>JAJHZJ010000371.1:1886203-2086203 GCA_023548195.1 Bettongia penicillata ogilbyi
GATTTATTATTTACCTTGCTAATTCCTGGAGATACAAATATGAGTAAAAAGCAAAACTGTTCTTGCCTTCAGAATAGCAGGGAATTGGGAGCTTATAGCAGATGGATATTAGGAACAGAGCCGGAAGGAGAATGAGACTGGCTTTAGTACAAAAAAATGGAAACCCCAGAAGAAGGTCCTTTATGGGAGAAAGCAAGCCTTGCATGTTCTAGGCTGAGGTAGCTATAAAGGTGGTTGGATGTTCCAGGGCAAGGAGGTTCCAGATGCTAGGGGAAATTCTAGGATGAGACAACAGAAGAGGCAGCTTTTGAAGTCAGGAATAAGGCTGGAGGAAGCCCTTCAAAATTACCCAGCATTACTCCACATATGCAAAAGTTGGAGGAAGGAATAGAATGGAATAGGATAGACTATTCCAAAAGAAGAGGCATAAGCAGCAACCCCACATAATATATGTAACCTGCAAGGTTGGATGAAACAAATTTTGCAAGAATCTAGGGCAAAATCTTTCATATATAAGAGAAGACCACTTTAAATTACCCAGAATCACTATATAAAACAAAAGAAAGTGAAGGAAGAACTAGAATAGGATTTTGCAAAAAGCAAAGGAGCTCAAGCTATAACCCAAATAGTATTTTTTATGAAATTGAGTAGAATCTTAAATAACACAGAAGCAAAAGAAAAAGCTTTTGAGACATTCTTGAAGTGGAAAAAAATAAAAGCAGGTGAACAGAATATTTGCATATTCAAATGAGACTTTTTAAAGGATATTCTTTACGGCCAATCCATGTGTTGGAATGCCTTGAGAGGAGGGAGCTGCAGATGTTAGTCATCTTATGAAGGTGGAAATGAGGGTGTAGTAGCTCCAAAGATAACTTTCCAGTTTTCCATTTTTATAAAGCAAAAATCTCTGACATATTTCATAAATTTTCTTACTTAGTAAGGGCTCTGGGGAAGTTAATTTTTATTCATTACCTCCATTCCCAGTTCTACCCTTTGGGACTTTTGATCATCATTGAGTCAAGGGGTTAAATAAGGAGAAGAGAGGATTGCAGGAAGGAAATTCCGACACAGACGACCAAGGCTTATCTTGTTGCCATTTTCATATAGGATCCAGCTCTCCTTTTGACTAGATTTTAACCAACAATCCCAAGCATCTCTCAGACATGTGACCATATTAGCTTATAAGAAATTTCATGGCAAAATAAAAGACAAAGGGGACAATATTAAATCTGTTCATGGCTTTAATTTCTACTATAAGTCTTGATTCTCTTGGGCCAGTCTCTAAATTTTAAAATATTCTATAGTTTCAATTCATAGGCTAACATTCACTGAGGGATTTTTTCTTTTATCTGTGAAATGGTCCAGAAGGCATTTACTAATATGTGTTTATGTGTATATGTGTATATGTATGTGTACCTTTTCCTCTCTAGCTTCCAGAGAAACAGGTGTGTGTACTTTGTAGCATACACATTTACATGTACATTTGCAACAGAAGGATGACATTTCCAGTTACAAAAATTCTGAATAACAAACATATCCGTATGCATATTATAGGAAAGGTGGTAGCATTTGCAAAAAAAAAAAATATAACTCATTATGAAGTTCTTTTAGTCACAGTTTAGCTGATCCTACCTCACAGATAATCATTTCCATTTCTTTTGTTAAAAAATCAGCCAATCTAACTTCTTAAAAGGATTATGGGGGAACTTTTTGTTTTTGTTTTTAGTCATAACAACTTTTAAAGATTATCTAATAGGTTGTGGAGAAGTTGCAGTCTTCATCTATAGATGATATGTGCACATAAAATTATAGAATCAAAAATATTGTAACATATGATCATCTGGTGAATAATATCTCAGCATCATATTTCCTTAATGATCCTCAAATTAAATCCTTAGGTAGTTTGAGTGATAAAATATGTAGCAATGTATCTGAGCTTTTAAAATGTATCTGAGGATAAAATGCTTGGCATTGGGTGACCTGTGTTCTAGTTTCTATTCTTTTAATGATTTGTTCACTTAAAAAATAATGACAAATATTAATAATAGCAGTATTACATAGCACATTAAATTTCGCAAAATGTTTCACAAATATTATCTCATTAGAACTTCACAAAAACTTTGGGTAAATGGTGCTGCTATTATCCCCATTTTACAGATGAAGAAAGTGAAGTAGACAGAGGTTGAGGCTTACCCGGAATCACACATCTTGGAAGTGTCTGAAACTGAATTTGAGCTCAGGTCTTCCTGACTCCAGGACCAAGACACTACTAACCTTGTAGGGCAGGGGATATCCATATCCACACAGGTTTCCTTACTGACTTTTTGTTGAGAATTCCATGTGTTGGAGATCATGTGCAATAATATAAACATTTTTAAGTGCCAAGAATCCCAGTAATATCTTTGTGTAATTGAACTTAAAGTTTAAAAACAAAATTTACATCTCAGCCACGTTAAGCCCCAGTTTACCCAATTCACTTTTGAGGCTATAATACTAGAAAAAAATTTAAACTACCATTATTATGAATGAGATATGGATTTCAAAGGGTCTTTTAATCTGTAGTTGGATAATACTTCTGTGGGAATGATTTATTTGGTCTTTCACATATAATTGAAAACTTATAGACTCATAAGATATAGCATAATTTGTCATTTCTTAGACCAGAGATATGTATCATTGCCTCAAGTATACAATTTATGCTGGGTAGCTACATTTATACCCTCATATAAACTCATTCCTGCAGTGTTGGCTGTCAGATCATGTGGATGGACTGATTCAGGCATGCAGATACATACAACTTACACATGCACATTTGGTATATTAGATTAGAAATTGTACTTGAAATCAAAATAACCTGCATTCAAATTCCACTTCATACACTTACTAGATCTGTGACGCTGAATCAGAGGGTTGGGCTTGATGACCACTCAAGATTAATTTTAACTCTATATCTATAAACCTGCTTCTGTGTCTTTGCATTGATTGATGTCATCTAAAGTCTCTTTTAGTTCTAGATCTGTTCCTCTATCAATCAATCAAATGTTTACGAAGATCCCACTGTGTAGTCTGTTGGTAGGTCTTTGTAGGTCTGCCTGTCTCAAGACTCTCTCCCCAATCCAATTGACTCTCCAATGCCACTAATGTGATTTTCCTAAAATGAATGTCTGATCCCATCACATACACACACTTCCTATTACCTCCAGGAATAAATGCAATATGCTCTTATTTTTCTAGTCTTCTTATGCTTTACTCACCAAAATGTACTTTTCAACCCAGTGACACTGACCTGGCTGTTCCATGAACTTTCCCTACTAGTAGGAACTGCTAGATTTTGTCTCCTCTCTGCTTTCTCATCCTCCACAACTTCCATCAGTTTTATCATAAATCCTCCATAAATTATTTATCTAGTATTGTTGAAGTTTACCTTGTAATCGTTTTTACGTGTATCGTGTGAAAAAAGTATATCATGCTTCAATTTGTCATTTCCTATCTCCTTTTCTGATATTGGAGGTTCACAATGTTTTACTGAACTTTCATTATAGCATATTTTCCCCTATATGTGGTTACCATATAGATTTGCATAGTTTTTTGATGTGTTTGTAATTCCATTTCCTGGTAGTCAGGTTTTATAATTCCTAGACATTTAGCATCATAAAAAATGTTGATATTAAAAAGATAAACTTTGGTAGTGGTGAACAGTTTGGGGAAAAATGAAAGCACTAATTTCCTAAATGTTCCTAATTAATATTATGACCCCCTTTCGAACTTCAGCACTTACCCATTATTACTATATTCCTGGAGTAAATGACGAGCACATTACACAGGTTCTTATTATAAACTAAATAACATTCGTTTAACATCCATTTGCTCTTGGGGATATTGTGGGGGTGAGTCTGATTTTTTTTTCACATTATGCAAATTGTTAGTGTGGTCTCTTAAATTAATGTGGATTTTACTAGAGACTGTTTTCTTCCAGGACTTCATATAATGTAGCCTGCTAATTTGCTTTTCAATCCATTTTTTCATAAATGAAAAGACAAGTCAACTCAGTCAGCATAGATTATCATAAAATTCTGTATTTAGTGGCATCTAAGTTAGAAAAATTTTATAATATATTCACAAAGCTTTAACAAGACAACTCAGTCTTTAGCAAAGATAAAACTCTTGTCAAAAGATTAAGTAATCTACTAATGTTGGATTGTAGACATTAAGCCTTATTATAATAATGGAATTCCAGTTTACAAAAGTTGACATTAAATCTAAGGAAAATGACTCTAAAATGTCATATGCATAAATATACAATTTTGATTTGTGTTCTTTGGTGTTAATTAAAACTTCCTTGATTGTTAAATCAATATTATGTTGTATTAGCCTAGATTTTAAATTCTAATTATGTAAGGTGATATTAAAAGTGACAAAAGTATTGAGGTACTGATCTTAAGGTTCTCAGACCTCCTCACAAATTGATGGGGTGAGGTTTCACATGAGTTCTTTATTAGAGATATACTATTCTGTCTAAAGAAGGCCTGATCATCACGGACACAGAATAGCCATAACATACAAGATAAGCAGAGAGAGAGAATAGAGGGCTACTAGGTTCTTCTTGTGATATTCAACAAAAGGTTCAATTCAGTAATCATCTGTCTGAGTTTAGCACCCTAGAAGAGACAGTAACAGCCTCATCAGGGAAGTCTCCTGGGAAACATCAATAGTGAAACTATGGCCATCCAAAATTTTAGAGGTTCCCATGGGTCTGAGTCACCTTCCACACACCACTGTAATTGCTGCAAGGCTACATGATAGCGGCAAGTTTAGAACTATTGAAAATACAACCCTCTCTTCCTCCTCAAGTTCTCCCTTTCCCATTTCTCCTAAAACAGACAATGGTCATCCAGCAGGTAGCAGTTTGCCATATTTTCACAGGTACTGAACACTCAAGCAATTAGCTTCTCCCACCACTCTCAGCCATGGTGTGAACACTAGGCACTAGATAACTACTTGTGAAATTGAAATGAATATATTCTGTGGAGTAAGACTGAAAAATCACGCTGAAATCTAGGAAAAATGATTGAAAATCATGGCTCCATTTATAAAGAAGACAGGAAAGTCTGTGTATTGCTTGCAGTAATGCAATAAATTCATTTTTCACCTTTTCCCGAGTTAAAGAGTGCAATTCTGGGGAGGAAATGAAGATTGTAGGCTTTCAAATAAACAGGTGCAAATTGTGAGTGAGGGATACATGTAGCCCTAATTTATTACTGAGTTATTAATTAACTGTACATAAACACAGAAACAATATCCTGTGGACATTCTATTCTGTTTTCGTTTTGTTTTTATTAGCTACTTTAGACCTCTGACTTCCTCCACTTGATTGTAATATCCTTGAGATAGGAAATACCTGATTTAATGTTTCTGTCTGCAGGGCTCAGGATAGTGCTATGTGCACATAGGCACAGTTAGATATTTAAAATAAAGATCCATTGTATAGAAAGAGTATCATATACTGTTTTCCATGGCAGATAGATTCATGGTAAGAATAACATAGGGAATCTTGAAGATTGTTGCAATATTTGAATGGGTTGTTGTTACCATGGATGGGATAAAGTGACTAATGAGCAAAGAACTGTGCAGTAAATTTCTTATATTTTTCCTGTCAATTATATTAATAAAGGAGAGGCTTTTTATTGACCTATTAGCACAGAATTAAGGTTACATTATTATCCATATGGTTTCAAAGGTGTGTCAAAATGAGTGTAATATAATAAAACATTATTTTTCCAACTTAAAACAAGTGTAAGACCCTGCTTCATATAAGGTATTATGCTAGACATATGCAATCTTTTCTTTTAAGTTTATTTTCATCTGAGTAGGATACTGCAATATGTTCACACTGAAATTATAATAGACTGACTATAGTCAAAGGAAAAGTATAAATAAAGGCCCTCGGAAAAATTGAGATGGGAAGATAATACTTGTGAATAGAGTGGGGCAGTTGAGATAATCAAGGAAAGCTTCAGGAATTAGATATTACCTAGGCAATTTATGTGCTGACTTTTAAATTCCATAAGTATTGTCAAGGATGTTCTTCCAAACTGGTCATAGGATGCAATACTATGATGCATGTAATAATTAATTACATAATCGCATATTTGATGAGTCTCTTTCACTTTATATAAGGATTTCCAGACAAGAGACTTTCTACTTAAAGCTTTTTTAGCGATTTTTACAAGATGACTAACAACCGCTCCCCATACCTTTACGATAAATTGCAAATTCCATATCATGTCACCTAAAACATTTCACAGTCTGGCTCCAGTCAGCTTTTACTGACATGGTTCCTTTATATATACTCAGTATTCTGGCCAAACCGTCCTATTTACAATTTTATGAACTCAGTACGACATTTCTTGGCTTGCTGGCTCTGCTTAGGCTATCCTTCATGTATGAGGTCCATTTTCCTTATTTTTGTCACTTAAGATGCTTCACTTTCTTTAAGGTTTACCTCCTTCTCTGATTCTCTTAGTTGCCAATGCTATCTCCTTTTTTAAATTATATTGCACTTAGATTGTAAATATTATATTTCCTCATTGGAATGTAAGCACCTTGAGGGCAGGGTTTGTTCTTGTTATAATACTAGCATAAAATGCCTTGCATAGAATAGACATTTAACAAATTCTTATTGAATTAAATTGAAGAGTGTATTTCATTTAAATCAGAAAAAAAAACCTTAGTGTAAGAAGTTATTTTCGTTCTCTTAACCATTCATTTGCTAGCCTTCCTACTTTTCTGGCTCTAGGCATCCTTGGTATCTTTAAAACGCAGCTCAGTCATCCTCTTTTACATGATTATCCTCTGCCTATATCTGTATTGATTCATCACATGGAGCAAGAATTAAATTCATTCTCCTTGACTCTGGAAGACACAATCAGGTTTATGGGAAGTTACTGAGAGGCATACACACACGTGTGTGTGTGTGTGTGTGTGTGTGTGTATAAATGTGTTCTCAACAATTAGAGCTATGCATTGTTGTTGTGTTCATCCTTCATTGCTGAAGAAGACCATACCATCAGAGAAATGATGGCATGACTTGCACTTGACTTTGTTTTGAGTGAGGGAGGGCTGTGCAGGTCACGAGCCTCACTTCTCCTCCAGAGCCATCTGAATCCAGTGACCAGATATTCATCAGGATGACTGGAGATGGCCTAGGAATGGTATGCCTCGAGATTGGGTTCCCGATCATGGGAGGTCTTCTAGGAAGTATTATCTTGAGAGAAAATATTTATAATGCTGTACCATTTGATTATTAATAATAATTTGTAATATTTCCTTCTCTGTCAAAAGGTTAGCTTGGGAAGAAGCCCCTCCCTGACTAGAGAATGTCAAAGGCATTCCAGGTCTTCTCTAGGCATTATTCTCAAGGCATCTGAGCAGGACCACACCTAACTGGGAAACATGATTTCTAAGGCATAAATAGGATTCAGTTTAGAGGAAGCCTTTCTCTAGGGAGAAGAGCTCCTGACCTTCATTGGAGTTTAGAGTGACCCAGATCATGAAGGAAAAACCAAGCCAAAAAAGAACCTGGTTGGCATGCCCAGATTGCTGGAGGCTGCTGAGTCTCATGTTCAAGACATGATCTGAGCAGGAAGAACTGAAGACTTTTAGCCCACCTCATCATAAAGTGTCCACCAATTAGGGTGGCCTTTTTCTTGGTCAGGGGAGAGCTCAGTAATGTGTTGTCAGGAAGACATTTAAGATGACACAGGACCCTCCATCTTTGTCTTTGATTATGAAGAGAAATCATTAATCATCAATTTATTGCTTGTTGGCCACCCTAGTTAATAATTTGATTAATACCTAGAAACTTTTTGTCTCAGGATTTTAATTGTGACAGCTTGAATACCATGAAAGGAAGTTACCCCCTCTTTATTCTACTTCAGGAGATCTCTGTCAATTAGACTGCATTCTGTTGATAAGCTGCAACTCAGACAAAACACTCAGAACAAACACAGTCCATATATTATTCTTACCTGGAGAAAATCAAACATTTGGGAATTGGGAGAAAGTCAATTCACAGCCAGAATTTCTAACAGAAAGTTCCCATCTGTGGACAAATTTTTCTGCTTGGGATCAATAAAATGAGGTAGTTTCTGATAAAGATTTGGGGTGTACAGTTTTGATGCCTTCATTGTTGCCAGGCTGTCATGAATAAAATTCTGAGAGATAAAGTTTCTGCATATTAATAGTCAACTTATTGAGCATTGACTAGTGTAGTTAATAAGCTGATTATTAACAACAAGTAACTTTGTCTCTTGGTGTTTTATTTGTGACAGCCATCAGTATAACTAAAGGTACATTGATGTTTTCTGTAGGGAATAAACAATACAACTTATGATGCCTTTTGCAGCTCTTCGGGTTTATGAATCTAGTAAACCACACAATAATTGTTCACTGATGATGAGATTATGCCCTCATTTACTATATTTTGGGTAGTAGTAAATATGCAAAATCACTTTCTTTACCATCAGAGAGATCCCATTTTTCTGGTTATAACCAGCTTTAATAATAGCATACTATTTTAAAGAAAGGACACCTAAGATATCTAATCTGATCCCCCTTTATGATACATAAAAAGGCCTATTTCCTTGAGTGAGTAAATTAATTGAAGTTTTTTGTGCATTTTCAAATCTTAGAAGGATAGTTACCTTTCATTTTAAATTCAATATGGAAAAACGATAACTTAATATCTTAATTTTACTATTAGTGGTGATTTTGTTATATTTTAGTATTAAATAGAAGATTGAAATTATGTGGTATTAAGATGCATGATTTGAATAACCAATACTTCTCTGTGTTCCTGCCATATCATGCTAGAAGTGATGCAAGAAAAAGGGGAAATAGTCATTTGTTTAGAGGTTTAATATAATTATAACACTAATTTTACATCATATTAACAATTTTACTTTCATTGTAATGGACAAGTAAATCATGGCTCCTAATGCTTTATGGAATTAAGAAAAGTAATTTAAATTTTATTAGTAGAGAAAGTAAAATAATGATACTTTATTAATGCCATAGATAATTTATGTCAGTGGTTTTGTTGTTTTGTAATTTACTGCAGCTTAATGTTTTGGATTTGGTTTATTTTTTGTTTTGTTTTGTTTTTTACCCATCACAATGCTAAAAAGAAATTATTAGAAATTGAACAAAGAACTATTATCCCTTATTTGCCCATAAATGTGTTTTATGCGCATGATTCACCTACTAAGAGAGAAGTCTGCGGTTTTGGTCTAACTCAGATACAGTCAGAAGCTTTTTGAATTCTCTTCCCCATTCACTGAGATCTGGCTTTGGTCTGTTGCCCTAGTAACGTAGAATAGCTTTGCTACAAAACTCAAGGGAAGACTTTGAACAAATCAATGTAAAAGAAATCATGACCTCATGTAAACTATAGTACAAAAGGCTAAAACAGACACACACACACACACACACACATACACACCTTTTTTTTGTAATCAGTCAGAGAGCTTCATAGAACAAATGTTGACAGACAACTTAGAAAATAGGACATAGCACTGCATGAATATGATATTCCTACCCTTCACATGATGATCCTACTGAGGGTAATTACTATCTGTGTGCAGGTGTGGCTAAAAAGACTGATTTATGAACAACAGTCCTTTTCATGCTGCATATGTGATGACTATTCTTTGGTTTGCAGCTGCAACTGCTATTTGCAGAACATCTCTTTTTGTGAGTCTGCCACTTGGATTTGAAGTCAGCCCAAAGCCTTTTGCGGCAAAAGAGCTATCTCAGGTTTGTTGGCTCCATGGCAGGCTAGGCTAGCTTTTTCGTCTATATCTCCACCTTTTACAACTATAATATTACATTTGAAGTTATCCAGAAAAATCTCTAAACATTTTAATTTCCTTCCTGTTTATACTTGAGTAAACCTTGCATCCACCACATGAAATAATAGAACAAACTATGGTATGATGTGCATTTTTTCAATTCAACTCAGTTACACATATTAAAGGAATTTACAGTGGCTGTTTGTTTCGGTCTTGCCATTTAATTCTAAGGACATTTGTAGAACTAAGCAAGAATAGAGCTGTAGCATCTTTGTGGTAGGGTCATGCCACACAAGCCATTTTGAATGCTTCTACTCATTATACTTGCTCTGGAAACAGATGTAACAGCCTATCTCTCTGCTTTCCAAAACCTTTCACTTTGTGGTTTTGTCAGTGCTTTGTGGAGCTTGATGGAATGGACTTTGGATATTTCACACTGCTCAGGTAATTTACTTTGATGCTACAATGCAATGTAATTAACATCAGTCCTCTTTCCCCTGATGCAGGTTTTAAACACTACTGACTTATCACCCTGAGCTGCTCCTGCCCATCAACTTCCACAGGTTCACCAGGCATGCTGTGAGATCCTTCTTCTGGATCTTTTGACATAATGTAGATACCAATTAAACACAGAGTCTGTCCATCTGTTTATCCTTCACTCTCACTGCATGCCCAATATGCTTCATTTTCTGTTCATGTATTTCTAATGATACGCTTTACACCCTTTTTGCCACCAGAGTTTCTTTGTAATCATAGAAAAATCTCTCGAAACAAGATTCTATAAGTACCCTTGTGAGATATTACCTTCAGAACTTCTTGCAAGTGGTTTTATTCTTCAGGGATTTCATTGTTGTTGCTATTTAATCATTTTAGTTATGTCTGACTCTTCATGACCCTAACTGAGGTTGTCTTGGCAAAGATACTTGAGTAGTTTGCTATTTCCTTCTCCAGCTTATTTTACAGATGATGAAACTGAGGCAAAATGGAATAAGTGGCTTGCCCAGGGTCACAGAGCTACCAAGTAATGGAGGCTGGCTTTGAATTCAGATCCTCCTGATTCTAAGCCCAGAACTCCATCCGTTGTGCCATCTAGCTGCCCCCAGGGTAACTTCCAGGGATTTCAAAGTTGAGAAATTCATTTAGTTTGGATTCCACCTTATCTTATATTAGTAGTAGATATGTGAAGAGTATGGAATAAGTCAGGCAATTTTCAGCTCAAGAATTGTAGTCATGGATATTAATAAACATACTTGAGGTTCAATTACTACACAATAACCTGAGAATGACCTGTTGTGTTTTCTTAGTAGGTGAATATATGACTTATATGGTGATGAGTTAAGGGTAGGGAAGGTTATTAAATTGAAGCAGTTCAACTGAATTGATAGTTGTAATCTATGCATTTAAAGGTTTTTTTCCTCTACAGTTAAGTGTCATTGACACTTTTCTTGGCAAGTGTTGGCAGAGTTGCAGTGACTCTGTCCATTCATTTGGATAACATTCCTTTTGCCTCATTCATGTTTTTTTCATATAGGAGATATGTCTGGTAGCCAGACAAGGTCTCCTATTCCAGATATGTTTGTAAGATAGATTTTAGAGAAGCTTATTTTACTGGAAAGAGCATTACAGGCTAGTGGAAAAAAAAATAAATTTTAGTCCTAGTTTTGTCACTTACCAGTTGTACGACCTCAAGCAAGACATTTATGCTCTCAGAGCCTCATAGCTCCCCCAAGCAGCCAGCTCTGGCTGCCAGCTCACAGGGTGTTTTGACAATCAATATGTGAAAGCACTTAGAAAATTATAAAGTGCTGTATGAATGCAAGGGATTATTATTAAAGGGTACAGGTCAATGGGAGTTCTACACATGTTGGGGGATTATGATATGAATCAGTTTGGTATAATTGGAAAGATCTTTCAGCCTGGTGTCAGAGAACCTTGGTTTGAAGGTTCTCTCAACTCAGCTACTTACCTGTGTACCCTTGGACAAATCACCTAACTTCTCTAGGTCCTAGTATCCCATATGCAAAATGGGGAGTTGGACTCAGATACCTCTAAGATCCCTTAAAAATATAAATCTTTGATTCCATGAATCTTATTACAAAGTTAATACCTAATACACTCAGTGATATCGTGGACAGAGTACTGACCTGTATTTAGTAGGAACTGAGTTCAAATCTTGCCTCAGATTTGCTATGTAACTAATTTGTGACACTGGTAAAATCACTTAACCTCTGGTTTCCTCTATGTAAAATGAGTATAGTAATAGAACCTACCTTTCAGGGTTGTAGTAAGGGTCAAACAAGACTATATTTGTAAAAAGTGTAGCATAATGCCTGATTGATAGTAAGTGCTATATAAATGTTAGTTATTTCTATTAAGATTCTTAAGTGAAAAGACTTCTCTATAAGAAACTATAAGCCAGTGTTAATATCACTTTTTCTGTTTTTCAGGAAGTCTGGAATTATTCAGTATTTTATTGTGAGGTTCATATCTGGATGGACTACAAATTATATGAATGTTAATATGGTACACCTAAGTTTAAGATATTAATTCATCATGTCTAAGGCAATTTTGTAGCAATCATAAATGTAATTAACCTGTGACATCTTTCGTTGTTTTTCACTAACCTTTTCTGCCTAAAAAAGACATACAGTGGTGAAATATGTGGCCAAATAAATTACCTAAATAACAGTCCTTGAATACATAAAGAAAAATAATATTTAATTAAATTTTATTCATATATTTGGTTTTACTTCATCTTCATTTCCAAATACACATCTTCTTTCCTAACCCAGGGAATTAGCTCTAATAAGGAAGGAAGGAAGGAAGGAAGGAAGGAAGGAAGGAAGGAAGGAAGGAAGGAAGGAAGGAAGGAAACAAAGAAAGAAAACCAAAGAGAAATAGTGTAGCAAAACTAACACGTCAATTAAATCTGACTGTTATTATATGTAGGGTTCCATGTTTATATTTCTCTAGCTATGAAAGCATAGAAGAAATATATACATATTTATGTATAGAAGGTATATCAACAAGAAGAATAGAAACTATATTTTTCTTCTTTGCTTGAGCTTGAACATGAAAAAAATAATCCTTAAACAATCCAAAGTTCCGTTTTTATAATAGGAAATGGCATATTAGAATTACAGTATCACTAGACTCAAAACAATGTGTATTTTTTATTAGCCCACAATAATAAAATAAGTAATATACAAGTGTTTTAAAAATTTAATTAAAAAGCTTATTTCATTTATAACTATGCCAATTTTCTATAACTGCTTTGATGCTACCAAAAATTGCATTTTTCCATGTTTGATAATTTACCTTTAAGATTAATCCCACAATCAATTGTAATTTATTGCTAAAATGAAATGTCAATAATTATTTTAATATTTAAAGATTGTTTTAAATTTCAAGAATCCATGTTTTAATAATAAATAGACTTAAATTCCTCTATGCCGTGGTAAATGATCTTTATCAGTTGCTGTAATGACAAGTAAAATAGGATCTTTTGCTTTTTTTTAATTTTAGTATAATCAAGAAGTATAATGCCTCTGTTTGAATGTGATTAGGAGGATCTCTTCCACCTGTTGTTGGGCCTGGAAAGATTTGTAGGAAGGTCCACACCTTTGGTTCTGATTCTCAAGGGCTGTGATGCCCTCTGGCTCTAAAAAATATATAAAGTCTCTGAGGGTGAGATTTTATTTGGGGCTTAGTTTTTGTAATAAGGTTTGAGTGTCAGATGAGGACTCTGGGAAGCCACTAAGGAGACCCACCCCCCAGCTTTGAGAACCCAGATGTCATGCTTCCCTTTCTGGTAATTATGGCCAGACATCTGTACCTGTCTGTTGAATTATGATCAGGCAGAGAAAGCCATGTCTGTTGATTACTTTGGGGCTTACTGCCTGGAAGTGTTTGTTTGGCCAGATGAGAAGCTTCTAAAGGAGCCCCGTGACTTTGAGGACCCTGATGTCATGTTTCCCTCTCTGGTAACTATGGTCAGGCAGTTGGAGTCCAACTGTCTGTTAAATTCAGGCAGAGAAAGTCATGTCTGTTGACTTTTAATTTCTCTATATTTTCTTTGAGTTGGATGTTGACTCCCCTGAACTAGGTTAATGATATATATGCTTGGTTAAAGGATTGATAACAGTGCTTGATTAAAGTGATTATTAACTCCTCAAAAGTTGCCTTTCCTTTTGTGAATGCAGATCTAAGAACCTGTTTTAGCAGGACCACCTGTGTATGTTGGGGGACTTATTGATATAGCCGCTATAGAGAAATGCTATCTGCCTTTAGCTAACATGAATCTCTAACCAGATCATAGCCAGCATATTCCTCAAACAATAACTATATAGTCTGTGGGCCTGTCTTTACTTAAAGCCTTTCTCCATTGGCAGAAAGTACCAGTACTTTTTATATTAGCAGAGACTTAGAGAACCTTGGGCTATCCCAGTACTATGACAAGGTATCTTGGAATTCATTTGTGCGGGAGGGTTATTTTATATTAATGTTTAATAACTGCTAAAATTAGCGTTCTTTGAACAAATTAAATAAACTTAAGGAAGCATATCAAAAATAAAAGTTCTAATTCTATTGTTTGACAAATATTCAAATCCATTCTCCTATGCCCTCTCTGCATGAAGTCCTAAGACATAATACAATGAATAAAGAAAAGTTTGTAGGAGTTTTCTGTGTGTTCAGGGGCTAGATCATTTCAGCTTTAAATCCTAAAAATAGCACATAAAAGTACTGAAAACAGTATGTCAAATCTGATTTCATTTTGCAAAGCAATCATAAATGATTATCAATGAATGTTAATTAAGGGAGTTTGAAAACGCATTGTGTATTCGTTATTCATGATCATTCAGTAATAGAGGAACTAGTGTCCTTGATGAATTTAACTCACCTGTCCCATGTGAACTACATCATTGGGTCCTAAAGAACAAGAAGATGTGATTGATGAGTTACTATTAGTGCTATTGGAAAGATCAAAGGAAAAGGAAGAGACACAAGATTGAAGAAGGGCAGTTTTCTAAAAGGAAAACAGAGCAGAGTCTTCAAAGCACAGGCTTATGAACTTGACTTTGATTTCTATGAAAATTCCACAATAACTTATTGATGAACATCAAAAAAAAAATAAATAAATGCTGATCATAAAGCACCAGTATGACCCAAGAATAGATCATGAGAGATTAACCTCATTTTCATTTTTAATGCAATACTAAAACTAGTTGATAAGGAGAATATTTTGAACAATTTCTACCTGAATTGTGAAGTTTTCAATTGTGAATTTACCTCAATGAGATAAAAGAAAGAGGACAAATTCTTGTGTGTACAAAAATATTTATAGCAGCTCTTTTTGTGACAGAAAACTCTAAACTGATGGGATGCTCAATTGCAGAATGGCTAGAGAATATGATATGTGCATATAATGGAATACTGTGCTATAAGAAATGATGAAAGGAATGGATTCAGAGAAACCTGGGAAGATGTGTATTAACTGATGATGAATAGAAAAGTGAGGTAAACCAAGAGAACAATTTATAATATTGTACTGACATTATAAAAAAAAAATCAATGATTTTGAAAACTTAAAATCTCTGATCAACACAATAATTTGCCATGATTTCAGAAGTCCACTGATAAAAAATGCTCCCCCACTTTAACAAAGAAGGGAAAGTCTAACATTCAAAATGAGACAAACACTTCAGGACATGAAAAATTCAGAAATTTGCTTTTTAAAAAGACTACATGTATTTATTACAAGTCTTTTATATTGGAAGGATCGGTAAGGATGTGAAAAAGAAAAATAACATGTATTAATTTTTTAGGATGTCATTAAAAATGAAGTGTCCCATACTATTCTTGTAGAGAATATGATATGTGGATAAGAAGATAATCTGAGTTATTCAGATTCAGAACTGACTGGATGTCTGAACTCAAGCAGTAGCTGTTAATGATTCAACGTCAGTGGTGTGAGATCTCTAGGGGAGTACCCATCCCTATAATCTTTGCTTGTCCCTGCTCTGTTTAACATTTTGTAAAAGACTTACACAAAGTTACAAACTGTATGAACAAATTTGCAAAGAACACAAAACTGGGAAGGATAGGTAACAAAATATTGTGACAGAGTCAGAATCCAAAAAGATTTTGACAGGTTAGAATAGAGGTGTCAGATATGCTGCCTCCAGACTACATGAGACCTGCAACATTCCCAAGCGGAGTTTGAACCAGATTAAAATGTAATTGGGAGATGCTTGGCAAAAAAGAAATAAAACTATAATGAAACATAGATAATATCATGTTTTAAACTAAATCAATGTATGACCTGATCTTAAGGCCATGGATTTTTAAGTACAGATTACTTGAACCTATTTTATTTGAGTTTGGCACCATCGGGTTAGAATATTGCAATGAATCTAATAAGATGAAGTTAAATAGGGATAAATGTAAAATCTTACACCTTGGTAACAAAGGAAAAAACAAAGTCATTATTAGAAGACTAAGGACATATATTTAGATAGAAATAATTCTGAAAAAAATCTGAAAGTTTTAGTGTACTGCTATCTCATTATGAGTCAGGAGTGTGATATGGTGGTCAAAAGAGTCTTTTCAATTTGGAACTACATTAAGAAGGTCATAGCTTCAGGAATAAGGAGATTATAATCTACTGTACTCTGCCTGCACAAAACCTCACTTGGAGTATTAATTCCAGTTCTGGGCACCCAACCTCCTCTAGACACTTTGGAGGACCACCAAAATGAAAAAGACCCTGATTCAATGAAATACGAAAATGTTCAAAAAATTGGACATGTTTAGCCTGGAGAAAGCCTATTGTAGCTGTCTTCCTGTGGGCTTTCATGCAGATGTCATGTAGATGAGGGTTTGAATTTCAGTTTGCTACCAGAACACAGAACCAAGATCAATGGGTAAAAGTTGCAGAGGCAAATTTGGGCTAAATGTCGGAGTGGAAAGAGAAGGGGGGATATCTAACAATTAAAGCTGTGTACAAGTGAAACAGATTATTTTAAGAGCAGTGAGTTCCTCCTCTTTGGAAGTCTTTAAGCAGAACCTGGACAACCTATTGTGGGGTATTGTTATAGTGAGAATTCCTTTCATATATGTATTGAACTAGATGGTCATTAATGTTCCTTTTAACTCTCAAATTCTTTGATTCTCTTTAAGTCAGTAGTTAATTTGAATTTAGGATACTGTAAATTCAGTATACAATTCCTAAAGCATTTATTCCTGTGATGTAATAGCTACTCTTCACCCATTCATTCACTAGATGTTTGTCTACTATATGCTAAACTTGGCAGCTATGTGGAATGATAGAGTGCCGAGCCCAGAGTCCAGATCATTCATCTTCCTAAGTTTAAAACTGGCCTTAGATTCTTACTGGTTGTGTGATCCTGGGCAAGTCACTTAACTCTGCCTCAGTTTCCTCAATTATAAAATGAGCTGTAGATGGAAAATGCAAGCCACCCCAATATCTTTGTCCAAACAAACAGATCAAACAATCCAAATGGTTCATGAAGAGTTGAACACAACTGAAAAATGTTTGAATAAAATATGCTAAATACTCCTTATCCTCACAGAATAGTCTTATATGAAAATGATAATAATATTTAATAACTATCCTTTCTAATACATAGTCTACCCCTGTATTCCTCAAGAGCTAAAATGACTTTGTTTATAATAGCTAGTTTGTATCTATTCTAATACCACTGAAAAGACAAATTTATTAAAATTTCCACAATGAGTTATAATTTAACATTACATAGCCTTTGTGCTAATAATTAGAGAAATAAATTGTTCCCAAAGGTAAGTTCTTTGCCTATTTTTAGACTTATGTTTCTAGGCATACTAATGTCAGTTCCAGTACTTGTCCATCCTTATGTGAAGAACTAGGCCAATTTTCATGGTTCTGTGAACTCTGATGTGTTAGAGAGAGGGGGAAAAAAGACAGATGTGCTATCCCCTAGCTATGTGATGGAAATCTTTGTAATGCTGGAAATGATAAGAAGAAAGAAATGGTTTAAACGATATCACAGAATAGCACTCAATTTTTGAAAATATTAAGGCATTATATAAATAATTTTATCTACCTGTATATTAGCCTTTACAACACTACATATAAAAGAATAAATATGAGTTACCTAACCTGTCCCAGAACCATTTCTTTTTCAACTTCCTCACAAAAGGATTATAAAAGTGAAAGTAATCTATTAATAATTTGAAATTTATCGTTATCATTTCTCTATTACACAGTAAAAAAAATTCATCAGTTAGGGGTGTTTTTTTTAATAAAAACTTATTTATTTAGCTTTTTACATTCATTTTCACAAAATTTTGGGTTCCAAATTTTTCTCCCCTTTTATCCCCTCCCCCCACCCCAATACACTGAGCAATCTAATTTTCCCTCTCGCCAATCTGCCCTCTCTTCTATCCTCCCTCCCTTCTCTTGTCCCCATCTTCTCTTTTGTCCTGTAGGGCCAGATGACTTTCTATTCCCCATTAACTGTATTTCTTATTTCCTAGTAGCAACAACAATACTAAACATCTGTTCCTAAAACTTTGAGTTCCAAATTCTCCCCATCCCTCCCTCCTCACCCATTCCCTTTGGGAAGGCAGGCAATTCAATATAGGCCATATCTGTGTAGTTTTGCAAATGACTTCGATAACAGTCGTGTTGGGTAAGACTAACTGTATATCCCTCCATCCTATCCTGCCCCCCATTGTTTCTATTCTGTCTTTTAATCCTGTCCCTCCCCAAGTGTTGACTTCAAATTGCTCCCTCCTCCCATTGCCCTCCCTTCCATCATCCCCCCCACCCTTGCTTATCTCCTTCTCCCCCACTTTCCTGTATTGTAAGATAGGTTTTCATACCAAAATGAGTGTGCATTTTATTCTTTCCTTTAGTCGAATGTGATGAGGGTAAACTTCTTGTTTTTTTCTCAGCTCTCCTCTTTTTCTCTCCACTAAAAAGTCTCCTGCTTGCCTCTTGAATGAGATATAATTTACCCCCATTCCATTTCACCCTCTTTCCTCCCACTGCATTTCTCTCTCACCATTTACCTTAATTTCTTTTAAGACATGGTCCCATCCTATTCAATTCACTCTGTGCTCTCTGTCTCTGTATGTGCGTGCATGTGTGTATGTGGGTGTGCATGCATGAATGTACATGTGTGTGTGTTTGTGTGTATATGTGTGTATGGTCCCACCAACTACCCAGATACTGAAAAGTTTTAAGAGTTACAAATATTGTCTTTCCATGTAGGAATGTAAACAGTTCACTTTTGGTAAGTCCCTTATGACTTCTCTTTGCTGTTTACTTTTTCATGCTTCTTCCCATTCTTGTGTTTGAAAGTCAAATTTTCTTTTCAGCTCTTGTCTTTTCATCAAGAATGTTTGAAAGTCCTCTGTTTCATTGAAAGACCATATTTTCCCTGAAGTATTATACTCAGTTTTGCTGGGTAGGTGATTCTTGGTTTAAGTCCTAGTTCCTTTGACTTCTGGAATATCCTGTTCCACGCCCTTCGATCCCTTAATGTAGAAGCTGCTAGATCTTGAGTTATCCTGATTTTATTTCCACAATACTGGAATTGTTTCTTTCTAGCTGCTTGTAAGATTTTCTCCTTGAGCTGGGAGTTCTGGAATTTGGCCACAATGTTCCTAGGAGTTTCTCTTTTTGGATCTCTTTCAGGTGGTGATCGATGGATTCTTTCAATGCTTATTTTGCCCTCTGGTTGTAGAATGTCAGGGCAGTTTTCCTTCATAATTTCATGGAAGATGATATCTAGGCTCTTTTTTTGATCATGACTTTCAGGTAGTCCCATGATTTTTAAATTGTCTCTCCTGGATCTATTTTCCAGGTCAGTTGTTTTTCCCATGAGATATTTCACATTCTCTTCCATTTTTTCATTCTTTTGGTTTTGTTTTGTGATTTCTTGGTTTCTCAGAAAGTCATTAGACTCCATCTGTTCCATTCTAATTTCGAGAGAACTATTCTCTTCAGTGAGCTTTTGAACCTCTTTTTCCATTTGGCTAATTTTGCTTTTGAAAGCATTCTTCTCCTCATTGGCTTTTTGAACCTCTTTTGCCAATTGAGTGAGCCTATTTTTCAAGGTGTTATTTTCTTCAGCATTTTGGGGGGTCCTTTTACCAAGGTATTGACCCGTTTTTCATGCTTTTCTTGCATCTCTCTCATTTCTCTTCCCAGTTTTTCCTCCACCTGTCTAACTTGATTTTCAAAATCCTTTTTGAGCTCTTCCATGGCCTGAGCCCACCAGACATCCACCTGGGACGTCTGAGATATAGAGGCCCCAACCTCCACGTCTTTCCCTGATGGTAAGAATAGTTCCTTGTCATCAGAATTGAAAGGCGGGAACATCTGCACCCCATCAAAGTAGCTCTCTATGGTCTTATTTTGCTTCCTTTTTCCTGGGCATTTTCCCAGCCAGTTACTTGAGTTCTGAGTTTCCTGGTCACCCCTGCCGAGATCTGCCCAGCTAGTGCTTGGGGTCTGAGATTCAAATGGGCTTTTCGCAGCAGGTGTGGCAGCTATTCAATGTGAGCTTAAGTTCTGGTGCTTGGGTGGGGGCAGGGCTGCCTCCCAGGCTCAGTTCCCTCAGGGGCTTTATGCAGAGACCTTCAGTATTGGATCGAGCGGGGGCAGGGCCGTCTCCCAGGCTCAGTTCCCTCAGGTGGTTTATGCAGAGACCTTCAGTAATGGGAGCTTCTTCCTGCTCGGGGAGTCCCAGGCTGCTGCTGCCTCTGCTGCTGCCTCTGCCGCTGCCTCTGCCACTCCCTCCGCTGCTTCCTCCCTAGGGGGCCTGAGTCACGGAGACACCCTGCTCCCCTCTTGGCCAGCCCAGAAGTCTCTCTCACTGACCTGTAGCGTCTGTGGGCGGAGGGAACTTCCGGGCCACCAGAGATTCCGTCCCTGAAGCCTGCTCCGATCTGCTCCTCTGGGGCCCCCTGGCCAGGGTAGCTCAGGGGTGGGCTCTGCTTTCCGGGGCACGACGGACCTTGGGGACAGCTCTCCAGGGCTCATTTAGAACGGCAATCTTTTCCACTGTGTTTCTGCGCGCCTTGCAGTGCTTCAGAATTTGTGGGAAGTTCTTCTTGCAGGAAATATATGGGCTGTGGGTTTGGAGCTAGCATATGTTGAGTCTTTCTACTCCGCCATCTTGGCTCCACCCCATTAGGGGTGTTTAAAGTATGTCAAAGAACCTTTCTCCTCCAACCTTTGCTCTAAGAAAAAGATCCATTGAAATTGTCATCACCTAGGTCCTCTGACTTGGAGACTCAGTATTAGGAATTCAACATTATTTACCATTCCAGATATATAGAGACTGCAAACACTTTTAAATTGCTTAATATTTCTTCAGTACATATTGTCAAGCAATATGCTAGGCATTACAGAATATATGGAGAAAACATAAAATAAGATGACTGACAAGGAAATATTTTTATTTTCTTAAATAACCTTCCTTATGTTTTAGTAAATTCTGACTTAATTTTTGGATTTCATTGATTTTTTGATTAGTTTATTGTATGTTTATTATAATATGATCTGTGAAATTGAATGATATTGGTAAGAGAAAGAATCATTAAACTTATAGTGGTAGTATTGCAAGAAGTCAGTGCAATAACCTGTATAAAGTACTCACACACTTCAGAGTACAACATAATAGTGAGTGGTGATGATAACTCTACATATACAATCCTAAATATGTATTCAGTTTTAGATGTATCAAATTACAGATAGGTTTGGTTTTTTTCCCTTATATATGTCCTCAATATTAGTCATTCTGTAATTTAGGATAATCTGTATGCTTATTCTGAATTATTTGGTCACTATGAATTTTGTTCTTGTGCATAATTCTAGAAAATCTGTACTCCAAGAAAAACTTGTTTTCAATCCTTGTTTAAATTATTTTTAATATTTTTTTTAAATTTTGATAAATTTTATAAATATAAATTTATATATTTATATATATTTATTATATAATATATATTTATAATAAATATTTATTTATTTATTATTTATATATTATATTTATATAATATTATATTTATTATATAATTTATATAATAAATATAAATATAAATATAATATAATATATATTATATTATATATAATTATATATAATATAATAATATATAATAAATATAAATATAAATATAATATATATAAATATAAATATAATTTATAATTATATTATTTATATAATATATATTTATAATAAATATTTATAATAAATATTATATATTATTTATATAATAAATATTAATAAATATTAATTAATTAATTAATAATTAAATAATAAATAAATAATAATTAATTAATTAATATTAATAAAAAATGATATTATTATTAATAATAAATATTTATTTATTTATTATTTATATATTATATTTATATAATATTATATTTATTATATAATTTATATAATAAATATAAATATAAATATAATATAATATATTATATTATATATAATTATATATAATATAATAATATATAATAAATATAAATATAAATATAATATATATAAATATAAATATAATTTATAATTATATTATTTATATAATATATATTTATAATAAATATTTATAATAAATATTATATAATATATATTTATAATAAATATAAATTTATATATTTATATATATTTATATATATATAAATTTATAAATTTATAAATATAAATTTATAAATACAACTTTAATGGTTTTTCATGGTGTGGATGGGATACTGGTCTTCAAGACTGTGCCACAAGATACACACACACACATACACACACAGAGGTTTGCGTATATCTGTGTAGATAGATATGTATATAATTTATTATATAATATACATATATATAACATATCTATATTCTCTGTACTGGACAAAGAACTGAAAGGTTTACCTCCTCCTTAGCATCGTTTCTGGTGACCAAGGGAAGCAACTGACTAGCGTGAAAAGACATTGCCCCCGGGCTCATGTTGAAAATATAAATAACCTTGCAATGAAATTAATGTAATGACACAAATATTGTAATTTTTCAGTATTGAAAAATATTTCTATTGAATTATAAAATAGATAATTGGATATGTTACTAATATTTTAGAATTTTTTGTAAAAGGTAAGAAGCTACCTTTAGAACCAAATGTTATATATTTGAAATGTTTGAAAATATACATTTTCTTATTGAATATGTGCCACAGGAAAATTGGAGGCAAATATTTCTATCTAAGATAATAAGTTATTTCAGATAACCTTACAAAGCTAATTGAGCCAGTGATGAGATACTGATGAAGTAAAACCAAAAGAAAGAGTTTGTGTGAATGGTTTGCCTGCATATCTATGAATAGCTTACAATATATAGACCATTATTTCACCAACTTTCCTTTCTCATTTGGAAAGGTGTTTTTTTGTTTGTTTGATTCAGACCTTAATGTTGCACTGTAATTTTTTTTTTTTTTTTTTGCTGTTTAGCCCCTCAAGACTTTGCCTTTTACTTTGTTACACAAACAAGTGCAGCTATTTGAGAAAACAATAGAAAATGTTTTACATGACATTTCCACTGACTGTAGGCAGAATTCAGTATTTGGAATAGTCATAATGTAAATCATTCTGTTCCTTCACATTTTAGAATCTATAAAACTGAACCTTAGTGATCTGTGGAAATTAAAATCTGGTACTTTGATTTTTATCATCAATACTACACAGTGTAGTAACAAAAATGAATATCAAATGGTAACATTTAGGTAAGAGTGTTGATTTTTTTATGTATCAGTTACTTTTATATAGTTGTGTTATTATACAATATAATTTTACATTATAATAAAATAAACATTTAAATCAGAAAGCACTCTGAGGCAAGATAATTCCATTGCTTACTGTATATGTTATAAAAAGGAGTCACAGTTCAGTACTTAATTAACCAGCATTTTAAGCATTTGATACATTCCAGAAACAAATGTTAGGCAAAAAATACTCCAAATATTAGTACAAATTAGTACTATTAAACAGCTCTTCAAGGACTTTACATCCCACAGTGGGAGAGCACAACATATACATAAGGATGGAAAGCAAATGTGTGTAAAATATATAAGGTAAACATAAGGGAATTTAGTGAGGAGGCCTTTAGTGGGTTATCAGGAAAGAACTCATATAGGAGGAAGCATTTTAGGTGAGCTTTGGGGGAAATTAAGGATCTAAGACATCAAGGTAAGGATGGTATCTATCTATTCCAGGTATGGGAGCAAACTATGAAAAAAAGAGGGGGTCTATGAGGAACGGCAAAAAGGCTAAGGTAGTTTAATAAAAAGATAGTAAATGAAGGAGAGCTATAATACCGGAAAGGTTGGAGCCAGGTTATCATTGTTTTAAATACCAAACAGAAGAGTTAATTTCTTTTTTCTAGAGATCGTAGAGAACCACTGGAATTTATTCAAAGGCATACTCCATGGTAAAGACTGTGGTTTAGGACTATCATTTTTGCTACTATGTAGATGATGTTTGGAGAAAGGAGAGATCAAGTAGGAGGCTACTGAAATAACCCAGATGAGAGATGATAAAGGACAGAGATAGACAGTTGTAAAAGATATTACGGAGACAGAATCAAGAAGATTTGGCATATATTCATATGTGTGAAGTAAGAAAGAATGAAGAGACAGACAACCTCAAGGTTGCAAACTTGGGCTCCTAGGTGGTGCATTTCACAAAAGACAGGCAAGTTTAGAAAAGGGTAGGTTTGGGAAGGAAACAGGGAGATAATGAGTTTTATTTTAAACATGTTGCAATTGAGGCAATTGTGGATCATCCATTACTGATTAGGTTGCATAATATGTACTTTCATTTTCTGTAATATTGTAGAAAAAGTTGAGATAATAATGTGAAAGCATTTTTCAATACTTGTGTTATAGAAACAAATTACACTAACCTATGTAATGGGCTGACTCTCTTACTGTAGCCATTATTTTATTTGAGTATGAAGAGATCAGTGTAGTAGTGATGGAAGATTTGATTTGTTGTGTTCAGGAAATTACTATTAGTTGATGTTCCTCAGTTTCCCAATTATATTTTTAATGCTTTTATTTCCCTTGAGAATTTTATTTCCCTATACTTAACATTTTTACAAAATTTGCTTGTTGTGCTAAAATCCCAACCTTCCTCACTCTCGTTTTATTATAAATTCTAGCACACTATCCTCAGAGATCTTGTGTAGGTGAAGATAGATTATACCCTAATTTAGAAGAATTTTTTTCTGTACTTCTTATATGTCCTTTGTAAATATACTTTCTAAAAGCTAATTGACTCAGGCTGTTAGTCAATAGGAATCAAATCTTTGGGGGCTTACAGGTGGAAGTATTTAGCAACCCACACCCTCCAATGTTAAACTAAAATGAAAAGTAAGCTGCATAGAGAAAATATTAATAAGAAAAATAACAATAATACAAAATATAACAGGAATATGCAGTAAGAGATATAAAAGGCAATGATTTTTAGAAGAGAAAGAAATAATGGAAAAATGCTGATATGGAAGAGACAGAACAAATATTAGGTGGTAACTCTATACAGGGTATCCTTATGAAGATTTAAGCTATTAAAACTTAAAGCTTAAACTTTGGGGGACACTATATATCTCAGGGAAAAATATTCGGTATATTCAAATTCTTATAAAATTAAACTTTGCAGCAATATGGTTATACTGTAATTAAACAGGTTTACCTATAAATCTTCAGATAGCAATAGAGCCTGAATTTGTGATAGGAAACTGCCAGATGAAGAAATTCCTTTTACCAATCCTGCTTGATAC
Source organism: Bettongia penicillata ogilbyi (assembly GCA_023548195.1). Taxonomy (NCBI): domain Eukaryota; kingdom Metazoa; phylum Chordata; class Mammalia; order Diprotodontia; family Potoroidae; genus Bettongia; species Bettongia penicillata. Next base: position 1,911,861 of record JAJHZJ010000371.1, read on the forward strand.
CTTCTTTGCAACTTTATATCATATAAATATGGGAGTGGTTTTTACAACTTCTCAAAAAAGAATACATAGTTGATATTCTAAACCATAAACTAAAATTGTGATGCTGTAGTCTAATGTTTTCTCATTCATATCTCATAAAATTTGCTTTCTTCTTCAGAGAATATAAGCCATTTGAGAACTGTCAGTTTTTGTCATTACATGACCAGTGCCTAACACAATACCTTGTACATGGAGAGTTCTTAATATTCTTGTTTTATAAATGGAAGAGTGAATGCTGAGATACCGGTATCTTATAATCAAAAGAAGAGTTTTAGGAAAATTTGACTGGGGAAAGAAAACCTTTAGGTGGGGAATGAGGGAGGAACAAGAAAAACTTTAAAGAAAAGATGCTACCAGAGTTGAGTCTTTAAGAAAGATTCTGAAAAGTGGAGATAAGGAGGAGACATGTATTTATAATGAAAAGAGATGTATTGGTTTGAAGTAACTAATAATGTAGGCAATACAAAGGTTGAAGATGAATATAAAAGAAAACTAGAAATAAAGGGGTTGAAACCAAACTAGAGTAAGAGGGATTGATTGATAGACTTTTAAGCTCTAGGCAATAAATGCCAAGGAAATGATATTGTCAAAGATGTGCATCTGGAAGATTACTTTGGTAGCTTTGTGAAGCATAGATTGGAAAGGGAAGAAAGAGACTGGAGGCAAGCAAGAAGTGATGAGGGCAGAAAATAGGGTGACATCACTGTGGCTGAGAAGGAAATGGAAGTGAGAAATTCTGTGAAGGTATAATCTATAGGATTTAGCAACTGAACAAATATAGTATCAAAGGGAGCTCTAAGTTTTTGAGCCTCAGTGCATAGCTCAATAGATAGTGGTGGAGTCAGGAGTGACAGGTTTCGTAGGGAAGCTGATTAGTTTAAATTTGTACACGTTGAAGTAAAGCAGGGATAACTAAGGAGAGATATCCAGCCAGCATTAGGAAATGTGTCACTTACGGGAAGGTCATGTACTAACACTGCCTTATGTAGTTTCATATAGTTGTAATTCAACTAGAAAGAACATAATACCATAGCAGGGAATGAGGATCTCTTGTCTCATTTATTTTGAGACTTAAGTTGTCAGAATCAAACTGTTATCATTGAATAGTATTAATTGTCTAGGTCTGGTTAAACATGTAGTCATGAAGTAATCTCCAGATGAATAAAGATGAAGAATTTTAAATGAGTAAAATAAAGTTAGTAGACATTTCAGTTTAACAAGAATTGACCATAATTAATGTAGTGACAAGCAGTTACTATATCGCTTTTCTTTGAAATCAAACTGTGAAACCATTGGTGCATAAAACTACTGCCTAGAATATAAGAAAAAAAATTCCCTTTCTGAGGTACATTATTCTTGAATTACAAAATATTGTAAGAACTAGTTTGTAAATTATAAATCATTTTAGTAGAGATTGACTGTTAGAGTTGACTTGAGACCATTCCCTGTAACTAATGAATATGAAAAGAGTTGTGAGCATAATGTAAAAGGGTTAATTGTTAAGTAGGAGGCTAATGAAGGGGTCAACATTGAAATAAGGCCAGGCTATAACAGTATGCTGCACTTAACAGGTTTCAGCCTCTATTGTGTGTTGGGAAGAAAAATTTACCCTTACTTTTAAACGCCTTGCTCTTCTACTTTTAGGTGGTGGTAGTGGTGGTGATCTTTTCAGAGTGGAATGAAGAGACATTTTTGAGTTTTCTTTTATTAGAGAGGGAAGATAGTTTGGAAATTATGAATTAGTACATGAATTATTTTAAATGTATAAATAGTAATTGGGCTTAAAAATGCTTTTTAAAAAAATGTGTTGTTCATTTGGATCCAACTCTATTTGGGGTTTTCTTGGCAAAGATACTGGATTGGTTTGCCATTTCCTTCTCCTGATTATTTTACAGATGGGAAAACTGAAACAAACAAGGTTAAGTAACTTGTCCCAAAACTAGTAAGTGTCTGAGGCCAGATTTGAATTGAGGAAAATGATTCTTCCTGACTCCAGGCCTAACACTCTATCTACTGCACCACCAACCTGCCTTTCAATATCAAAAATAACAATAAATAATTATAGTGTAAAAATAGTGCTTCAAATTTTAAAAAGGAGCTTGAGGCCATGGAGATAACAAAAGGCCCATTTGAAAATTTTTAGCATCAGGCCCACAAGACAAGCAGTAGTAGTAATTACAGTTGCACTTGAAGTATCAAATCTAAGCCAACAGCTTTTGGACCTTATACTTTGGGATCACAGTTGCAGAATTGAGGCAATTCTTCTGCCTTCTTTGCTAATGTAGAAACCACCAACCTTACTAAAAGCTTGAGGTCAGTTGCAATATTCAGTTATTTTTCAAAACATTTTAACAAATAACCACTTTCCATCTGAGAAGAGGAAAGATAACGTCTTTGATTAGAATCTCAGAATTTTGATATGCTAATACTTCACTAAAACATTTGTTTTTTTCTGAATGTCTTCAAATAATATAAATCATATAGTTTAAACATATCAATTCTAAAGAAATGAATTAGGAGTCATATTTATTGAGCATTTATGTCTCCAGAGAATAAGTAGTTTGGCAATAAAGGATTGCAAACTGACCTCCAAACCTGGAAAAATTGAGTTTCGTTGATTACATATTCGTTTGATATGTACAGTCTGGATGACTTTGGGAATTCACTTAAACCTCTTAGCTCTCTAGGTAACTCTCAAAGTGTAAGTTGTAGAGAAATTTTACCGACATTGCTAAAGGGAGTGTGCTCACCAGAATTTTCCTATATACAAGTTTAGTTCTTCCCTATGCTTTTCCACAAAGATCACATTTCCAAGTTCTATGAAGAATATAAAACCAAAAGTACATGCTTGTTTTCAGTTATTTGCAGTCTGGAAGAGAAAGTCATAGACTTCTGGAAAAAAAAAGTAACCATAATATCTAGCTTAGATATAGCCCTTCAAGTTTAGCAAATCACTTTACTATGTTCTCTCATTTTAGCCTCACAATAACCCAGAGGGTTTGATAATATTATCTTCATCTTACAGATGAGGAAACTGAGGTTCATAGAATTCAAATAATTTGCTAAAAGTCACACAGATTGTGAGTGTCTGAGGTGAGATTTTTAATTCAGGTATCCTGTTTCAGGGAAGAACTACATCCATCGCACCACTTAGCTCTACAAGATTTAAAAAATAGCTGAGAACTGTCATGAAGGATATTTCTCAAAGCAGGTCCTTGATTAATGAATGATACTAAATGAACATTGTATGGAAGAGTATTTTTTGGAATTAAGCATAGAGAGATCACAATGGGAGCATAGTATTTAAAGGGCTTACAGAAGATGTGACTTTTAAGTTGGGTCTTAAATGATGTGTAGGATTGACATAACTTGAAACAAAGGTATAGTTATAGCACTAAAGATAATATATTACCAATTCAGAAGAGCATGAGATGTTATATGAATAAAATTGAATACTTTTAAAATAATGATCACGTTTTTCTAAAGTGCTCTTTTCTATGAGTAATAACCTCTGACTATACGTTTAATTATTGCTCTGTTCTCTGGGAAGTACTGATTTACAGGAAAAAAAATCTTTACTTCATTTATACAGCTAAACTATAGCTACTGTACATATGCCTACTTAATAAATGTCTATTGGTAAAACTTTTATAATTACATCTCAATTCAGTCATTGTTCAGTCATGTCTGACTCTGTGACCCCATTTGAGTTTTTCTTGGCAAAGATGCTAGAGAGGTTTACCCTTTGCTTCTCCAGTTCATTTTACAGATGGGGAAACTGAGGTAATGAAGGTTAAGAGATTTGCTGAGGGTCACACAGTTAGTGTCTGAGGCCAGATTTGAACTCATAAAAATGGGTGTTTCTAATTCCAGGTCCAGCACTCTATTTACTGCGCCAACTTGTTACTCACAAAATTATATTACTTAGAATTTTTTTTTTTTGCAAATGCCTGTATTGTTAAAGGAAGTAAGAAGTAAGGGTGAGAAAGAGGACTTTATTATGAAATGGTTACTTCTTTACTGTTTTTAAATTTAATTCCGATTTTCTCAATTACCAAGCATTTATTTATTTTCTTCCTCACATCTTGTAACAAGCAAGTCCCAATGTACATGTCATTCTGCATATTTTAAATAATGCAGGGCCTTTTTTCTCTTTCATTGACCCCCTTGTGATATAGATCTAACAGTATCATTGCTGTATCAAAATGTATACACATCTTGCTAATATTATGGTTATAGTATCAATGTTTTCAAAAAATAGCTGAACCAATTAACAGTGCTACTAATAGTGTATTAATGTGCCTGTTTTCCTTTAGCTCCTCCAACATTTGTCATTTTCAGGTATCGTCAGTTTTGCCAATCTTAAATGTGTAGGATAGAATCTTAAAGTTGCCTTAATTTGTATTTCTCTAAAAAACAAGTGGAGTGATTTTTTTTCATATGATTGTAGATATCTTGGATTTCTTCCCTAGTGAAGTGTCTATTCACATCTTTTGACTATCAATTGGGGAATATATTATTCTTAAATTCTTTTATTTTAGAATTTAGCTGGCACAATCTTTCCCCAAATAACCTACACATTTATTCTCTGTGATTAAATTCTAAGATTTCTTTTTATTCTATGGGGATTTGTTAAATGCTAGGATAGAATTTGAGAGAGTATTCTAATGAGGTATACTCCTCAAACTAACAATTCATGTAAATTAAGGAAACAGAAAAATCTCGACTGATACTAGACTGATCTTTTCCTGTTCTAAGTATTCAGTAACTTACTGGACAGCTTCTTGCCAAGAGAGATCTTTAATCAGTATATCCTCACCAATAAACCAAAGCTGCTGGCACAAGCTTCTACAAGGGAGTGATGTGTATTTAATATCATCAATACTCTTTTCCACTAGTTATGTCTTGCTTTGAGATTTCATAACAACTCCAAAACTGTGATGTGTCAAGGAGGAAAGATTATGAGAAAGTGCCTAGTGATTGAAATACTCACACAAGCTGGATTACATTAGTTGGCTGGAGAAAAATTCTATATCATACCTCAAATTACATTGAAGATTTACCTTCAGAGTACCAAACCATCTCTACTATTTGTCAACGTAGAAGTAGTTTTTCTGATCTGTAAAGAAAGATAACTCTTTAGATCTCTGACTTTTCTTACTTTCTCAAACCCTTATAATTCAGTTTTTATAGAGCTGTGTACACTGGTAAAACGCTCTTTGAAAATTTATTCACAATCTGCACAATATCCATCTTCAAGATGAGGATATGTCTCCAAGTTCATGCAATGACTACTTGAAGAGAAGGGTACTGAGCTAAGAATTATTCATTTTGGTCATTCTCCTTCTCTGAAAACTACATTCCATCATGTCAGAGTAAAACAGAGACAACATTATGGAATGTACATTAAGGTTTCTGGAGAAAGGTAGTGTGGTATAATGAAGAGAGTTCTAGGTACTTATGCAGCAATTCAATTTGAGTCAACAAGTATTTCCTAAGCACTTGTTATGTATCAGGGACACTGATAGCCTGTGAGGATGCATTTTTTTTTAATGAAACATCTACTCTCAAGATTACATTTTACTGGTAGGAAGCAATATATACACTCTTCTAGTATCTTGGGAAAACTGGGATTCTTTCCTCATGATAATTCAGACCAGAGTAAGTGATTACACATACCATGTAGAATTGGAGGATTATTATTGCTTATGGATTATGGGCTACTTATGCTAAATTTCTCATGGTTTCTAATGCAAATAAGAAATAATTCAGTAAACACATTTGATTTATTAATGTAAATTTAATATCTTACATAATGTTTATCATTCATATAACAGAAGATAATAAATTATTAAAGAACAAATGGATATTAATGATACTGATAAATATATATTATATAGATTAATTTACTTCCAGAATACACAAACTTAATAAAATATATTTTTCCAGACAAAACAGTAAGTTACTACTATATATCCTAGTAATTTATTGGAAATTCAGTTAGTTAAATATATGCTGCAAAGTTCATTTTCCATAAGTCTCACAACTATTTAAGCTTATTCCATTTTTTTTCATCATTACTTACTTGTACCCCCCCTGGACTTATCCTCTACATATTCCCCACAGTGAAAAAATCTTCAATACCTGCAGAGACATTACATTGCCATTTTTTGCATGCATTCCCAAAATCAATAGTCCTTTGTTAGGTTCCAGCCTTCCCTAAACGGGGTACCCTTGGTGCTTAGACTCATCCGCAAAACATGTTTCTCATTTCCCCTTTAAGTTCATGCCTAATCTTGCTCTTATGTTTGCTAAAGCTCAGTCACTATGAAAACAGAAAGCCTAGATCAAAAATTGAAGTACTGCATTGACCTACCAAGATGTGAGAAAGCACTCAGAAGATAGGGGTAGGGCATCAATATCAATGCTTTAGAGAGTCCAAAGATGATAAAGAACAGGGAATGGCAATTGGATTTGGCATAAAGAAACTCATTAGAGAATAACATTAATAGAATGAAGAAAAGTTATATGAATTTGATAAAAAATCAATATGATATGGATATGTCTTGAACTTCATCCAAAAAGGTTTAGTTATTATAGCACTGAAAAAATTCAATACACAGAATCTTAGAATTAAAGTTAGAAAGGACCTCATAGGCTTTCCAATCCATTCCCCATATTTCACAACTGAAAGAGGGGGTACAAAAAGTTTAAGTAACCCTTGAAAGGTCAAATTTATATAAATAATGACTAAGATTTGATCGCAGATCATATTATGCCAAATTCAGCATGCTTTCTACTGTATCTTGCTACAGTTTCACATATAAAATGATCTCATAATCTGAACACTTTGGATAGCATTCCAAGTCAATTTCCAGTATATATTCTATGCTTTGAAGTAATTTCCCAGAAAATATTATCATCAATTTAGAGATTAAGACTAACTGTACCCTAGTATTCAAGTGCACCATTTGGTCTCTTGAGAAAATTAATATTTGATTATATCACAAAATCTCAAACCAATTTTCCCTAATTTTTGTAGTTTTTCATGATACTAAGTAGTCATTATAACTAGCATACTATGTGGGATATATGAACAATGTAAAAATATAGAAGGCTCATACAGGTAATTGAAGGGCAGGAGCACATTTTCTGAGGAAATTCTTTGGAAAGTATAAAATCACACACTATTCTATAGTAGAATTCCTTTATAGACCTGGTATTTGAGAATCTTACTAATAGCTCTCTAAAAGTTTAATCATACAATATCAGGCTTTCACTATTTGAAGCTATTTTGTTAAAGAGATTGCTATTTGAAATGTAATATATATAATTCAATTGCAAACCATATAATATTTTATGATGTTGTAAGCCTCAGGGCAGCAGACCCGTGTCAGAATTAAGTTCCTAATTAAAATGCATTTTCCCATATCATTCATGATATATGATAAAATGGAGGACAGAAAATACATTTTTAAGGATGTTTGAAGTCTGTGGTCAAGACTGGCAACAAAAAATGAATGAAGTACTTCCTTACATACTAAGTATTGTATAAAATAATTAATACGATCCTGTATAAAGGAATAATCTAGCAGAAAAAATTTATCACTTTGAAACTGCAGAGTAGCATCTTCAACACAATGCAGATCAATTAACATCTCAGGAACTCCCAATTTATGAAACAATGAGTATGTAGTATGTGTAGTTTGCCAATCCTGAATCAGTATCATTAATGATCTGTCAATCATAGGTCAAGCACTGGAAAAAAATTCTATCTTTGCTTTTGTGAGAGAGTAATAGTATGAAAATATTTGCACATAAGTGCCAGTCTTTTAAATCATTGGGCTAAGATTTATACCAAAGAGGCAGTGAAATTGACTTGGATCTATGATGCTTGAATAGGAATCAACACTGCTGGATACTAACTATGTGAATTTACCAGGTTATTCAACCTTTGTTAAGATTTGGTTTCCCTATTTGAAAAAAAAATGGTATAAAAATTCTGAAATTTGGGTCATAACTAACATGAGGTAAATGAAATTTTGTCCTAAAATGCTTACATATCTTGCCCCTGAATGCCATCCTTATTCCCCACTACTGTTTCTGTACCCCACTTCCACAAGTACAGTAGTTTAAGGGGCTATCTTCCAAAAGTCCTTTCACCATGGTGACTTTTCAATGGATCCCTTTTCAAGCATAAGATAAATACTTTCCCCGAATTATTGTAACCACAATCAGAATGTCCTTTGTACTGCTAAGTCCTTTATCCACTCCTTTTGCCTCAGACGCAATATTCTGAATGATGACTATTCTGGGATTTAAAACAAATAAAAATTAATACTTATAATACCTACTTTACAGGGTTGGTATAAGAAGTGCATTTTGTCTGCTATAATGAACTAATGAAATCTAAACTACTGTTATTGTTAATAGTAAAAATATAATGGTCTAGGAAAATTTATTGTGTCACTAATGAGTAAAAGTCTTTTCCTGATCTTACCAGACCAAATTTATGGTCTTACTGGACCTTAAGATTCCATATTCTTATGCCATTGTTTTTTGGATGTTTAAATAATACTTATTTAAAAGAACAAATGTGGAGGTCTTTGAGTTCCAATGAGATGAAATTAGAGGTGTACATCTTTCTGTTACACAACTTGATTTTCAGGCTCAATCCTCTGAGCTATCAGAGTACTGAAATGGATATATATATATATATATATATATATATATATATATATATATACACACACATATATGTAAATGTATATATACACACATTTTACATATATACATATATGTGTATAAATATTTATATATTTGTTTTTGTTGAAGCTCTTTGAGCTTTCTCATTGTCGATTTCAATTGTCTACTGCCTTAAGAGATTGGAGCCAGCAAAGTTGACATACGTTCTGATGATGTGAATGAATATCTTTTTATAATTCATCTCCCAGATAGAGATTTGGTAGGTTCATCAATTCAATGAATATTTAAGTATCTACTATATGCAAGGACTTATTCCTTCCACCTTGTTAGAGGTAGGCAAAGATGAAAAAGAAAAGACTGTTCTCAAACAACTTAACAGTCTAATAATGATAAGACAGCCCATACACAAATAAGTATGATATGATACAGATTGGAATATGGGCAAAACATAAATTTAGAAAAAAATCTCATCTTTAAAAGAATTAAAGGATGGTGGGGCCTAATCTCCCCAGGAGATCAGAGAAGCTTTTATGGAACTGGGGGAGGTGGTAGTACCTGAACTGGACCTTGAAGAAAGAACACTTTTGATAGTCAAAAATGTAGTGGGAGTCTGCCTCAGATATGTAGATTTTCTAAAGACACAGAACTGTTATGTTTCTCCAATAAGGAATTTTGAGTGTGGCTACCACAGCTGACACTGCTTCAGGTAAGGGGAAGTAGCAGCAAACTTAGTTGTAATGTTTCAGAAAGTCTGTATTGGACTAGATCAGTTACTGGAGATTCATTATTACTCATTTGCCGTCCTGAAACATACCATGTGTAGATTTATCATAACCAAGGAATGAGTTGGTCAAACATTTCACGCAATACACAATCATAAGGGGCTCCTGAAGAGTTGAGCCCCCGCTCGCTGTCCCTGGGGCTTTGGAGCCCTGCTCACCAGGCCCGGTGGGTTTTGGATCGGTCTCTGAATGGACTTTGGGACTGAAGAAGTGCTTGGTGGCAGCTTCTCACCTATGTGCCAGAGCTGCTGGCACCCCTGGGGCACCTTGGTCCGCTTCCTCGCTTTAACCCCTCGCTTCTCCCCTGTAATAGTGTCATATTTACTGAGCCCTTGTTTTGGCAACTCCACAAGTCAGTAAGTCCAAAGAGAGCAAGTCACCTTAGGTATGTCTTCTACCAAATTAAATTAGAAGAGACGAGATTATGCTTTTGTAGTTCCTACAAAGACAAAAATGATGAAGAGATTTGTTGTAAAACAACAAAATGACAAGACAAGTTAGAGTGAATAAAGTCACCTGAGGAGTTAATGCTTGGTTATTTTGTGTGTATATCTTTGCAATATATTTTCTATATATTGACAGAATAACTGTGAAATACTTTCTTAGCCATGTAGACAGGAGCATGTGAGCAGGCCAGAGCATGTGAAGGAAGACTTTGGTAATGGGTAACTTAAACACTACTCAGAAATGATGATGGAGGCAAGTCACGGTGTGTGTGTGTGTGTTACCTGCTCTTAACTCGAGTCGTGTTAGCTGTTTGCCAGATTGACTTGGTCCCTTGTACTTTAGCATTCTTTTCTTGTTGAGTTACAATGCTGTAAGTGGTGGTCCTTCTTCACAAAAGTTACCTGCAAAACAGAAGGTATTATTTGTTTTTAAAGCTTTTGTAAATAAAGGCTTGAAAAAATGTTTTCTTACCTCTAAAAAAAAATACACAATCATAAAAGACTTCTCTACAGACCCCAATCCAAAGAACCATAATCAAAAAGACTTCTCCAGGTATCATTTTCCACATGCGTTTTTCTCTTTCCCAACAATAGCCATTTGCGATTCTTACCAAATCTGAGAGGCAAAGACCTATACTAATAAATACACAATTCACCGTAGTCTCTACAAATATGAGCTGGTTAAGGATATCAGACATCTGCCTGGCACTAAAATAAAATATCCTCGTGAAAATTATAGTCAATCAAACACTGCTGTTATCAACTGCTTCTCAAGTAGCAAGTGCTGGGGAGGAAACTTTCTTTCTATTGTTAACAGCAGTTCCTATACACTCTACCACTAACCAGCCACACAGAGTCCTAATCTCCTAACAGGAAGTGGAAGGCAAGCGAAGATTGGGAGCAGCTAATAAATCCAATGTGATGGAAACCTGTAGCATGTGACCGGTAGCAACTGTGAGATAAGTCTTGAAAGACTGGTTGAGGAAAGCCTTTAATTCTAGTAAAAGAATGTTCATTCTCTGCTTTTAACTTAATTTAATATTTTATTTGTATTTGTTTTGTCAAGGAAGTACTGGGTTTATGTATTAGGATATGTATTAAGATAATTATTTTTACTATTGTGTGACTGGAGAGGGGAGAAGCTAGGGGCAGGGGACAAGTTGTTCGTTCGTTTGCTTGTTTACTTGCTTCAGTTGCATCCTATTCCTTCTGAACCCTTTTGAGGTTTTCTTGGCAAAGACACTAAAGTGGTTTGCTATTTCTTTCTCTAGCCCATTTTACAGATGAGGAACTGAGGCAAACAGGGTTAAGTAACTTGCCCAAGGTCACACAGCTATTAAGTGTCTGAGGCCATTGAATACAGGAAGATGAGTCTTTCTGACTCCAGACCCCCCTGCTGTATCTACTGCTCTATGGAGCTGCCCTAGGGAACTAATTAGGGAGCGAGCACACACACATACACACACATATATATACACATTTATGTATAGGTATATTACATATTCCTATATACATGTAAATATACATATAAGCACATAATACATATATTATATATACATTATATGTATATGAATTTAAATCCATCATATCTAATATGCATAAGGCACTCTGATAAGTTCAGAAAGGTACACATAAGTACAAAGTTATAAAATACAAAGGCAAACAGGCTCACGTAATAAATACAACATAATTTGAGGAGAGAAATAACACCAATAAGAAGAGTTAGGAATGGCTATGTGCTATTCTCGATGCACTAAAGAGTAAGAATGAAGAGTAAGGACAGTAAGTATGGCATGCTAAGGGAGAAAGCATGCCCTGTTCCAGTGTCAGTAGCCTGGGAAATAGCTCCCTACTAAATATGGGAGTCTCAGTGTTGTGATTCCTTTTTTATACATAAAAATACTATAAGGCTTATGAAGATTAAATAGCCCACTAAACTCACATAAATTAGTAAGCAGCATAATCTAGATATGTACCTAATACTTTCTAGGGTTTCTAGCCTTTGGAAGGAGGTAGGAGATGTGATATTAAATTCAAGAACAGTTCATCTTGCAGTTTAATTAGAATGCGGAGTACATGATGGAGAGCAATATGAAGCTGGAAAGGTAAGTTGGGAACAGATTATTCAGGGCTTTGCCAGGCAAAGGCATTTGTATTTTATTCTGTAGGCACTAGGTAGCCAGTGAAAATTTTTAACTAAAACATAACATGGTCAGATCTGTATTTTAGGCATATTATTTTTGATAACTGAGTCTTGGAGTCATTCTTGATTCTTTATTCTAACATTGCATATACATTCAGGTGCCATATCCCAACAAATAACCTTCTATTTCTTGCCTCAATCTTATCTCCATTAACAGGGCCACCACCACAGTTAAGTCTCCTATCACCTTTAGTTTCTTTTCCTACTTCTAACCTCCTCGACTCAATCTTTAACATCACTATCAAACTGATATTTCTAAAGATTCATCTGTGGTTCCACTCATCATCCCTGTGATGTCCCAGGTCAAAGTACTCTTCTCTGGTCACCATTTTCCCACATGTGTTGTCTCACCCTATTAGAATGTAATCTTCTTGCAGGAAGGGACCATATAACTCTCAGAATTGTAAACTCAGTGATTGGTGCATATTAAGTAATAGAAAAAGTGCTTTTCATTCATCCAGATTCTTACCCTGGTAACGTTGATTCTGAATGACAGGTAAAAGGGGAACAAATCTGTTGGGATTTTCTAGGCATAAGATAGTTGGAGAACCAAGGAGGGAGAAGCTCATAGAGGAAATCCGTCCAAGGTGCTGAATAAAATCCCATTTTGATGGAGATTTCACAAATCCTCTCTTTATGTGGAGTTGCATGAACTTTTATTCAGTGGGAAGTGAATTTATTTAGTCTTAGTGTGGAAGGAAGCTGGAGGTTGAAGAAGGTTTTCAGAGATCTGATCTCCAAGTTATCAGCCACAACTAAGTTCTGGTGACTATTTTAGATCTAGTGAGCAACTGAATCCCTCCCTTATCCCCTGTCCACTTGCAAATTTTTAATGTATAGGTGCAGCAGAGATATTATATCCCAAAGGACAATGATTACTCACAGTCCTGCTATTTCCCTGACATTCCTTATCGTGTGGATTCAGAGTCACACAGAATGGAGTTAGAAAGCAGTGTTCCTATGCATTGAGTGGAAATTGAGTCAAAGGAGACTAAAGATAAAGTCATCTGATTTTGAAACTCACACTAAGATGCTAAATCATTGTATAATATAGCCTAATACCTATTTTTCTTGCCAACAATCTATGGTCTCTCAGATATGAACCCTCTCTCCACTGGCACAGTTAGCATTCTATTTAGACCAGTATCTTATGATAGTCACTTGTATGTTTCTTCATAAATCCACAATACAAAACTCACTCAACATGATAGACACCTTCTTACACCTTAGTATAAATCAAGGTCATTAAGGAATCATGAGAAGACAGAAGATATGTTTGATTATAATGGTGTACAAAAATGCTATTCTGACCATGGATACTGTTAAACCTTTAGCATTCTTAGAGAATATATTCTCAAGATATCTCATATAGAAAGTTCTACGAGTAAGTCATTTTTTGGACTCTGTGGACAACATTGGTGTGTCAGCAATTCAGAATTATATACTATGGAGCTACTGCCTATCTGAGAGCACCAACTACCTAGTGAGATAATTAATTCAGTAACCCTATGGCCCAGCCAGCTCTGTGCTATATTACTATATTACTATACTAGTATCAGGGAATGGCAGAAGCAAAGTAGTCTTACTTCCCAGGATCATTAGGAGTAATGAAGCTGCTGTGCAGACTGTATAAAAGTGCTATGTAAATGTGATTATTTCAATGTTCAACTGGATTTGTGATCTCATTGATGTGAGTGCCCTCACCAAGGATTCACATTACAAGAAATCAATGATGAATCATCTTGAACTAACCTCATCAATGTCCTATCATAAGTTCACCACTGAAATTACGCCAATGACTCTATGGATCTTCCTTATTATTTTCTCTTAACATTATGATCATGATGAGCATGGTAGTGCAATAAATTCTGCAACCTGGAAGGTTAAGGCAGATGAATCTATTGAGCTAGGAGTTCTGTTCTGTAATGAGCCAGAGCACTATGTTTAGGATCAATGTGTTTAAATCTTAAAAGAAGTGGAAGGAGCGGGGTTGTCAACAGGCCATCTAAGGAGAAGAAAACAAGCCTAGATTAAAAAAAAATAAAACAGACCACATCAAAGGTGCCTTGTCAATAACATTTATGAATAATTCTTATACTTCTAGTCTGGGAGGGATAGGGAGACCCAGTCTCTTAAAAAACAATAACACCAGGAGATCATGTAGACTTGTAGTACTCAATTTAAATAGAAATAGGGGCCACCAAATCATATATATGAGGATCCCTATGGGCCATAAGTCTCTTAGAAAACTACAAATTAACATTATCTATGTTCTATTATATTTCTATTTTATTCTTTTTAAAAGTTTACACTTACATTTTAATCCAGAAGAACTTCAGTCAGTGTGTGGATGAGGTAGGGGAAGGACCAGGTCATGGAAAATGAATTTGGTTGAGGAACTGTAAGGTAAGGGTAGTTGAGAGAGTATGAATATGTATATTGAAGTCTCCTGTATGAAAGTAGGAATTGAGGAGAGAAAGAATATGAGAAATACACTAAACTGAAGAAAGAAAGTGACCGTCCAAAAGGTCAGTAGACAACCGTTCCCACAATTTTGATTGAATAGTAGATATGGAATAAGTGAACCCCAGAAGAGGAAAAGTTGCTTAGTGATGGTGATAGAGAATCTGGAATTAGAATTCATTTCTGTAAGGGAAGGAGACTTCATCTTATTGGACCCAGGTCTAAGTGAGAGTCAGAAAATGGAGTGAGTGTGAGAAGGAAAGATTTAATACAAAAGCGTATTTGTTACCTATGAAGTAGACATTCCAGAAAGCACAGTGGAAGAAGTGTGTGTGTGTGTGTTTGTGCTTCGTTGCCAAGAAGACCATGCCATCAGAGACATAATGACGTGACTTGCACTTGACTTTGAGTGAGGGAGGGCTGTGCAGGTCACCAGCCTCACTTCTCCTCCAGAGCTATCTGAATTCAGTGACCAGATATTCATCAGGATGACTGGAGATGACCCAGGATGAGGCAGTTGGTGTTAAGTGACTTGCTCAAGTCATACAGTTAGTGTCAAGTGTCTGAGGTGAAATTTGAATTCAGGTCCTCCTGACTCCTACACTGGTGCTCTACCCACTGTACCACCTAGCAGCCCAAGGAGTGGGTAGCTTTGAAATGAAGGGGTAGAAGGTGGTGATGATGGATATGGGAATCAAAGAATATAGGATAGTTAAGTGGCATAATAAATAAAACATTGGCACTGAAATTAGGAATATTTGAGTTCAAATCTAGTAACCTTGGGCAAGTCCCTTAATGTCTATGTGCCTCAGTTTCCTCAACTGGGAAATGAGGATAATAATAGCATCTGTCTCACAGGGTGGTTATGAAGATCAAAGAAGATATGTGTGAAACCCTTAGCCCTGAATCTAGCACACAGTAGATACTTGATAAATGCTTACTCCTTCCCCACCGCCACACACACATACACACACGCACGCACACACACACCACAAGAACACTGTGCTGAATCCAATAAGACAAACTTCACTGGAGTTAAATGTAAAGCATTATACTTGGAGTTTTTAATCCAGCTGAACCCAATCTATATAATATAAAAGGCAGAACTCATCAATAGCTCCCATACAAAATTTAGACATGTTAGAGGATTGCAAAGTCAATAAAAGTCAACAACGTGCTGTGATGGCATTTGAAGAAGTCTCATTCTATTCTTGTGGTTAAGTTAGAGAATTGTGGGCAAGGTGATTGGACAGCTAGGTAGATGAAGAGCTAGTCGAATGATAAGATTCTACTATGCTAATCTTGTCTTCAGTTATTCCTCTAGTGGCATGCTTCAGGAATCCACACTGAGTTGTACTGTTCAATGTTTCTATCAGTGGTTTGATGAAAACATAGTTGCCATGCTTATCAAATTTGATAATGGCATGAAGCAAGAAGTGAGAGTCGATGTTCATATATGTGTATATATACATATGTGTATATGTAGATAATGTGTGTATGTACATATTTACATAGATATATATCAATAGGTTGGAATGGCTGAATCTAAGAGGGTGAAATTTAATGCTATAAATATTAGGTGCTACATCTGGATTCAAAATATTAGCATCGCAAGAATAGGCTCAGGGAGACACAGTGGCAAATTTGATCTGAAAATCTCTATGAGTTTTAGTGGATGAAAAATTGAATGAGATATCCCTCCCCCTCCTTCTACTCCACTCCCACAAAAAAGTTAACATGACCTTGGGTTGCGTTAACAGATGTATGCACTGTCCTGAGTGAATGAGACGATAGTTTCACTGGACTCTGTACTGGTGAAATGACATCTAAAGTAAAATGACACATACCTCATTGGCAAAGTGAAGCATGTCTAGAGAATGGTTTTGAGGATGTTGAGAGAACTAAAAACTGTATTATTTGAATCTGTAAAGTGAACTGGGATGTTTACTCTAGAGAAGGAAAGGCTTAAAGGAGATGAGATTGATATTTTTAAGTATTTGAAGGATTACTCTATTTAGCCATTGAGGGAAGAACTAAGCAATATGAAGAAGTTATGGGGAAGAAATACCTTCCCATCCTTGAACGTATTCAGTCAGTGACTTAATGACCATTAGTTATAAACACTGTATAGATCAGAGGTGGGAAACCTGCTGTGTCAAGGCCACATAGGTCTCAAGAGAGGTCCTTTGACTGAATCCAAACTTCACAGAACAAATCCCCTTACTAAAAGAAGATGTTCTCTATAGGATAGAGGATTCTTGTTCTCTTAAGGATTTAACTAGACTTCAAAGGTTCTTTCAACTTTGAATTTCTATTCTAACTAGCTCAAGGAGCCAAATTCCCTCCATTCAAAAGAGTAACTTGTGTTGTAAAAAATGGCTTTCTATGATTCAAGATTAACTCTAAAACTTCAAAATAAATGTTCCCTCAGTGCTGACATACCTTTTATTGCAGTGTCTTAAACTGGGTGCCTTTTTATAAATAAATTAACTAATCCCCTGTCATCAACTCCCAAAGTTTTAATTCTTGGGTAAGCCAGAGAATAAGAATGAATATGAAGAGAATTTCATTCTGAAATGAATACTGGCTCTCCTGTTCTAACATTCCATTATAGTTGTGCTAAAGTTTTTACCTCCCTCTTTCACTGACTAATACATATTAGTTGTGTAAAAAAAATACTTTTTCAGAGCTCATATTTTTGCTCAATTGACAGTGTGGTTTACTGGAACAAACAGAACACTGGAATCAGAGAACCTGAGTTCAAATCCTAGCTTTAGCACAAACTTCATGTTATCCTGAACTATTCAGGTAACTTACTCTTACTCTTAACTTAAAGTTCCTCAGTATTCTCAACTCTAAAATGAAGTATTTGGATTAGCTAAATACTATTATGCCTTCTAGTTCTAAACCAGTGATCCTATGAATATATACATGTATGTGTGTATATGATACCTATATATGTACACACATATGTATATATGTTTTATATGCATATATGTTTTATAACCAATGTAATAACAGGGATATATCCATTTAGATACCCAACTGAAAGTAGATTCTGGGATTGTTAAATGTTTTCATATTTTAAATTTCCATATAAATATGCTCAAACTATTTTAAGTAAACCTTGAATAGAAACTCAAATTTTGGAGTGTATCAGTTATTAAATTAATTTCTTGCCAGGATATAACCCTTTTCTAATAAATATTTTACCCATAAATAAAATATTATAAAAATTCATTCTCTGATGTGATAATAGTGATAATACAATTCATTACTAAGAAGGAAAATACTGAACTTTGGAACTAGTCAATGAATCAAGAAAAAGAAATAGACTCATTATAAAGAAGGGGAACCTCCTAATTAGGCACAAATGCCTCAGCAGTTAGCAATCATGGAAAAGGAAATGCTGGAGAAGTACTTGACATTTAAATGTCACGTTAATCACATTAAGCAATTTAGAAATTTTTACTGAGTATAATGGGATCTTTAAATTGTTTAAACCATTCCTCCTTTCTAAATGGTCCCAGAACTGAGGGTTTATGTGGTTTATGCTGTTTTCTGGCCCAATGTCTGTAGAGAATGACTTAATGGATATAATTTTCAAATCACTTCCTCCTTAAGGTGATCATCTAAACCTTCACATTTTGTTTAGAAATAAATGCATTTTACCAACTTAATAAATGACCACTGTTTTCCTAGTGACAGACTGAATACTTAATGAAATTATTTACCTCTGAACCACATATTGTAAAGCTAGTTTACAAAGAGAAATCCATCTTCAGGGTTACATAGGGTAAAAGAGAATATCAGACTCCCTATAATCCTAATCATAGGATTATAGTTTGTGAGTTATAGGGAGCTTTAAAGATCAGCTAGTTCACATGTTCCTTTAGATAAGAAAACTAAGGACCAATAAGGTTGTGAATTACCCAAGACTGTACAAACAAATGCCAACTTAGCAGAGTGAAATGCAACCCTAGAACACCATAGAAGTTTGGCTTCTCAAGAGTAAGAGAACTTTCCCCCCAATCTAACTGTAAAATGCATGTTGAGGGAAATCAGGTTAAACAAAAAATCAAATACAATTGTTTTATTCCTATTTTATTCATTCAAATACCAAAATTGCATGGCAGTATGTTTTGTGGATTTTTTAAGGGAGTTACCAAATATTTTATTTTTGCTTCATATGGGAAATTCTCAGTGAAGAAACTCCTTCTCTGTCAATGAAATGACTTGATGTAATCTTGATGGTCTTTTGTATTGGTTTTCTTTCATCAATGGAAATAATGTGAGATAAAACACTCTATTTTTGGAAGTCATTCTCAGTGTGTGTTGCAAAAGGTAATCAGAGGCTGCTCTTCGCAAAAAATTATGATTGCAGAATACAAAGAATTCAACTTTGTCAATCAAGGAGCGCCATACATTCCATAAAGTAGAAAAAAAACTTCTCCCAAAATAGAAATTGCATGACAGAGCTGATTGAAGAGATGGGAAACATGCATGAAAGAAGAGTAAAGTTGTGTCAGACTTTTCTATGAATTATATGAAAATCTTTTAACAGCTCCAGAAAACCAAATGTTTAAACTATTTTAAAAAAATAATTCACGAAAAATGACAAACTACAGTCACCTGTCATTATTTGAGATGAAATTACAGGAAGACCTTATGATATATGGAGGAATTTAGTTGAATATAAAATAAAAACCCCAAAACATTTATGCATAGAATTTCTTGAATACAGTAATCGTTATGTACATGATAGAGATAATTTGGCCCATGTTATAATTGGGTCATGATGTCATGAAAAAAGTAGATATTGTGTCTTATAGATAGTTAAGGATATAGTGAATAGAGTTCAGGTCAAGTTTGGATCCTGCCTCATACTTTCTAGCTGTGTGTTTTGGACAAGTCACTTAACCTCCCTTTGTTTCAGTTTCCTTTTCTATAAAACAGAGGTAATAATTGTACCTATCTCACAGTAATCTCATTATTTGTAAAGGGCTTTATATGCTTTAAAGCATTATGTAAATGCTAGGTATTATTAATATTTGGGAACTTAATTCAGACAAAAAGATTTGTAGCCGTGTGGTACAACCAAAAGGAGTCAACATTTGGAGTCAGAGATCCTATGGTTCAAATCCAGAGTCTTCTACTTTCTTAGTATTATGTTACTGAGGCAAGCCATTTCACCTATCTATACCTCAGTTTCTTCATCTGTAAAATGAGATGGTTGGACTAGATGACTTCTAAGATCTCTTCTAGTTCTAAATCTATCTATGATTAGTAATTTCTTTATTATATTGACTTTCTAGTGTGGGAAAAACCCTCTACCAAAACAAATTGGAGCCCTTCTGTAACTTAGAAAATAAGTCTTGGGGAGTTGCCTGAAGCATATAATGGCTAAATGAATTGCTTCAGATCTTACAGCTAAATATCAGAATCAGAATTGGAAACCAGACCTTCTTGAGAGGAAACATGCAGTAGTGGATAAATTACAGGACTTATAGTAAGGAAGACTGAGGTTCAAAGCCTATCCTGGATACTTACTAGCTGTGTGACCCATGAAAAGTCATTTAAATTCTGTGGGTTCAGTATTCTCATCTGTGAAATGAAAGTGTTGCGTTTAACAACTTAACAAAGGTCCCTTCCCAATTCTAATTCCCCTGTTACCCCAGTCTCAGCACTCCTTCCACTATGTCATGTTGCCTTGGGCCTCAATATGCTCTATGTAATGATGATAACAAATAACTCAAAGATCCCAGAATATTGATTCATAATTAATACTTTTTATGAAGAAGAAAATAATTGTTCCAGACTAATTTAATATTCCTTGATGGCAAAGTGTTATTCCTATGTGAGCGATGGTAAACAAGAGTTCTGGTTGTTAGATTTGTTAGCCAAATGAAGAAAAAAAATGACTGAAGAGCCTATTAATAGTAAATATGTGCCCAAATCCTTGGCACTTAGTATTCAGACTAATCATAACAATTGCCCTTAATGTACAATAAAACTGTAGAAATTTTCTTTTTTATTTTACTTTCCTCTGACATATGATCAAAGTTAAAAAGTAATTTAAATCATTTGCCTTTTCAATGCCATCTCTTATCTTCCTACATTTCATATACTTTCCTTTATTTATGTAGTACAATATAATATACAATAGAGAAGAAAATATCTTTTTGATATTCTAGAAAAAATGGAGAAAATTATTTTAAG
The DNA here is from genome assembly GCA_023548195.1 of Bettongia penicillata ogilbyi. Classification (NCBI taxonomy): domain Eukaryota; kingdom Metazoa; phylum Chordata; class Mammalia; order Diprotodontia; family Potoroidae; genus Bettongia; species Bettongia penicillata. The sequence continues at coordinate 1,932,719 of JAJHZJ010000371.1, forward strand.
ATGAATTAAGTTAATGAAAACACAACATTAAGCAATCAAACTGTGAACAGGCATTTATTTAGCACTTATTATATGCCAAAAATTGTACTAAGTACCAAGAATACAAAACAAAATGAAATAATTCCTGCCCTCGGGGGCTTATAATTCAACCAGAGGAGATAATAGATATGTATAGTGATTTTAGGTATATGCAAAATAGATTTTGAAATAGGCATATGGTTGTTGGGGTACTTTTTAGGGGGGAAGGAAGCAAAAGACCTAGAGAATATAAGAAAGACTTCATGTAAAAGGTGGTATTTGAACCGAGTCTTAAAGGAAACTAAAGATTCTAAGAAGCAGAGGGGAGGAAGGGATGCATTTCAGGAATTAGGCACAGGCAGTATAAAGGAATGGACACTATCCAATGTGATACTCCATCCAGGACGAGCAGTGAGAAAGCTGATTTGACTGCTTTGCAGTGTATGCGAAGAGAAGTAATGCTAAATAAGCCTAGAGAGGTGATCTAGGGTCTGCTTGTAAAGGGGTTTAAACATCAAGTAGACATTTCATATATGTGTATATATACATACATATATGTACACATGTATGTAGACATATGTGTGCATGTGTCTCTATGTATAAGCATGTATGTTTATATACACATGTGTATACGTATCTACATACAGATACAGACACACACATACATATATGGAATAATATGTAATAGGAAGACACTAGAGTTTATTTACTCTAGGAATGACATAATCAGAACTGAGCTTTAAGAAAATCAATTTGTATAGAGGTTGAATTCAAGTAGAGACAGACACTACTTGGAAGACTATTGCTATCATCTGGGTAAAAGCTTATAAAGGCCTAAACTAGTGGCTGTATAATCGGAGACTGAAAAGGGGATGGATATGATAGATGTTTTAGTGACAGAAATTACAAGATTTGGCAACTAATTAAATATGTGAAGTGAGAGAGTAAAGCATCAAGAATGACATCTAGATTACAAACCTGAGTGAATGAAAGCATGAGGATCCTCTCAATGGAAATAGAGAATATGAGAAGAGGGGTAGGTCTTAGGGAAAAGATAATGAATTCCATCTGGGACGTAATGTTTTAGGTGTGTATAGAACATCCCATTAGAATTGTCCAATAAGCATTTGGTGGTGTAGGACTAGACTTTGGAGAGAGCCTAGGTCAAGATGTATAGATCAGGGAGTCATCAACACAGTTAATTAAAAGCACAATCCAATGAAATTACCAAGAGAGCCTTGTGCTTCATGATAATTAAGTAGAATTGTCTCTATTTTGCTGATTGAAGTACAAAAGAAATATTTAATAGGTTCGAAGGAATGGTACATCAATAGGAGAGACATGCATAGTTTTCTGTATGTCTGTGTTCTGATGTGTTCATCACCTTCTCTGAATTAAAAGAATGTCGGAAATTACATAGGAGAAGAGGAGAAGGAAAGAAAAACAACAGGAGACATAATATAAAAACAAAATATGTTTAAAAGTTGCATTTTCATGAAAAAGTAATGGCCTTTGGTCTCTCAAGTAAATAATAAATAGCAAATTCAACATCATTTTGTTATTCTTAATTATAGAAAAACTACATATTTAATGTGTTTTAAAATGTGATTTTAGCATTTACTTTTCCAAGGCTGCATTATTAATTTGAAAATTCAAAATAATTTGTTTTTAAGTGCAGAAAAGAGTGGAAATTATTAGCATTATTCTTCGATACAAAAACCTATATTTATTATCCTTATTGATACTTGTATGAAATACTATTAGCCCTGTACTGTCCTAAAATAAACCAATGCTTGGAAAGATGGGAAATGGGCTCATTAAGGAGAATATTTTATTCTATATTTGGATTTGAAAACTGGGAGAAATTATTTTAAAGGAAATTCAATGAAGCTGCTGCTTTGAAAATGTGATTTTTTAAAATGAGTGGAGCTTCTGGCTATTTTTAGTTTTGCTCATTTCAATTTTAGTACTCAGTACCTGCTGTTCTATCATTTTTTTATTTAATGGGAAAACAGGTAAAATAAAGTTACATAGCACAAGAAAACCAAACATTCTTACGATTCTCAGTCATCTTATTGCATCAAACACTATATTCATTTTATTGTACCATGCTTATAGATGAGGAAGAAAGCTTTAACAAAAAAAGCTTATGTCTTTCTACCTGACCATGAAAAACAGTGAGTTCTGTCAAGCTGTCAATGGGTTGCTGCCATTTTGATTTTATGACCCATTAGACAGAAAATAGCCTCAGTGGGAGTTTTGGGACACTGGGGCTGGAGCAACCCTAGTTGGAGTTGTTGAAAGGTGATTCGATAAAGACAAACAAAGCTAACCACCTTGGCTTCTGGATTTCCCTTGGGTATTTTCACCAGAAACTGAATCAGAGAAGAACTTTAATATAGTGAATAGGTTCTCGATGGGAAATATAAATAGGATGGTGCTTTTCATGAGCCTATAGAAGATGAACTTATACCCCAACCTGTTCTTTTACTCACTCCTAAAAGTATGCATTTTTTCACCTTAGCAGGTGATCATAACAAAATAATACCAGGATAGTGATTTCTTCCATCACTTTTTCTAGTTGACCTCCATCAACAAGAAGAATGAGATATTGCTATTTCTGCTAATCACAATAATTGCAATAAAATAATATATTGCATTTTAAGGTTTGTAAAACAGTGTACATAAGGATCATTTGGTCTTTACAACAACTGTGTGCTGTTATTTTTTTCCATTTTACAGTTGAGGTAATTGAGGTTCAGAGATATTAATTGACTTATGCAGGCTCCCCCAGTTACTGGGTGTCTGAGGAAAGATTCAAAGTCAGGCTTTCCTGACTACAAGTCCTGTACATTGCCCACCATACCATAACATTAAAAATCAGTAAACAAATTCAGGAAGTCAAAGAGCCTTTGTCAAGAACGTTTAATATTTGAGACTGAAACATCAGCCTAGAATTCTCATTATATATTTAATGCAATTTAATCCAGTTAGCATGTATTAGAAAACTAGTAGATTCCAAGAACAATATTAGGCATTGGGTAGGGGAGAAGAGACAGAAAGTTAAGAGAAGATATGGTCCCTCAGTCTCATTTGTAGTTTAATTGATTCATATGACATATACTCAAATATACATGATGCAAAATCCTATCTGGAAAACACAATAGAGAGGTGCAAACAGACTTTTTGGTATGATCTTAAAAGAGTCTTTGCTGATTATGGAATCTGAGGCTTCATGAAGAAGGTATTGCTTAAAGTGAACATTAAAGAGTGGGTAGGAAATCCACAGGAAAGAGGAAATTAGTAGGGTATAGAGTATTCCAGGCGTAAGAAATAATGTCAGCAAAGGCATCGAGACAAGAAAATGCAGGATGTGTATAGGTGATAAAAGTGAAAAATCAAGTCACTGTCCTAGTGTGGACTGTGGCATAATTGAAACTAGGACAATGGAGGAACATTTGTTGAGAACTAAGCCATACAGCACAAAAGGTAAAGATGCAGGAGAATTGAGCAAAGGTGAAATTTGTGATAAAAGTTATTGCTGCTTTATAAAACCTGCCAAAACATCTGTCAAAATATTATTCTTCTCCTTTCTTTCTGTTCAAATGGCATCCAATGCCATACCCTTCAAGTGCTTATAAAAATATCAGCTGTATCACATATGAAGAAAAATCATCCAATAGTAACTATATTTATTTAATAATTCCCCCAAATTAGCTGATTTGGCCAGAGGGTAACTACTTCTGTTGGCCCTGGTAGCTGATAAAAGACAAGCCTCCAGTTGGGCTCTCTGGGAAAAGTATTATGGGGCCTGATATTTTTTGGCAATTTAAACTATGCTGACTGTGTTGACTATGGTGAAGAATGGGTCTTTGACGCTTTAGGCTGGGTGCCATAAGCACCAGGAAAAGTTTCCTGCTTTTTTTTGTTCCCAATGACAACAGAGTATTTGATCTTTTGTCCATTTGGATCTCTGGTTCGCTGTCTACTCTCTGAGTAACTCTAGCTTCCTGTTTAGTTGGGGAGAGATCTCTGCTCTGATCTTAATAAGAACTAGCATTTATACTATGATTTAGATGTTCAAAGTATTTTACATATATATCATCATTTAATCCTCACAACAAGATAATTGTGAAGTAATTACTCTAAGTTTTATAAGTTTTTACTGATGGGGAAACCAATGTTCACAGGTTTTGAATTGCCCCAGGTCCTGAGACTAGTAAATGTCAGAAGCAGACTTTGAACTGAATTGTTGCTTCTTTCCAAGTCCAATACTCTTACCACTCTACCATGCTGACTTTCTTCCCGTACTCATGTTGTTTAAACAGGTCCTTCTGTTTTGTGACGTCTTCCTTCAGTTGACTCAGCTGAACATCTTAGTCCCCTAACCATCCAATACCATTGTGAACTTGTAGTATACTTAATGAAGGCTTTATTAACTCAGCTCTGCTAATATCTACATGTGTGTAGATGTATGTGAACAAGAGGGGGAGGCAGAAAGACAGACAGGAGCGGAGAGACAGACAAAAAGCACAATAAAGAGAAGGAAAAAGAGGAAAAGGACAAGGTGGAGAAGAAAGAGGAGGAATCAGGCTATCATATCATGCTATGGCGCACAATGAGCTTTCAGTTCCCTAAAATTTCCAAGATTATTTTCAGATGAACTGCTGTCCCCAAATACTTCTCCCATCTTCTGGGGTAACGAGTTTTTAACCGAAAATTGAAGCCCATGTCTCCTGACACCAAATACACTAGTCTTTCCATTATAACATTATAACACAATGCCCATTACCTACAGGCATACAAATGTGTATTTTTAATAGAATGAATATAGAAATTGAATAAAGATAAATTTTCAAACAACTATACTATGGTATAATAACAGGATTAGACCATTGCATTATGCTGAGGAGGTGAATTAAAGTCTCCTGACAATCCTGTTACCCACATCCTACCTTGAAAGCATGAATTTATTCCGTCTCTCTTAAGTGACTTGCTATTATGTTTAGTAATTGGGACCCCCACCTGCCTATGGGTCCTTATAATGTTTTTCATCATAAGTCTCTTCAAACCATAGAATATGAACATCCTTCCCTGCCCTCTCTTAATGTGTTTACTTTTAGTTCCATACAAGAGCTTTTTAATGAATTTGTAATAAAAAAGTAACAATAAGACATTCCCCATAAGTATGTAATTTACTTTTCCTAAAGTAAACCTTCAGTAAGAAGAGAAGGCATACATAGGGATCAAGTGTAGTCTATACACATATAGGGAACACATATGGCCAGAGCTAACATCTAGAAGGGTATACACATACCTGGGGTACACGGAGAATCCTCATGGAGGGGTACATGCACAGGGATGGGACAATGGCACATATGTAGAATGACAAGTCACATCCTTAAATGCTATATGTGTTTGAATAATATTATTTGGCTGATCTCTGATCTGTGCTGGACCTGAATCTGCTCTCTGCCAGTCATTAGCATTCTAGCTGATCCAACTGACCTTTAGCAGAAAAAGTAGCCCCCAGCTACTATGTGCTCTCTTTACTATGGAGTTCTATTCTAATGGATTTGGGACGAGTCAATCTCTTAACCATTTTTCAAGCAAAGATTATGAAACTCTCCCCTAAAGCTAGATTTCTTACGAGTGATAGCAGTTGCCCAAGCTAATATCATATCTATTCTCTGAATTCCTCTGTTGTCCCTTCTGACTCCCTTATTTCAACTTTCCTCTGAGTTATGGTTATCAACCCTTGCTAGTTCTAGCTTATTTTCATACTCCCATAGCTATGGCAAATATCTTTAGTGCTATATTTGCTCAGGCAGAAATGGAGCTTAGTGAAACTGTAGTGAGAAACTTTCTCCCATCATGATCCTTTACTCCATGCACATTAAAATGACTGAGCTGATTGTAGAAAATTAAAATTCCTGGTGACCTCTGTCTTAGTCTCCCTGCCTCCTCCTAACAACAAATCATAGCATGTTCTCTCTTTGGTCTCTTTACATTTATAATAGTCAAATATAGGTGATACAGCACTTTTTTTCTTTCAAGGAATCATATCAAGATGAAAATGTGCAAGACATTCTCACAAGTTTTATAACAACTAGTGGTACTTCAATTTCCCTTTTCTTTCAGTTTTTCTGTGGTTGAAATTTCTTAAGAAAAACTATACAAGCATTACTGTTATATAATTGTCTGAAAGAGTTAATTCTTTTCCTAGCACATCCAACTTAACCAAGCAAGCAACTCTGTCACTGAAATGCATCTTGCTTTCACTGTAATACACTGCAAACCGTCTAGTGCTAATTCCTTTGAAGAATTTAGCAGAAAAAATGAACCATGTGTTCCCATTATGCTAGCCTGACTCAAGAAAGAAATGTGCAAACAAGCCTGTATATTTTACTGAGATCTCAATTAGTTTAATTTAGAATTGAAATGTGCTCATGTCAAAAAATTGGATCAGAGCATGGGCATGGCCATGTGTTTCCAGTAAGCAATTACACCTCATTGTGATCCTTGATGGTGCTGTCCAGAAGCAGTACCAGAGAAGACATCTGAGAAAGCGAAAGTGCTTAATTGCAATATAATTAAAGTGAAATATTTGTGTGTAATTTGCATTTTGCCTTGTCATTTATGGTGATTAGCTTCAGTAACTTTATGTACTAAAGTTAACCACCTCTCAGAATTCTAAGAAAATGAGCTTTTACATATTAATAAAGTACAATAATATCTTCAGGGCTCGAATTAATGAATTCTGACCCAGCATGCTGTATCTACCACCTGACTTAGGTTTTTTTTATTTGTTGTTTTCAAATCTGAACAAGATTGGCATCATTGCTATACCAAACCAAAGAAAGATATGATGCATGCTCAAATAATTCTGAAAATTGTAGCCTGAAGTTCCATAATGAAAAAATAGTATTTTAAAGATCATTTAAAAATATATGAATAAAAAAGAATTATGTTGAAATAAAACAAAAGACTGACAAAATTACAATAATAGTAAATAGAGTACTGTATTGAGAGTCAAAACTACATGAATTCTAGTGTTAGCATGGTCATTGAAGAAGGTTGGGTACTCCATTTAACTTCTCTGAATCTCAGTATCTTCACATGTAAAATCAAGTGGTTAGATGGTCTAAGATGTGAAAGTGCTGAGACTCAGAGAAGTTAATCATAGATGACAGGAGGAAGTGTAAGAGAACTTAAGAGAACTGCAGAAATTTGATTAAAAATGTTTTAAACCAGGATGAAAACAATGGTGAAATGGTAAAAGAGGATATAATGTTTAGAGTTTAATATCATAGAGAAGTATAATGCTTTCTTTAGCAAAAACTACTTTTCAAATGTCTACCACTTCAACTTAAGTTACATACTTAACCCAATAAATAAATTCAGTCAAGAACAAAACTATAGTTTTCTAAAATATGCAAATATATACAATATTAAAATATGTTTAAAAATTTGCTAAAAATATAACAATTTATTTCTATACATGAATAAAGGAAATATCCTGTTTCCTGTGGTGTTACATATTGGCTATTACAGAAATTTATTTAAACGATATAACAAAAAGCTATTTTAAGATACTATTTACCTATAACTGTCCTTTATTACATAAGGAAAGTGTTTTTTATATTATGGATATACATTTCAACAAATCTTGTCCCCCAAAACAAACAAATTCAACTCCAAAAACATTTGCTAAAGCAGTAGTTAAGTGAAAAGATTATACCAGGCATATAAATAAGGATCACTTGTCTGATGAGGGAAAAATATACTCCTGTAATTTCTTAGAATTTTAACACTTACTAGTCAATTTGGACTGTAATTAAAAATGACAATAATTATTTTTCTTATGGATTCTAATTGAAAAAATTCCAACTATTCAATTTCTATCTGTTACATGGTAAAAAAAATAAAAGCCAATAGATTTTGAATTAAAAGTCTTTCATCAGATTCCCATTATCACTTTGGCTCTTGGAAATTCCCTTAAGTTTTTTGAGCCTCACTTCAATCATCTGCAAAACAGGGACTGAAAATAATTGTACTACTTTTTCTTGCAATATTTTTATTAGTAATGGGCTCCTAAGTCCTAAGTCCTAAAGCACTATTTAAATGTTATTTCCTAGCAATATAATCTATTTAAAGGCATTTATGAGCCCCAAATCAATATTATTTATTAGTAGTCATTCGTAATATACTAGAGAGAGTTTTCAACTTGGACATCTATAATTCCTACTACTGGGAAGGGTCTCTTGAGGATTTCTTCAACTCTGGAGTTCTGAGTTGCAGTGAGCTAAACTGATCAGAAGCCCCCACTAATTCTGGCACCAATATGGTGAATCCCGGAAAGCAGGACAGACTATCTAAGAGCCGTTGGAAACAAATGAGGTCAAAGCTCCCATGCTGATCAATAGAGGGGATGAGCCCATGAGTGATCAATCCACTTACAACCTAGGAGAAACAGGGAGACCCAACCTCAAAATAATAACAGCAGCAATTATAATGTTAAGTATATAAATGCATGGATATATATGTGTGTACACATAGATAATATTTACTATTGATATAGAATATAGATTAAGATTTAGATAGCATGCTTATCACATTTGCAGATGACCATAAAATGAGGACAGTGCATTAAATGTTAGCCTTGTGCTTTATCCAAGAAGCCACCCCTAGCTTTAATCACTTCTATAAATAAAATCTAAAGTACAACATGCCTTTACAAATCACTGGTGTTGTTGACTCAGTGGAATATTCTCCGAGGGTCTCTGATTTTTTTCTTACTGCTGCTTTCCAAGTAAAATATTCTATTCTCAGGTTCTAGCCATGTTCATGTGCTGATCTATAATCAATAGTCAGTAAGAATTTATTAAGCACCTACTATCCACCTGACACTGTGCTAAGTACAGGAGTACAAAAATAGGAAAAAAAACTAGCACTAGTTCCTGCCCTCAAGAAGTTCACAGTTTAATGGAGGTGAAAACATACAAGCAGTTATATACTACTAACAAGATGTATACAAGATAAATTGGAGACAATTAAAAGATGTAGGAAGATTCTAGAAAGAAGGGGGTTGGTGGGAATAACTCATTCTAGAATGTGGGAATTTAGTTGGTACATGAAGGAAGTCAGGGAGGCTGGGTTTTTTATAGCAAAAAAAGAGATAAATTATATACATCATTATGACTCATACTTAAGGAATAGGTCTTTTTTTGTTCTCTCAGCTATAATAGTTCTTGTTTTGTGTACTATCAACTGCAAAATTCTGTATTAGTAAAGAAGCAGCATCTCTAAAACTAGGGCAACCCCCCAAAAAATTTTACAAGTAGAACTAATTTCTACATTTCTCTTTTTATATTAAATGTTATTTTGATATGCTCTATTCACCAGTATGTCTAGCAAGGTAGGTAAGAAAAAGGTGGTAAAGATGCAGATTTTTTGACAGCTTAATTTAAGAGCAATAATGAGAAAAGTTAAGAGAAATTAGATCAGAGTAATATACAAAACTATTCTACTTTTACTTTTTATATTGGGATTATGAACCAGAATTCACAGGAGACTGTAAATTCTGTGACAAGGGGACTCCATTGCCTTCCATGACAAGGGGACAATGCTGACTCCATTAACTGCTTGTTGAATTCGCAAAAGAAAAATATTCTAGGCAATACACATAACTCCCTGTCATGGGAGAAAATAGCTATATTAGCCATATAGTTAGCCCAGAGGAAAAGATTTTTTTCCCCTCCTGTTCAGTTTGGAAAATTAAGTAACTGATCCTTCTCTAAAGTGGTCTTTTAGAACTAACACTTCGTGCAGGGAGAGGTAGGTGGTACAGTAGCATGTTCTGGCCCTAGCCAGGAAGACCTAAGCTCAGATTTGACTTCAGACACTTACTGGCTGTGTGATCCTAGACAAATCATTTAACCTCTGCCTACTTCAGTTTTTTTCATCTTCAAAATGGAAATAATAATAACACCTCACAAGGCTGTTGGGAAGATAAAATGAGGTAACATTTGTAAAGCTCTTTGCAAACCTTAAAGTACTATATAAATTACAACTATTATGTATCAGTTATTCTTTTTCAGTGTTCTCATTTTATTGAGAAATACTGAATGTTTAATCTGCTAAATACATGTATCCATGTATCACTTTGTACTGTGTAGATGTTATGCTAAACTACTTAAAATATTCTTTCCATTTTCTGTCTCTTTCTCTGCCTCTTTCAATCTCACTCTCTAGGTCTCTGCCTCCACTGACAGACATTAATAAATTATTTAATGTTCAAACAAACATCCAAATGCTTTAACATTTATATTTAATTAAAGGTTTTTTCATTCACTGAAAGAGGTAAAAACTCAAAAGAGAGAGTCAGCCCAAAATAAAACCATCGTAGATATTTCATCTCAGTTGTAGCCTCCTTTTCTAAATGCTAGCAAGAGTAGGGAGATGAGGCAGAGTAAATGAGGTACAGGTACTTGATCTGCAGCATCTTCTGTCTCTCAGTGCTTGCCAGTCCCCTCACTCCCACCCTGAGATCTTCCCCCTTCTTCCAGCCATAAGCAGATACAGAACAAAGTGCCAAAGGCTTCACCCCCAACTTGTCATTTTCTGTAAAAAGGGGATATGTGTGTGTTATGTTATCTTTCTGAGTTTCCATTTCTTTTATCTATTAAATGACAGTGTTTTATTAAATGCGAAGGAAACTTCCAGCTTTAAAATTATATAATGTATGATAAAAAGTAAAATCTTATTAACATAGATATCATTCAACTTAAGAAAATTATATAAAGTTCTTCTATGGATATTCAACCATAGAAAGATGTATTGTTCCATTCAGATAAATGTATTTCGATACACTTAGATATATAACAAATTTGGTTCATAAAGTAGGAAATGTAGCCTTTTAATTCAATAGATATTTATCTCAATTCTCTCCACTTGAGAGTTTTGAAGTTACAATGTGAATCACACAGAGGAAACCTCAGGTAAGATCAGAAAGGGTGTGTACTACATTCTTGCGAGGTAATAGAAGGAGTAAAAGAATGTAAAGGGGATAAAGAAGATGGAAGAAGAGTAATACCTTCTGTTTGTGGCTTTATGCCATTTCTTTGCTCTTGGCTAAGGCAAGGAGCCTAGGGACCATCTATACCTTATGCCATAATATTCTCTAATTGAAAGATCTTTGAAGTTTTGTATATCAATTTCTATCAAATATGCTGAGCACTTACTATGTGTTAAGTACATAGGCAAATTTATAGATAAATATGGTTTTCAGTTTTCCATCCTATAGCCACTTGTGAGCCTACAAAATGTTGCTATAGAATAGATAACATCTTTTTAGACTATGTCTTAATAGCTTCTTAAATTTCATGACATCTTAGCAAAATGTTCTGCATACAGAAAGAGTTCAGAGGAGGGGTTGGAGATAAGAACTAGATCTATCCTTTCATTGATGTAGGGAAACCCCTGGGGAGGAACCTGCTTATCAATGAAGGTTCTACTTCACCTTCTCTAAAACTTTTAGTCTTAGAAAGTTGTCAGACCATTGAAAGCTAAGTAACTTGATCAGCCATACAGCCAGTATGTGTCAGGTTTAATACTTGAACTTGGATGTTCCTGGCTTCAAGGTCAAATAAGCCACAATATCATTTTACTTCCCTTTGAAAATAGCAGATACTTAATAATTATTGTATGATTTTTGAAAGTGAAAACAGAAGCATTAGATACCCATAAAGTTTCCTCTATTTTGGATTTCGTGTTTGAACTCCAAGAAGATGGGAGAATATTAAGTGACATACCATAGAAAATAAATTGTGAAGATGATATCAAATGGACAAATTGTTATTGTGGTTCTCATATTTTTTCAAGTTCTTTCTCTGCCTTGGGTTTCATGACTCCTGCTTTGGGAAACACTGAATCCCACTAACTATTGCAGTTGTTTTCGTATGATTGTACACATAGGGTGAGAAGAGACCTTAGAGACCATTTGGCACAACCATGTCATTGTATTTTTATGAAAATTGAGGCCCAGGGTGATGTGGCCAAGGTTATACAGGTTCTTCATTTTGTGATATCTATAGAGCACTTCAGTATAATATAAACTCCTTGACAAAATGGAATATTCTGTTTTTGTCTTTGTAACTTTTCTACTTAGAATACTTGTTTGCATACAGCAGGCAATTAATAAAATTTCTTGAATTTAATTGTCTTGAATGGAGTGCTATAAATGTTTATATATCATGTAACAATTTTATTTGCTTGGCATTTAGAATATAACAGGTAATGATTCTATTTGATAAGCTTATGAGAAAACATATTTAGTCAATCAGCACTTTTAGGTGAAAGATGAATGGATTAGTGGCATATGTCTATTTTGTGTTATACATAACAATTTCCAAGTGATCTCACTGAAGAATAAGAAAATTGATGATACACGCATACATACATGATCATACATGCATATGTATATTTGCTATTGTTCAGTTGTTTCTGTCTTGTCTGACTGTTCATGACCCTATTTGAGGTTTTCTTAGCAAAGATACTGGAGTAGTTTGCCGTTTCCTTCTCAAGCTAATTTTTACAGATGAGGAATTGAAGCAAGTGGTTAAATGACTTTCCCAAGATCACACAGCTAGTAAGTATTTGAGTCCATATTTGAACTCTGGAAGACGAGTCTTTTTGACTTCTGACCTGGCACTCTATCCATTATTCCACTTAGCTGCCCTAAACCTAAGCAAAGTCATACCAACACAAAAAAAGTAAAATAATTTTACAGCCAATCTGTGACATAAAGATAGGCAGGACTAAAATAGAAGGCAATTTTTACTCCAGGAGAGTAGCAACAGAATGGAAAGTTCACATAGAAAGAAGTGAATTGGATGAAAAGCGTCCTCTAGCGATCCTAGAGGAGTTTCCAAGCTTCCCAAAGGTTGTAGATTTTGAAAACAAGTCTAAACTATGAGAATCAGCTTTGCATGTGAGTATAGAAACAAACCTGATAGAAAAATAAAAATGGGTGAAATAAAAATGGAAGTAGATAGGAGGTGAGAGGGGAGAGAGCCAATTGTATCAGCTGGTATTATGAAATTAAAGTTAACCCAGATATGTAGAAGAGAAACATTTTATATACAAACATATATATCACATATATATTTATACATATACATACACACATATATGCACATATACATATATTTAATATTTATACACACATACTTTGGAACTATATACATTAATAGATTGTGTTTTCAAGAGTGCAGTGAAGATATGATGACCTACATAGAATACATAAACCCTATGGCAAAAGTATATTTAAATTCTGAAATCTCCCCTACTCTGGGTTTGCTTGCTTGTTTTCTCAGACTTAAAAACAATAGTATGTCATTTTAATGCCCAGGAGGTCAGTGTCACTGAGTAGGGGGATAACATATCATTCAGGGTGGTAATTTTGATGATTGAGTGAAGGACAGATTATTGTGACGAAGAGACCAGCAATCGCGTATTGCAATAGTCTACATGTGAGAAGATGAGCACTTGCACCTAGGCAGGATAACAGTTTTGGATAATAAGAGGGGCATATGTAAGAGATGTTATTGAGATAACATTGATAGACCTTGGCAACGGATGGGATATGGGAGTGAAGGAAAGTGAGCTGTCGAGGATAACACCTAGGTTGTAAGCCTGAGTAACTAGAAGGATAGTGAAGTTCTTGACAGTTATGAGGAAGTTAGTAAGGGGGGAAGGTTTGGGGAGAAATCTTATATAATGAGTTCAGTTTTGGAAATGCTGAGTTTAAGATATCAAGAGGACATCTAGTTCAAGATGTCTAATAGACAGTTGAAGATGAGAGAGTGGAGGTCATAAGAAAGTTTCAACTAGATAAGAAGAAGCTGAAAATCATCAGCATAGAAAATAAATGTAGGAGAAGAGTACTCAGATAGAGCCTTGGGGGTGTAATCACAGTTTCTCTCAGATCAATTTCCGTATCTCTTGTATGCCCCCACACACACCTTTTCCCCATTATCAAGTCCTTATGACCAATGTACCTGCATTACACTTCCTTTCTTACAGGTTTCACTGTCTGTACTTTTCACTCCTCCACTACCTCTTATCACAGCTAGAGTAATTTTTTCATGCCTAGCCCTGGAAATGTAATTCTTCTGCTCAAAATTTATCATGGGTTCTTATCACCTCTCAAATATATTTATTGAGCAAAAGAGTGATGTGATAAATAAATCCAAATAAAGTTAGAACATTTTTTGCCTGACATTCAAGACTTAAAACCAACTGGTGCCACCCTAACATTCTTGCGTCATCTCATTACTGCTATGGTCCAACCAAACTGAAGAACTCTCAGCCTCCTGAATATGCCCTGTACCTCTATGCTTGTTCCTTTGCTCGTATTGTTCTGCTTGCTTGGAATTTTCTCCTCAGTATCTGACTTTTGAAATTCTGCCTATCCCTCAGAGCCAGTTAAAAATCCTACTTTCTCCAGGTTATTGAGAATTCTACCCTCAGAATTCACACAGCACATTACTTTGTAACTCTAATCAACATCACGTAATATTAAGCATTCTAGCTATTTATGTTACTTTTCTTGTTGAATTGAAAGTTCCTTTTATCTCCATCAGTATATAACAGTGTGCTGTACACAGTAGGAAATTAATAGATGTTATTTATTGCTGTGTTGTTTATTTTAATCTTTATATCCCCTCATGCAGTTCAGGGAATTTCAGTAAATGTATGGACTGAGATAAGTTTTTCTTTCATTCATATAAACCAGTTCTCAGGGAGGGATAACAAGCTGAGAAAGGACAATAAGGTCTGGCAATGCATCAGTCTGATACATTGATTCCTATTGATGCCTCGTAGAAACTCTTTCAAGGTGCAAGAACTTAGTAAGTTTAGAATACATGTTCTTCCCAGAAACCACTTAGCTTCCCAGTATTTTGATTAAGGATTACAGATATTCCAGCAGTGACTTCCAGATACAATGACCAGACTGCACTAGCAAAATGAAAACCTTTTTAAAATAGTGTTGCTACTACATGGCCATTAAGAATTTATGCTCAGGAGTAAATCAGATTTCAGAATCAAAGAAAGGTCATATGTACTGCCTAGGAGGAAGGATAATTCATTTAAATAGAAGATTCAAATTAGAATCATAACAAAGACATAGAATCATAAAATGTTAGAGTTGAAAGGTCTTCTAGAGATTATCCAGTTCATCACCATCGTTTTACAGAGAAGGAAACTAAGACTCAGAAAGGATAGGTGACCTCCTCAAGGTTGCACAGGAAATGAATGGCAGAGCAAAGACTCAAATTCAGGTATCTTTGCTGATCTAACAAATTTTTCACTACATTTGGGGTGTTCAGGGAGGATTAGTATCTCTGGTGTGAGGGCTTCCCAACCCAATTTCCGGACTGCTCATCCACCTTTGGTATCCACCTGTCACTCAGCTCCCATTTCTGGCTCCTAGAAGCTATAGCATACACAGGAGCCACAGCCTGGTAAAGCCATCCCAGCAGATAGGCTAAACCAGGTTGAGGGTAACCAACAGGCCTTAAATCCATCAGTGAATTGGGGGATGTCTACTTCAAGCATGTGAAGACTTCCCCTAGTGGAATGAGTGGATGAGAACAAGTTGTTCCAATATCCATGAAGGCATCCAGAGCAGGCACTGTTTGAGGATGTCAAAGGCCTTTGGCAACCATACTGACTTTTATCTTGGATTGTGATTACTCAGGAAGGAAGAGTGAAGCTGACAGCTTTGTAAATCCAGTTCACATACCAGTCAAGACATCATCCATATTGAATGTCATTGATCCTCTTTGACAATGAACATGAATTACAGTAACAATAAAAAAGTTGTTTCTTGCCTATTTCATTTTGATAAATAAATTTTGTAATTCTACAGGATTTGGATATAAGAGATTTCCATAGGTTATTAACTAGTCAATATCAAAAAGCATTTATCAATGCTCATAATTGTACTAGTCTCATCTTTAACTAAGTTGTAAGCTCCTAAGGAGGAGTGAACATATTTTCTGTTTTTCTGTATTCCTCCCAGCATTTTCCATGGTGCTACGTACTGACTGATTGGTTGGTTATTTGAAGATTGTGTTGATGTTATTTCATAACAAAAACTGAAGACAAAAGAGATGAAAAAGCAATGAGAGTCAAAAGAAGGAAGATGGGGCAGTTAAAATAAAAATTACAGTTTTCCAGGTTATAATTTTGATTGTCCTAAGTAGATTTATACAAGTATTGGGATTTATTAAGTTACTTTGTTATTTTACTTTACTGTTATATGACTGACATTTCCAAAATTTATTAGCAATATAATAAGCAATTTTAGAATATATACTTACCTTATTTTTTCTCTTTTGTTTTAGTTTGTTCCCAGTATTCTCGAGGAGTTTTTGCCATTTTTGGACTCTATGATAAGAGGTCAGTCCATACTTTGACCTCATTCTGCAGCGCCTTACACATCTCTCTCATCACACCAAGTTTCCCTACAGAGGGGGAGAGTCAGTTTGTGCTGCAACTGAGACCTTCTCTCCGAGGAGCGCTCTTGAGTTTGTTGGATCATTATGAATGGAACTGTTTTGTTTTCCTGTATGATACAGATAGAGGTAAGTTTTAATCCAGTTTCTTTATCAGCAGAGTTCTAAATGTCAAACTGAAAGGGCATTTCTGTTTCTCTGGGCTCCCTGTATCATGGTTGAACAAAAGGCCTTGAAACCTTTGAAGGACTGAAAGCAGTCCTTCATAAAATGTTTTCAGTTTCTTTTCATTTTTTGTTTATTTGTTTTAGATTATATTTTGTGCAATTTATTCTTTATCCTAGGGAGAGATTTTTAAGTCAACATACTTCAAATTCAGCCCATCTTTTCTAAAGAAATGAAATGCTTGGAACTTTAATAAACCTAATATAACTCTGAAAATATTTCTATTCACTCCTGAAATACTTTTTTGTATAGTCACTAAAAATGTTTTCCCCCAAACTTAGCACAGTGATTTTCTTCTGAATCTGAAACATATTGAAAAAATATAAGTATTGTCTATAGCAGTAAGTTTGAAATATAAGAACTGCACTTGAGTAATTGAAAGGTCATGTCAATGACAAAGGAGATAGAAGATTGGATGGTGAATCTCCTGTACTTTCTGCCATCTTTGCTGTGCAGGTAGCAGAAATTAGTGATTCCACCTGCCCTACATGCTGGAAAATTCCTCCCCAAATCACTAGTGTTACAATGATAGAGAAGATAACGTTCTGCATTTGATGTATTTGCCTTTTCCCAATTTAATCTATAACTTAAATTAGTCCCTAAATTTTCATATTTCACTTCATTCTGTTTTTAACTGCTGACTAGAAATAAATAGTGCTGAAATAATAGGATCATTGTGTAGAGGGCAGGATGATCCATGATGAACAACACACATTCACTTAAGGTTGATTTTTCTATAAAGTACATTCATCTTAACATGCAGCTGGAGTTAGAAAGTGGGAGTTCAGAATTAAATTTGAAGGAGAAAACATCTTGAGAATATTCTTTGGATAACCATCACTTCAGTTAGCAAGCAAACATAACGCATTCCCAAATAAATAAGCTTAAAGATAAGTACTTCCTTTAAAAAATGAAAAACAAGATTCTCTATGTTCAAGACAACTTTTCAGGATAAAAATAAAACAATCATATTATTTCATCCTTAATTAAAATTCATGTGCTTAGTTAGATAGAGACAACATGGCCCAGTAGACGATGTCATACCAAGGGTGGACTTTGCACATAATTTGGAATAGCCTGCATAGCAAGTTATACTTCCAAAATTCACCATGTTATAATCAGCAGCAAGTCTCATCTAGAAATTTGGGGACATGGTATGGGAGACTTCATTTCTTAAAAATCTGGAAGTTTCCTATTAAACATTCCATACTATAAAATTTTGTATTTTTTTTCTTTTGTATCTACTTTGATAAGTGTGCTTTAGGTTGACTAGTGTGTTGTATTAAAGAATAATACTTGTGCACCAATAAAAACCAGCATTTCTCTCCTATTTAAGTTCAGTTCTCCCTCTTTTCACAAAAAGTAATACTAAGTGTGTGTTCTTCTAGCCTCATATAAAGCACTGGGTGACCTATTCCTTAATTTTTATCTAGTTCATTCCTTCAACAAATATTTATTTATTAATATCATAATAAATAATAATGAATCCTGCTGATGAGATCTCTCACTTGTTGACTTCACCAATTCCCATGGGTTCAGTTATTAGCTCTAGCCACATAGCTCCCTTCATCTCTTATGTAGACCTTAGCATTAGAAAAATTTCGATCTATGTCATAAACTGCTTGCTAAGACCAACAGCTTTCTTCAAATAACCATTTAAAGATATCATTCTGATACAATTCTTAGAAAACCTTAGAATATTCTAATACTTAAATGGACCTTTGATTCCATCCATGTGAATATTTCCTCTAATTCAGGAGATTCTTTTTGAAATAATTTTTGCCATTCTTGCCTCCCCATCCTATATAAGTTTTGTTCATATCCTACCATAAATTCACCAGAAGAGATACAGGAGTCTTCTTCATTCTCCCTCAATAGCACAATGCCAATGGGGAAAACAGATTGTCCATTGGTAATCTCTGTGCTTACCACAGGAAATTTCTCTGTTTTGATCGTGTTTCTTCGATGATGTTCGAAAATCTGTCTCTTCTTTGTTAGTAATGCTTTATGTATTATGTGTTAGGGTCTACTCACACACCCACCCTGTGTTTTTCAATTGCTCTGAGTGTCACTTTTAACTCTTTAGCAACTAGAGTCTTTCATAACTTGAGGAGATACAAAAAAATCAGTATATATAAAGCAGCTTTTTTAACCCAATTGTATTCAATGCATAAAGATGACTATTTAAATTTTTATATCTGCTTCAGTTATAGTAGTACATTTCAATTTAAAGTGAAATTTCTAGTCCTCTCTTCAGTTATATATTGTCAGATGAGAAAAACTACTTTCTAAAGTTACTCTTCTATGTAATCTTGGGAAGAATAGTAGCTCTTTGGGGGCTATTGTTTAACTCAATACTTACATATTATTAATGTATATATATGAAATATAAAATTATGTATTATATATGATATGTTACACAAAATATATTGAATGTACATAATTATTAGAGATGGTGTTGTGTAGTGACCTCAGAGTAAAGAAGACCTAGGTTTGAATCTTATCTTTTATATATTAGCTATGTAACTATGGGCAAGTGAATTTCTCTCTCAGTGCCTTAGGAAAATTTCTAAGACTCTAAGTTGCATGACAGTTGCTAAATTGCATTGATAGAGAAAATATCCTCATCAGGCATTTCCTTTACCAGTGGAAAACATTGTTATAGGACATAGACAAAAACAACATAAAACAAAATAAAGGAAATATGCAATAATGGTTTATAAGGGTTGGTTTAGCACCTGAATTTTCAGATTAAATTAGAATGGATCTGGTCCCAGTTAATCCATCAAGCAATGAACATTTATTAAGCATGTACTCTGCACCATGTATTTGTTGTTTTAATATTAAAAATATCTTGAAGATGGTTACAGATTTTTGCTTATAACTAAATTTGTTTTAAAAAAAACTGTTTAAAATATTTGGATTTCTAATGATGCAAAATGATTTCTTTTAAAATGTAATCAGGATTGCCCCTGTTCTCCTCCCTACCCTACTCAAGAATAAGAAGACATTGAATTTAACCATGTACTAACTGTACTGTCAGTTTGGACTTGAATGATACTTCAATTATATACCTGTTTTCTTTTTCCACACAGTTGTGTATTTATGATTTTATGTATTTCTAACTATTTCTATAATTGCCAGTACAAAGGGAGAAGTTATTATCTGAGGAGATATGAATCTGTTGATTTTAATATTCTGGAGATCTCTGTTCACAGTTTTTAAATATGTGACATAAGTTCTAAGATATTGACCTTATACCCAAGATAAATACTGTTTTGCATTCATAGCATTTCATATTGTTATTTTCCTGGCACATCAGCTTTTAATATGCTTTAATGATTGATAGGCTAATGATAATGTTGAAGAGGTCATATTCATTTTTACTATATCATTTCAACAAATATTACAAAGTGATATATTAACAATGCTCAGTAATGTGTGTGTGCGCACGTGTGTAATTCCAGAGATGCAAGATTTTTGCTTTGTCTTGAAATGTGACCTGTTTTTGTTAATGGCACAAAAGTTCCTGGATGACAAAATTGGTACATTTTAGACTAGATTCTTGCCTCCCAAGTGAATATATTCTGACATCATATTTTAAACATATGCTACAAAATTAGACATTTACTAGATGTATAACCAGTACTTGACGTTGTACAGACAAAAGGGGTACAATTTTTGAGTTTTGTTTTGTTCTTTGGTGAATTTGCCTTCCTTGACCTTGTTTGGAGTCCTTTTTAAATCCAGTCAGAGAGTCTTTCCTTTCTTCGTGTTCTTATATTCTTTTTATTTTTCCTATTTCTCCCTTATTCTTCAATTTATCTCTTTCCTTTCTGCTAGAGTAATTCAAAGTAAACCTTTATACTTCATTGTTTTGCTGTCAGCCTGAAGTGGGAAGAAGATATAGTCAGTGTCAATAACTAGTCATAGTAAGAACCATTTCTTTTCTTCTTCCACCTTAGTCTTGCAATTTTGAATATTAAGATTATAGCACTCTCCCCCATTCTATATACGAATCCTTTCTACATAATCCTTATCAACAGTCATCCAGACATTGTTTAATTATGCAAGTAGTATGCTTATCTAATCACCTCATTAGATACTTATGGACTTTTTCAGTTAATAAAAAATTATTTCTTATGTTTAGCCAAAATCTGCCTTCATATAAGTGACCCCATAAACCCCATAATTCTGTTTCTTCCCTCTGGAGGTACCTAGAAAAAGCTTCAACGATCTTTCACAATATAGCCTTTCACATATTGGAAAACAGGGATTATATCTTCCCTTTTTCTGCTTTTCTCCAGGTTAAGTGTCTTCAGTTTCTTCAGATTGTCCTGATATGGCAAAATTTCCATGTCAGAATCTTTTTCGTACTTTTTTGAAAGAGTTCTGGTTTGTCAATGGACATCTTAACAAAGTAGATTCCAAAACTAAGCCCCAAACCTCCAGGTATAAGAAAATAATGAGACAATTTCCTATCTTGTTCACTGCTGGACAATTACCTTTAAACAATCTAAGATTACATGGAGAGGTCATATCCATTTTTACTATATCATTTCAACAAATATTACATGGAGAGGTCATATGCCTTTTTGGCATCCACATCTCATTTAAACACCCTCTGAACTATCTGCCAATGAAAACTTCCAGGACTTTTTCACATGAATTGCAATTAAGCCAGATATCTGATATCCCGTACTCTTGCACTTGATTAAAAAAATCTAGTTGCAAAATATCACAGTTGTCATCATTAAATCTTACCATGTTAAATTCAGTCCATTATCTCAATATCTGTCTAAATTCTGACTCTTTTCATTCATGTATTCACTATTCCACTTAGCTTTGTATCATCCAAAAAATTGAAAAATTATATGTTTTCTTCAAATTATTCCAAACAATTGCTTAAAAGTTTAACAGAACTGAATCAAAAATAAATTTCTGTAATTCATCATTAGAAAGTCATCCTTCTGACCCTTTCGTGTAATCACAGATCTATTAATCAACAGTTTGGGTATGATAGTTCAAGCAGGTAATAAACCAACTTATCATATGGTCATTCATCACACATTTGTCCATCTTTTCAATAAAAATGCCAAAAGTGGTTTCAATAACTACTTCATTAAAATTCAGATAAAATATGGATAGCATTCTATTTCTCTTTCAGTCCATAAACCATGTGAAAAAGGAAACTTGGTTAATCTGGTGTGACTTGTTCTTAGTTACCTTTTATTATATCCCAGTGATCTTTGCTCCCCTTTCTAAGTATGCATCTACAATCCATCTAATCCATTCTATAACGTGTGGAACATCTATATTGTCTAAATATATCTCCCTCCCTTCCTATACATGTTCTGCACAAAGTAGAGGCTACATAAATGCTGTTAAAATGGATGAATTTTGTGGAATGAATGAGTTTTTATGAGGCTAGTCATCAAGATGACTGGTCTACATTTAACAGAATCTAACTTTTTTCTTCCTTTCTGAAAATTGAAATATTTACCCATTTATTTTTTCTCTGCTAATGATACTCTAAAAATTTGAACTAATTGTAGTTGTAACTGACTATAGGTAGTAAATAAGCCATGCAATTATTCAAAAGGAATTATTCAATGTCAAACTCTGACCTAAACAAATACGTCAACATATACTAAAGTCACAAGTAGTATTAATGCTCCTCCTCCTACACCTATAAGAATCTCTAACAATCACAAGTTTTAGGTGGTCAAAATATCAGTTTATTATGGCAATTCATAAAATCTGAACTGTCATTTTTTAATACATTTACATATTCTTCCTGAAAATCTCTGACTTTGCCTGGGCCATGCATCTAACTTTATGGAATGTTCTATTTTAATCTCCCCTTCAATTAAATTGACTGTGATGGTTTTTCCTCCAGTGGTATCCATACCATCTTCAAGAGTTGATTCTGTCTTTAAATTTTCACCCTTTGGAAAGCTTCCACAACTGATTGTATCACTTAAGAATTTACTTTCCAATCGTCCCCTTCAAATATTTCACACATAAGAGCCTTATCTATATTTTGTGGGTGAAGACAGAGATCATCTTACAGTTCCAATGAAGAATTTTAGATCTCTTCCACTTTAATTCCTCATAGAGATTATCCAAAATGATATAGGTAGAATTTTTTGAAAGCATTCTCTCCCGCTTGAACCATCTTTCATTTTAAAGTCTTAGATCATATGTGTGATTTCCCTAAACATAGAACTTAACATCTGAAATTAATGTATGACTTTTTCCATATTCTCATCCTATCATGAATGCTAGAATAGCGGGATCACTCTCTCTGAAAATTCCTATCATTCCAACTTCATCAGTAGATTCTTCCTTTTTGGTTAGAATCAAATAGGAATTCTCTTTATTTCTTCTAAAGCAAGAAATAAAATTGTCAGAAAGTGAAGTTAAAATTGGGTCAGATGATCTTTTAGCAGAAAGGTAATTTCAGTAAATGGCCAGCTTACTTCCATATATCTTGCTTCTGTGCACAATTTGTAATGTGTTTTTTTTTAAAGAGCAACTTTTATGTCCTATTGTAGCCCATGGCATCTGTAGTACACTCCCAGAAAAAAAACTATCACTTCCATTAATCTCAATGAAATATAATCTAACAACCTGTTTTAAAGTTTGTGAACTTCCATATCAGTGTTCACTCTCTTGGCATGTAACAAATCCCTTCCCCCCAGACATACACACACAATATGTTGCTTCATCATGTCCGTTTCTTTTAAATAAAGTGCTTCGTTCCTGACTTCTGATCATGAGTGCTATTCCGCAAAAAGGTGGAGATAGGAACAAATAATTAACAAAGCCTTGAAAGGAAAGCTTGGGAGGAAGAGAAAGAAGAGTCAACCCATCATGAATGTAATCCCAATCAGTAAATCATTCGGAACCTAGAAGGAACTTAACAAATAGTATTGATTGATTCTCCTTTTCCTCCTTTAAGTATTCTGTCTCAGTGATAATGAATGGATATGCAGAGAAAACATTCACAGAAATTCCTTTATTCGACTTAAGGTGAGCTCAAGAAGTCATGTAATCCAAAAATAATGAAATTTTCTTTTCTTTTGCATTCATCCCATTTTTCAACAACTTTCCAAAGCAATTAATTTTTAAATTCTTTATCCCTGAAAGCTTTTCCATTCAGAGACAATGCCTATTTTAAGTTTGAAAAAGGTTATTTCTTTTCTAAAAGGATGTATGTCAAAAAGTACATTTCTTTCTTCACAAAAATTTTGTTCTTTTTAATAAAAGTAGAACATAATACATGAATAACCTGAATTCAGAATTGTAACTGAAATGCTTATCATGTAAAACCTGGATATTTCAGACTTAATATTTGTATAATAGTTGATCAAAATAAAAAAGGACTTCTTACTTCTCAAAGAGATTTCAAGTCTGGTGTTGGACAGCTTCATGATGGCCAAGGTCACCAAAACAGAATTTTTCTGTTGGATTAAGTAAGAAGAACTTTGGAAATTCTAACCTCATGCTGTCAGTTATGAAATATTACTATATTGTGCATAATAATGCATAAATTCAATTATATTTGTCCTAATTTAATATTCCATAGGCATAAGCAATGTTCTTCACTTAATGTATTGCATCAATAATAAAGAAAACATTATATTATTTGGAAAGTTACAGATGTTAATGTTTAAATAAGGAAACCAAGAGGCAAGAGAAGAATTTGGAAGTGGAACATAAGATGCAGCTACATAATCATCATATGATCAATTTAATGATATGTCTTTCCTGACAAAATCATCTTCTTTGGACTAATAAACAATGTACTTAGAAATTGAGATGACAAAATATCAGTACTAGGAAAAAGGTAAAAACCAAAGAAACCCAAAATACTGCCATTTGTCAATAAATTTACTGTTATCTATGGCAATTTAAAGGCCTTATCTGGTATTCCTCCCCTGGTCCATCAAAATTTTCTGATTTTTCTCATTACCTCTTCTATTGCATTATTTTACTTTCCTTTTCTGTATTATGTCCAACTATATTAAATTAAGAGAAACATATTCTTTATGTGAATGTATATATATATATATGTGTGTGTATATATATATACATATCTTTGTGTGAATAAATGCAGACAGAATTAATATATTTACACACACATACATGTATATCCATATGAATATATACATATCAACACATTTCATTTGTGCAAAACATTAAGTTCTTTTTATGTGAAGAACACATTACTAAGTAATAGAATGTAAGTACTTTAGTGGAACATAAGTTCCTTAAAGGCATGATTTAGTTTAATTTTGTTCTATTTGATGGAAGTTTATATGCAGCATCACTTAACCTAAAAGCTAAGAAAAGAAGCAAGGCTCCATAAAATTGAAAATAAAGTCCAAGATTGGCCCCAAAGTGTTTGAACCGTCTCAGAAGTTCACTTGATATATTTCAATTCACTCAAAATTTCAAGTGCCTACTACTTGCCAGGCAATATAAAAAGTTAAGGTAAAACTTACCCTTTTGAAGGTTACAGCATTCTAAAAGGTTAAGATATAAACAAAAAATATCTACAACATAAAATAATGCATCATCAGTGAATGAGAAAGGTACAAAGTGGTATATGAAGTTTGAGAAAAGAAAGAATTATCATTATATATAAGTTTGATAGATGGATAGTCAGTGGAAATGAATAGGAAAAAAGATCAAGTTGGATTTCCATACTTTCAGTAATCCCAGATTCCTTGATACTTCAAGAGCCCTTCTCTTTTAATACTAATGTGCTCCTCATAATGCTATATGGCTATTTATCAAAGAATGTAACTATATCAA
Source organism: Bettongia penicillata ogilbyi (assembly GCA_023548195.1). Taxonomy (NCBI): domain Eukaryota; kingdom Metazoa; phylum Chordata; class Mammalia; order Diprotodontia; family Potoroidae; genus Bettongia; species Bettongia penicillata. Next base: position 1,958,308 of record JAJHZJ010000371.1, read on the forward strand.
AAGAATTAAAATCTTTGACTGTCAAGACCAATGGAATGAGATCTGATGGATGAAAGGTTAGAGCAAATTACTAATGGGGACTTCAAGCGGCTTAAAATACTTTATTAATGAAAAGAAGATGCATGATCATGTTTTTCAATGGAAATTAAAAGATGGACATCCCATCCAATATCTTGATAATCCAAACATATTTTAAAACTCCACTTAGAATATCGGGTCAAGTCTTTAAATAAGAAGCATGGAATAATATGAATAAGAATCACATAGGATTAAAAGACTTAGATGAGTAATGTCCTGCTTTAGTGGAAGAAGTGTTCATACCTATTGAATCTTGTATCTTTTGAGTTATCAAAGTAAATGATGGAGAAAAGAAGCAGTTTTGGAGTCACAGTACCTAAATATAAAGCCTAGAGCTATGAAATTATTTATCTGCGTGATCCTGCACATATCACTTAACCTCTCTGGACACCAAATTCTATCCCTAGAAAAGGGGAGTAACAGACTAGATGATTTCTATGGTCTCTTATAGATCTAAATCTGGTAGTTCTTTAGTCCTCTTTCAAAAAATTTCACATCAGTGTTCAATTCTATGCTACATGGGCTATAATCTAAAGCAATAGCGTATAGTGTTAGTATGTCATAGACTCATATATGAGGGAAACTGGAATGGGCATGAGTCCCAAGAGACATAGTTAAGATTATCCTGGAAGGTAGGAGTGGAATTGCAGATTCCTTTGGATGTTTCTCAATATTTTTGCTGCACTCTAGTCCATAGTGAAAAGGGGGATATTTAAGGGCATAGTATACCTAGGATCGTAGGAAAATGATGATGTTTTACCAGACTTTAAACAAAGCAATTTTGGATACTCCAATATTTTTTATTTGCTTGGGCCAGTTTTGAAAATCCCTATGAGATACCTGGAATCTTACTGGAACCATTGATTTGCATGGTGGTAAGGAAATAACCCACTTAACTGATGGAAAAATACTAGCACAATATTACCAGCAGAGGATAGTTGTCACATAAAAGATTTATTTTATAGTTGCTACTTTTTAAAGTTTAAGATTTTGCTGTTTATTTGTAAAGAGGTGAGGTTAAAATCACAGCAATCTGCAAACCTCTAGAAGATAAGAACCACACAGATCAACTTCTCTGTGCCTTTCTATCTTTTTTTTTTAAATTGGAGGCCACTGAAAGCTTCCCTGAGGTAGATTATTCCCCAGGCCTTTTTAATCTTTTTCTGCCCATAGCTTGTCCCCAGGGATTCAGCATCACATAATGCTTTATGTGAAGGCATGTTGCCCTCTCAAAGCTAAGGGGAAACCATTCATTTCTTTCTGTATTAATCCTGAGCAGGTATTAGAGAGAAATACATTTATGCCACTTCTGATTTGAGACAGATTTCAGCACTGATTTAGATACAAAAGATTTTTTTCACAACTAATACCTTAAATCTTTGCAAACACACTGATAAAAATACTCTAGAAAAATCAATAAGAAAATAAACTCCTATAGCTTTACATCCAACTTTTCAGTTTCATCCCTCATGTAACAACACCAAAATAAAGAAAACATCACATGGATATGAGAGTACTGAGGCTTAACTGCATATGCATCTAGGTACCTTTCTAGCCTGTGATGTTCAAAGCATTTTAACTATTCTAGCTCATTTAGATAACAATCAAGATAAATATATTTAGGGATCAAAGAATCAGAAGTCACTCTGTTCTGTCAATTTCATATTCAATTTTGAAATAAAAACAGAAAATGTTTGCTCTGCATAGGACCTTAGTTGTTAGTATCAGTTTGTCTAAGTCACATTTTTCTCAGACCAGGAAACTAAGGCCCAGAGAGTTAAAGTCACTTCCAAAGATCACAGAGGTATTAATGCGAGAGCTCAACTACCAATCCGAGTCTCCTTGGCTGTTAATGCACTCTTTTCGTTGTCAATTTTATGCCTATTTGTTTTGGGATTTGTTTTTCATTTTTAAAATTCTGAACTCAGCAGACAACAGACAAAATGAGCATTTCCGTATACATTGTAGGACAAGAGAAGGTTGTAAGTAAAAAATTATAATGATAATCTTAATAATGATAATAGCTAGTATATGTATATATACATGTGTACATATATATATATATATATACACACACATATGTCACTTTAAAATTTACAAAGAACTTTATACATGCTATCTCATTGTATCAGCACAAAAATCCTGAAAGGTGGGTTCTATTATTGCCCGCATTTTAAAGAGGAGGAACCTAAGCCTGAGAAAGGTTAAATAATTTGCCCAGTGTTACACAGCTAGTAAGTGTCTGAGACAGAATTTAAATTCAGTTCAACTTGACTACAAGTCCTGCATATCTAACTGTATATAGCTGTTATGGAGAACATGTTTTTCCTGTGAAACACTTACTTCAACATGTAACTTTCAAAGCTGTCCTCCTCATTTGTGATTTGTTTCTGGCTTTTTCTTTTGCTCCCTTCTATTCTATTCTATTCTCTTTTTTTTCCAAGAGGATAATGGGGATGGGGGGAAGCTGATTCCAGGTTACCTAACAAGGGGAAAACCAGCCCAGGTCAGAAACTCAATTTCACTCAGAAACTAAAGAGGTCAAATTATATCTTGGGATATAATGGTGCCATGCCAATGAGTATCCCCTGAATCACCTACACTTCCAGCTTATGTAAAAGAGGGAGACTCAGTTTTTTAAACACGTGTGTGTACATGTACACACACAATCAAGAAAGAAAAAATTCCTGCACTGGCCATGTCCAAAAAATATATGTCTCATTATACATTTTAATGTCATCTCCCTTTGTCAGTATAGTTTTCTGTATCTTGTTAACAAAGGTAAGATGACTCTTTTTGTGAAATTATGGATTGAACACTCTTATTATCCTTAACCACGGTCTTTGGAAATACATCTACATTCTGATTTTTTTCCCCTTGAAAATGATTATGCTTGGATATAATCCTACAAACATATACTGTACAGATAAATTCATTTTGCTAAGGGGACTGTAACAAGAGCTAAAACTTAAAGGACTCTAAAAGGAAATCTAAGTGAATGAATTGTATGTCATCTAGAAAGTTCATTATGTGTATTAAAAAGGCACAGCCATGAGCATTACAGGCATGGGTTAAAGGAAACACTCCTAACCTTTTCCCACAATCCATTTTAAAAACAATTTAATAATCTCCACCCAAAAGTTTGGTAACATTTGTTAGTAGATTTTTTTTATTTTTTAAATAAATAAAGGAATAGGTAGATTGTTAACTCTTATGTCACAGAAATAATAACCTCTTAGCACAGTTAGTTGTACTAAGTATTATATTCATTCTTCCCCCGCAAGTCTGTTCCACAAAAACAAATCAGAAAAAGAAATATAATTATTATAAACCCCATATCAGCACTTATTAACTGTTGGAAAGTTTGCCGCTATTGTTAACCACTTAATCTTACTAAATATTTTAGAGTTTAAGAAAAACAAAAGGCTACCTAATCACCAGGTCCTACCTTCCCCCAAGCTCAATTTTGTAGCTGTAGCTTATTCCACCCTATTGGACTTTTCCTATAAAGTACAAATGAATCTTTTTTTTTTTGCAAAGAGTTGTTATAATTTGAATAATTGTCATGTATTTGCTTTCATTTAAGAGCAAATAAAAAACAAACTTACTTAGAAATGGGATGGGGAGGTGAGGAAGAGAATAGACATCCATAAAGAACATAAAGAACAAATTTATGCACACATACAAATTACAAAAGCAATATATGCATGAACTGTCCATGGTAAAGACCTGTGTTTGCTACATCTTAAACAGTCCTATTCCATTTTATCTGCTTTGGGATTCAAAAGTTTTCATAAGAGGTAGTCCAACCAGACATACTGGGATACTAAAAGTAATAAAACTGTTACAGACTCTAATTTAAATCATCTAAGGGAAGGTGCAAGGCATAATGTGAGACATCCAGGAAAATGAGAAAATAGGGGCAAAAAAGAAGAATTCTGGGAAAAAAGGATACACTGTCTCAGTCTCAGATGGGCATTGTGACAGGATCTTCAGGCTGCATCCAGAGGAAGAAGCAGACTGATCATCCTGTAAAAGCTACTTTCTAGATATGCCACATTCAGATTACTCCAAGCTCTGATAAATCCCAGTTTGATAATGTGGGTGCTTTGTCTTTTTTTCCCTTTATACATAAGGGAAATTCAACATCCTAGGGCAACTCACATATCAGAACAAAATTAAGTTATGTAGGGATCAACTCTTTTCTAGGAAAGGGCAGAGTTTCTAACAGCTACATCTAATTAGTCAAGAAGAAACTGGGAAAGGCAGAGAAGACCCTCTTGCCAGCCAGTCATAGGGCATGGAAATTTCTAGAAACAGAAAATTCCAGAAAAGTGAAGTGTCAGACAGTAAAAGGAAGAAAGGCTAGAGCAGAAGCAGCTTATCTAATATTATTCATCTGGATCTCAAAGAAAACCCAAATTTTGGTAATATCACACCTCTATCTTTACTGTTACAATGCTGCTAGTTTTAAGGATAAAGTTCTTTTACTTTTCAGAATTGCTCATAGCCATATACAATGCATGCTCACATTATAGATTTAGAGCCAAAAGGAACCTCTGAAAACATTAAGCCTCCCTCCCTTTTAATACAAAAGCACAAAGAGTATATTACTTACCCAGGGTATAAAATTTACAAGTGTCTGAGGTAGAATTTGAACTGAGTCCTTCTGATTTCAATTCCAGTTCCCGATCCATTATACCCTGTTTCCTTTCTAGGTTTTTTAAATTGGGCATTATACTAGATGGCTTGGTTGCCATTGCATTATTGACAATAAACCTAGTTTTAAAGTCTCCAGTGTAATTCCTTTATTCCCACAAGAAGATAATATGATTTTATTGTGTGAAGATGGTAGTCTGGGGGAAAATTAGCTTTGTTTTGTGGATCTAACTTTTTTTATAGCAGGTTGCCTCTCTTTTAGATATTCCCCCTCCTAATATGCCAACCTACCCTTTGCCTACATCTTCTAAAAGGTGAAAATGTCCACACTGGAAAGTGGGGATTTGACTGGTCAGTTCCTAATGTTCTACCTGCCTGTGACATGAGACTGGTAGCCAAACAGTTTTCCATTGAACTAGGTTTGGTTATATTTTTTGTGTTTGCTTGATCACAGTACTCTAGAGATGCTTCCACTTTACAGCCCCCTTCTCTGACCGGTGAGCTCCTGACCTGAACTACAATTTTGTCAGGTTCCCAGGCCATACATACTCCCTTCATTCTCAGTTTCATTCCTGACTCTCTAGGATTTTCCACCTACTTCTTTAGCAACCTTGCCCTCATGTAGGTACCCTTTCCCCCTCGTCTTTCTACCTTCTTCTTAAGTGTTGTCTTCTCCCATTAAAATGGGGGTGATAATTTTTTTAGAAAGTAGAGTTCCCACCCTTCTTTCTGGAGGTGGGATTATTTTTTTTCTTGTATTTGTATCCCCAATGCTTAACACAGTGTCTGGACCATAATAAATGCTTAATGAATGCTCTATCTTTCTAACTCACATAAGAAACTGAATAAAATTAGTATGAACTCAATATGCTTCACCCTCTTAGGCAAAATAGACTATTGCCACTACTCTTTATTGCTGACACTTAAACAAGCTACAGAGTAGGTAGGTTATTAGATTTTGATTCTCTTTTCCTCCCTTCTCTACAGACCATTAAAAATGCTGACAATCTGAGGCCCTTTCTTTATTGTTCTGGTGCTGATTATGCTTTGGTGTTCATTGGGGCATGCATTTTATGATCATTATGCCCTGGGATTGCACCCAGAACTGTAAAGAACATGTAAAACACAAGCTATTTATTGGCAAAAATGTATAACCTGCCACATAGATTACTGCATTGGTATGAATGAAGAGAAGAGATTTTGGTGATACTACACACAATAATTTTTAATGAGATAATGGAAACCTAAGGAAATGTACCCTCAAACATGGAATTTGACAAAAAAAATTTCAAAGAGGAAATGGGTAACAAAGGATGGTGAGTGAATATAGGAAACAGTTACTGATAATAATGAACACAACCAAAACAAACAAGTAAGATCATTATAGGGTGGGGCGCGGTGTAGATTCACTCACCTGTAACAACATAGAAAGGAGTAAGAGCAGCCAAAGGTTCTTTTACAATCTTGATCTCTAGTAACTGCAAAGAAGTATATGGCATGCAGGCAGCATTGTAGATGTGAAGTGATTGTGTGTTTGATATTTAAGCTCTGTGTGAAGAAAATTGCCACGGAAATTTGTTTTAAAAATTAATTTCAACATTTATTGAGTGTTTATGCAAGACTGTGTTAGGCACTGGCAATACTTGTGAATCAGTCAATAAACACTGATTAATTGAATACTATTTGCCAGGCACTGTGCAAAATGTTGGGGACACAAAAAATAGGCAGACCACATCCCCTGCTGAATAGGAGTTCACAGTCTAATGGAGGTGACAACAGCAAAGGCATATGTATAGACAAGCTAAATATAGAATAATTAGGAAAGATTTAAAAGACAGCAACTACTAGAATTAAGAGGGATTGGGAAAAGTTTCCTGTAAAAAATGAGATTTTAGTTGGGACTTAAAAGAAGACAGGGAAGGTAATAGGTGGAGATGAAAAGGAAGAATATTCCAGGCGTGAGGGACAGTCAGAGAAAAATGTGAGTGGCAGAGAGACGGAGAGTCTTGGTGGAAGAGCAAGGAGATAAGGTGGCACTGAATCTAAGAATATTAGGCAATAATGAAGTCCTTCTCTTGAGGAGTTTATATTCCACTGGCAGGAAAGGGAAGGAGAGATCAAGACTTACATGATAAGCACAGACAAAGGATGTGCAAAGTGATTTCCAGAGAGAGAAGTATCAGGATCAGGAAAGGCCTTGGTCAGAAGAAGAAGAAACTGAGTTCTACTTTGAAGAAAACCAGAGATTCCAGTGTTCTCTAGTTGAAGCAATTAGTGCAAACACACTTATTAAGTGCCAAGAAGGCATTTAGTCACTCTACTCTATATTCAGGATACAAATATAATAATGAAACAACCTTTTCCCCTAAGAAACATTCTTGAAAAGAAAAAAAAATTGTAGGTTACAGCCAGACTAGATTATAAAAAGTAAAAGGAATCAGATTTGTTGTTTTTAAGACTCAATGAAATTTTTTTCATTCAATAATATTTTCTTTAAATTTACCAGCCTCAAACATGAGTGACCCTTACTCCTCATCCTGCTTTCTTCTATTTTGGTAAACACAAAACTGTCTGTGTTCATTCTTTGTTTTCAAAGAGGACCATGACATCGGAGAAATGATGATTTGACTTTGTTTTGAGTGAGGGAGGGCTGTGCAGGGTCACCAACCTCACTTTCTCCTTCTAAGCCATCTGGGTCCATTGACCAGTGAAACACAATTATAGAGTAAGGTCAAAATAAGAATATTTGTGCTTGCGAACAATCAGGATAGTCTGATTGTCATGGATAAGGGCAAAATATTGCTCATGACAAATCTTGTTTGGTGTTATAAGAGAATCCCAAGTGGGTGTTTCAGTGTGGTCTTCACACCTTAATTTCAAGTAGAAATGGTCAGAGTACCCATGGTTTGGAAAATAGATCTCCCTCCAGGATAATAATGAATTCACACAATGCCTAGCACTACAGAAGTCTTAGCTATCCTTGAAAGAAGAAAATAAGAAAATCTGCCATAGATCCAAATGCTTCTTCTTTAGAAATTTATTTTAGCATGGGAATCTGAGTCCTATAGCTGTTGTATATGGGCCTTTTTATGGCCATGGGTGTTGGCTTCATTACTGTAGTACATATGGAGGATGACAAAGGCAAGCACAGAAGAAACTGCCAACTCCTTGTGGTAATGCCAAATTAATATTGAAACTAAAATATGCACTTATGCCAATTATCTTCTAAATGCATTTCTATTGATGAAAAGCAAAGTTTTTTTTTCATAAAAACCTTTACCTGAGTATGAATAGAAATTGTCATTGGTGTAAGGGAAATAAAGTTAATTCATTTATTAAAAATGTTTGGCGAATTAAAGATTCTATATTAATGATTTTTTCCTCTTTTTGATGAGTAATGGATGATTCTTACAAGAGTCAAAATCAAATACCTATCTGCAATTGTATTATGACAAAACATTGTTTCAAAAATTTAAAACTAAGATGTTTCAAAGAAATTAAAACAAATGTATTTCACATACCATCCTAAGTAAATAAATCTAGGACATATTTTTTTCTTTACAGAGCACATGTCTCTCACCTTATTGGAGTTGAGTATTTCTGGACATGGTAACTTATTGCTGGAGGGAAGGAAAGAAAACAAGGGCAGGGGGAAAATGTCCAAATATTCTAATAGTGTTTTGTTCTGTTTACAAAAATATCACTTATGATTTATCACTTCATGTCATTCAGTACCTTTGAGCCAAACCAGGGCTATACAACTATTAAGAACAAAAATAGGATTGAAATATTTGTCATCTGTATACAACAAAGCAAGGCAACAAACAATTATTAAATGTTTCCTATATGTGTGTGTGTGACATCAGAAACAAGCACATTGGTTTTTTTTAATCACTTATCTACCTTAAAGGAAGCCTACGAAAAGCCCATTCCAAAGAATCTTATGGCCACACATCTGATTTATTGCTCCTCTGAAGTCAGAGTATGAATCATAAGAAATTCTGAATAAAGATGATAAAATTATCAGTGGCAATATCATTCTTCAATGTTGCTCTTAAACACTGCCCTTTCGGGTGGGTCTTCTGATGCTTTGTTTTAATAGGCTAAAACACCTCTGGAAATTGTAAAGCAGTTATGTTTGTTTTCCATCACACATCTGTCACCCATAATCAAGAGGATGCTTGAAAAAGATGGTTGTTGCTGAGATGTGTGGAATAAATTGGGGAAGCTGTGAAATAGTGAGAGGCTGGAGAGAAGGAGAAATCAAGTTATAATAACCACAAGACTAAAGTTACTAGAGACTTAGTAAAAGTGGAAGAAATAAAGAACAAGGAGACGATTGGAAAAATATCACAAAAGAATAGGTATGACTGTTAATGGCAGGAATATAGTATAGGAGCTCTCGTGAAGAAAAACAATTTTGATATAGCAGACTTCAAAAAAGTTCAAAAGTTTCTGATAAAGGGCTACAGTAATATGAACTGGCACAAAAGCAGACCTCTAAAGTAACTGAGAAATTGAACATTGCTCTATTCTGGGTAGTAGATGAAACTGAGAGTACGTATGTTTATTTTCTTTTAATACCTCAGTGTATCTGTAGTAACCAATGTTGGTGCTTCTACTAATGTTGTAGATCAAAACCTGTCTTCGATTTTAAAAATTAAGTTTATTGATCTTTGTTTTTATATCACTTTCATTTCCCTAGTATATCACTTTGTCCTGCCATCTCCTAGACATTCATTTTTAAAGAAATACATATAGAGATAAAAATCAATTCAGTCAGTCTAATAGATCTAATACTTGTATCAATCTAATAGATGTCAGTTAAGTTCAGCTGTAGATTCAGCATTCCCCACCCTGTTACAGCAGCAAGCACTCTGGTACATCTAGGATGGCCTGCTAGCACAGGTTCTTAGATCTGCTTTTCTAAAAGGAAAGCAACATTTGATGGGTCAACAATCTCCTTTAATCACATATACCAACAGAAAAAATATCAGCAAAGAAATAAAAACCAATCAAGCCTCCCTTCATGGGCTCCACCTGAGGCCTATTAATGGGTGGGGAAGATCTTTAACTTTCATTGCCAGTGCTTGTTTACATTACACCTATGAAAAAGGGATGGAAGAAAGTTATATGCAGTGTAATAGGAGATAAACAATGGAATTAAGAAGAGGAATTGGGGAAAACTTCCTGAAGAAAGTAAGATTTTATTTGGGACTTAAAGGAAGTCAAGTGTATACAAAATACAAAGTAAATAAAAGGATATAAAATGCAAGGATCATCAGATAAGAAACATCAAGGTGAGACTCTGAAGGAGTTGGGTTTTGAGATGTATTTTCTTAAAACTTTTCACTTTTAATTTTTTCTCTATTAATATAAAATAATATTATTAAAACAAAAATTGCAATCTGCTTTATAACAATATAAAGATTGTAGAAATTTTTACACATCATATTATGTGAAATATATAATAGGTTTACCTGTATCTCATCTATTTTATGTCATATAACCTCATTTATGCTATCCCTCTGGTGCATTTTAGACTGTAGATTTTATTCAAATAGTCCTATCTTCCATAATTTTTCCCCTTGCCAATACATAATTTAAAGGTCATTCAAACCTCTAAGAAATGATTTTGTACTTTGGATGAAATGATACTTTAATCTGGATAACCATTATAATTCAGAACTTCCCACATTTTTTGACACCAAGATTTAACTGTAGGAAGATTTTTCTAATGGTGTGGTTTAGCTATTTCAAATTTTGTAGTTGTTAAGATGGAAGAAATGTCTGCCCTTTAAATGTGCTTATGTTATTGCTTGACACATTTATTTAAATCTCTGATCCTATTATCGTGTGACCATATTTAATTTAAAATGAGTAGTGATTACATAGAGTAGTTGTCACAAAGTACACATATTGCTTCAACCTGAGTCATAGGAGGCAGCAGCTATACAAAGTTTGAGGGAGGGAGAAACTTAAAAATCCTCAACTCACCTCATTTCAGAGCTTAGGAAAATAAAGCCTGGGGAAGTGAAATGACTTGCCTGGGATCAAATAAATACACACACTCCCAGACTAATCAATCAATCAATCAATAAAAAATGTATCAAATGCCCACTGTGTTCCAAGCATTGTGCTAAGTGCTAGGGATACAAAAAGAAGCAAAAGGTGGCCTTTCCCTTCAGGAAGCTTACAGGGAAAGACAACACGGCAATCAAATATGTACAAATGAGCTATATACAGGATAAATAGGAAACAAATAACAGAGAGAAGGCACCAGATTTAAAAGACACTGGGAAAGGTCAGTATTCTTTCTCCTATAGTATCCTCCCTTTATGTTTCTAATTTGAATTACATTTTGTCATAATAACTAGATATAATTTTTGCTAGAGTTTAAGGTTGTCACTTGCTTGTGAGTACGCTTTTGTTTTTTCATATTTTGTCAGTTACTTAAAAAACCTTTCTGTAAACTGAATTTCTCCCCGATAGTTTCTGAAGGAATTCTATTTCTAGTCAACCAAAGGGCTTTTTTGGTTTCTGATACATTAAATTTAAAGTTATTATAATATTCTCCAAATATTTGTTAAAAAAAAAAACAACTTTGCTTATGGTGAACATACTCTCCAACGAGTCTCTTTGCAAATATGGAGAAAAACAGTTTTTTGGTGTATATGAGAAGTTCCATGAGTCTGAAGATGCAGATTTTGTTGGATCTTGCTCAACTTTGAGCATGATTGTGACTTGTACCTCCATCAATGAGTTAGGAATTTTCACATCTGCTAAACTACCATTGAGTAATTCCACTAAATGATTGTTAAGCATTCTTTGTAATTTTCTTTTTATAAAATTCTGCGGGGAGTTAATATTGCCCTGGTGTCTTATTTGTTCTTAAGATATTTTATGATTCTTGTTAGTTCTTTGTAGCTCATTAGATAATTTAGAAACTGTATTTAGCTTTCAAGGTAGATGTGAGTCAATATATACACTAGCTTCAGATGACTGTGGTAAGTCTGAGGAACAGAAAATACTATACTATTCTGAGAATTGATTTTTTTTTTAGTCTTCTGTAGGAAATTGGTTGGGTTTGAAGCAAAATATTGATGTTACATTTCATTAGCGTGAAAAGGATTTGGGATAATGATATGTTTGCACTCTCTCCCAACATATACAAACATAGACACACACACATACACACACACATATGCACACCTTTCTTGAAAACATTTTCATATTTTAAACTAAAATTTAGGAGAAGAAAGAAAAAATATAGGGCATAGGCTTATCTCCAGAGGTCAATTTGTCTGATATTTTCATTTTACATATGAGGACACTGAGGCTCAATTATGTTAAATAATTCACTTAATGTCACATTGAGAGTAAGTAACAGAACAAGGATTTGAACCCAGAATGTCTAAGTCTAGATCCAGCACTCTTGGCATCATACTACTCCATACTCTAAAATTTGATAGTCAAGGACAATAAGTATGACATAAAAAGCATAAAAATGGAGACCAGTAATTCAAAGGAAAAAATAATGGGGAGAGCGCTGGAAATAATATGTTAATATCAGGTAACTTTATATAGTAAAAATTTATTATTTATGAAAAATTATTAAATAATAATTATATACTTTACATATTAATAATTTATAGAAGTCACCATGTGCAAGGAGACATAGGAAATCAAAAGATTCATAAAATATAACCCTGCTCTTTGGCAACTTACAGTCTTGTAGAAAAGATAAAACAGGTATACATATACATATATATACATTTCAAAATACTTTATTTACGTGTAATATATAATCACAAAATCATAACAAAGGTACAGATAAAATATTATGAAAGTTCAAAGAATACAGAAGTTACCTAACATTAACAGGGTGCAGAATTTAGCTACACAAAATACACTTAAAATGTTAATGTAGTGAACTAGACACAAACATACAATATCTGGGGTTTCATAGATATTTGGTAGCTTGGAACTCATTCATGACCCTATGACAGGATAAAAAATAAATTGTTCAGAAGAAAGAGATCTTATTCACGGAGTAGAGAGGGAGCCATATATAAGTCAATAAGATATACACCTAAGTGGAAAGTCATGAGCCTAAGAGTTGAAGCATAATGAAACAAAATAAAAGAAACAGAAGAGATAAAGAAAAAAATTTGATAGGAATGATTATTGTGAGAATATACTACACTATACCTAACCAGATGAAGACATGAAGTGACTCCTTCTTAACAAAATCACACAAGTTACAGAAATAAGTTATAATAGTTATAGAGGACTTCACCTGTCAAATCCCTTCAAAATCTTTCTGCTAAAAGCAGATTTTCTAATAAATTCTTAGATTCCTCTGCTAGCAATTTCATCACCCAGAAAGTAAAAGTAACTCCCTATTGACTTCCAAATATAAAATTCTTTATTTAGCTCATAAAGTCTTCTATAACCTCCAAGTCCCCTCCCTATTTTTTCAGTCTTCTTACACCCTACAATCCACCACTACCTCCCTCCTTACACACACACACACACACACACACACACACACACACACACCCATACACTCTGATGCCATGACACTGGCCTATTTCCTATTCCTCACACAAAACACTCCATCTCCTTGTTTTTCATTGGTTATCTCTCCATGGCTGGAATTGTACCTCATCATTTCTGCTTTCAAATTTCCCTGACTTCCAACCTTCCTTCAAGATCCACCTTCTACAAGAAGCCTTTTCTGATCTCCCTTAATGCTAATACCTTCCCTCTGTTAAATAAATCTCCAGTGCATTCTGTACATATCATCTTTGTATGTAGTTGTTTCCTTGTTATCTCCCCCATTATACTGTAAGCTTCTAAAGAGTGGGGACTCCGTTTGATCCTTCTTTGTATGCTCAATGCTTATTACAGAGCCTAGAATATAATTAGTGCCTGATAAATGCTAGTTGATTGACTAAAAGAGAATGCATTTCTAAAATTAATTCTTACCACCTAAGAAAAAGTGATGGATATAGCTAAAGCAATAATAGTAACACCGAAGAAAATCATATCATCTTAGAGTTTATGTCAAATGTTGAGCATAGTTAAATGTATATCTTAGACTTTAAAATAAATAAATGGATATATGTGTGTGTGTGTGTGTGTGTATATATATATATATATATATATATATATATATATATATATATATATATATATTCCTCACAATAAACCAGTGAAGAAGATGATATTCATTTGCCTTAAATAAAAGTAAAACATTATGGCAAAATCGTCATGATTCTCACAAGTCGTTTTCTCTCTACCAAAACATAATCACTTCATTTTTGTCATAGTCAACCATGTCAAACTTTTCCTATTTTTTTCCTTGAAGGAAGTATCTTATATATAAAACTATGAACCTTCTGTGTAGTCTATAAGTCCTCAGACATTATTTCCTTATTCCCAAAACGTATTTCATAAGTTTCCATTCTCCTCACTTATGCCCACATTTGCACGGAAGCATATATTGATTTAATCTGGAACAACTTTTCAAGTTCTCCACAGAATCTCTCTCTACTTCATTATCTCCCATAACAGATGTTCATGCATAAGCTAAAGTTGTTGTCATCATAGTGTAGTGTTAATGGAATATAAGATCTTCCCTGTCCATTAATAGACCAATGTGACCACATGTTCTTTTTGCCTTGGAACAAGAGCCATGTATGTTCTCAGGTCTAAAGGTACACAGGTATTTCAATCATGGATGTCTTGCTACTTTGAACTTCAGCTCAGTTCACAGCTGTGACATATCCTGAGTCCTATAGAGACCATCAGGTGATTCAAGGAGATTTGTATTGCTTTGGGGTAGCAACTTGCCTAAGGGGAAGCTTGCTAGGAGGAAGGCTTTCACTTTTGGCACTGAGCCAACTAGGCATTGAGTCACATGAGTTGTGATCCCTTCTGGTTCCAAGCCTATTAGCTGAAAGCTACATATACTGGGAGGTTGGCATTTTACTTTAGAGCTCACTCATGGGAGGAGTGTTTCTTTGTGATTTGGCCAAATAAGGCTCTGGGTAGCCATTGTTAAGCCCCCTTCCTTCCCCTGCCCCAGTTTTAAAAATGCAGATTTTGGTGCTCTCTGGTATGGTGATTAGATATCTATATTCTGTTTAGAAAGTTGGAACCCTGTCTATGGAATTCTTTCTTGGATACTTACTTCTTTCTACTTTTCTGTCTGCATTGTTTAATTAAAGTGAGATTGTTGACCCCTTTGAAATTGTTTTCTTGAGAAAAGCAGATCAAAGAACATGTGCTTGCAGCCTACCCTGTATGCTAGTATGGTTGCTAATACACATGGCCATGTACACAAATACTTTGAGTAGTGCGATGTGAGAGACCAAATATCTCCTGAAATTATGGTACTGTTTGCCATTGGATTTAGAATAAAACCAACTATTCAACTCCATTATTTGCTTCTCAAAGTAGAACTTGTGAGTAATCCTTTTATTTGGTTGCATTTTCCTTCTATTTTCTGATTTTAATTACAAGAATATAAAAATTAATATAATTTGCTTTCCAAATATATCAGTGCTTCAAATCCAGTACTTTATCAATAATGCTATGCTAATCTGTTGGGATACAGCAATAACCCTTGCTTTTGTAATACTTTCAATGGCAAACTGATGTTCAAATCATTTCTAATCTTTTTTTGACTTTTTAATGTTTATTTATTTTTAGTTTTCAACATTCATTTCCACAAAATTTTGAGTTCCAAGTCTTCTCCTCATCTCTCCCCTCCCCCCACCCCAAAATGCCATGCATTCTGATTACCTCTTCCACCAATCTGCCCTACCTTCTATCACACCCTTATCTCCATTTTCTCTCTTTTCTTGTAGGGCAAGATAAATTTCTATACCTCATTACCTGTATTTCTTATTTCCCAGTTGCATACAAAAACAATTCTCAATATTAGTTACTAAAACTTTGAGTTCCAACTTCTCTCCCTTCCTTCCTCCACACCTATCTCCACTGAGAAAGCAAGCAATTCAATACAGGCTATATACGTGTAGTTTTGCCAAGTTTTTGATAGCAGTCATGTTGTGTTAGACTAACTATATTTCCCTCCATCCTATTCTGAGCCCCCTATTTATTCTACTCTCTCTTTTGGCCTTGTTCATCCCCAAAAGTGTTTACTTCTAATTACTCCCACCTCCTATTTGCCCTCCCTTCTATCATCTCCCCCACCCCACTTATTCCCTTCTCCCGTACTTTCCTGTAGTGTAATAGATTTTCACACCAAATTGAGCATATTATTCCCTCTTTAAGCCAAATGTGACGAGATTTAGCATAACTTTTTCTGTCTCATCTCTCCCTTTTTTCCCATTCATTCAAAAAGCCTTTTCTTCCCTCTTTTAAGAGAGATAATTTGCCCCGTTCCATTTCTCCCTTTCTCCTCCCAATATATTTCTCTCACCTCTTAATTTTCTTTTTTTTAGATATCATTCTTTCCTATTCAACTCACTTTGTGCTCTCTAATTCCTCTAACTACCCAAATAATGAGAAAAGTTTCAAGAGGTACACATATTATTTTTCATGTAGGAATGTAAACAGTTCAACTTTAGTGAGTCCCTTGTGATTTCTCTTTCCTGTTTACCTTTTCATGCTTCTCTTGATTCTTGTGATTGAAAGTTAAATTTTCTATTCAGTTCTGGTCTTTTCATCAAGAATGCTTGAAAGTACTCTATTTCATTGAATGACTATTTTTCCCCCTGAAGTATTATACTCAGCTTTGCTATGTAGGTGATTTTTGGCTTTAATCCTATTTCTTTGACTTTTGGAATATCCTATTCCAAGCCCTTTGATCCCTTAATGTAGAAGCTGCTAGATCTTCTGTTATCCTCATTGTATTTCCATGATACTCAAATTGTTTCTTTCTAGCTGCTTGCAATATTTTCTCCTTGACCCCAAAACTCTGGAATTTGGTCACAATGTTCCTAGGAGTTTCTCTTTTTGGATCTTTTTCAGGAGGTGATCTGTGGATTCTTTCAATATTTATTTTGCCCTCTGGTTCTAGAATATCAGGGCAGTATTCCTTGATAATTGCATGAAAGATGATGTCTAAACTTTTTTCGATCATGGCTTTCAGGTAGTCTCATAATTTTTAAATTGTCTCTCCCAGATCTGTTTTCCAGATCAGTTGCTTTTCCATTGAGATATTTCACACTGTCTTCTATTTTGTCATTCTTTTGTTTTGTTTTGTAATTTTTTGATTTTTCATAAAATCATTAACTTCCATCTGTTCCATTCTAATTTTTAAAGAACTATTTTCTTCAGTGAGTTTTTAAACCTCCCTTTCCATTTGGTTAATTCTGCTTTTTAAAGCATACATCTCCTCACTGGCTTTTTGGAACTCTTTTGTCAATTGAGTTAGCCTATTTTTAAAGGTATTATTTTCTTCAGCATTTTTTTGGGTCTCCTTTAGCAAGCTGTTGACTTATTTATTATGATTTTCTTGCATTGCTCTCACTTCTCTTCCCAATTTTTCCTCCACCTCTCTTACCTGATTTTCAAAATCCTTTTTGAGCTCTTCCATGGCCTAAGACCACTCCATATTTATTTTGGACATTTTGGATGCAGAAGCCTGTACTTTTAGGTCTTCCTCTGATGGTATGCATTGTTCTTCCTCATCTGAAAGGATGGAAGAAAATACCTGTTCACCAAGAAGGTAGCCTTCTATAGTCTTGTTTTTTCCCCTTTTTTGGGCATTTTCCCAGCTAGTTCCTTGACTTGTGAATCCTTTGTCGAGAAGAGGGTATACTCTGGGGACCTGTAAGTTCTCAGTTCCTCTAAGGTGGCACAATCAAGGGAGAGGAGTTTGCTCCTCTCCTGGCCTACACTCCAAAAGCAACCACAAGCCCAGGATCTGTGAGTAGGATTTCCTTTTCAGAGCCTCCACTAGCTCCATCAGCCAGTGCTCCTTCTCACCCCAGGCCTACCACTCAGGGATAAGACTGAGATCAGTGGCTCAATTCCCCAGGGTCTTTAGGCTGAGGGCTCCAAAAATGGACACTGCTGCTGCAGTGGCTGCTGCCTGAGGGGCCAGGCCACATTCCCTTCTCACCAAGGTGAGAGAGCTTTCTCACTGACCTTTAAAACTGTTTTTGGCATTTGTGGGTTGAGTAACCTGGGAACTGCAGCTGCTGCTGATGGCACCCTGAAGCCTGTCCCAGTCCTCTCCCTGCTGCACTATGCAGCCAAGGCTGGACTGTGCTCTGCTCAGCACCTGGTATGATAGACCTGTTCTGTCAGCCTTCCAGGCTGTCTTGGGCTGGAAATCTCTTTCACTCTATCATTTTGTGGCTTCTGCTGCTCTAGAATTTGTTTAGTCATTTTTTTTTCAGGTATTTTATGGGCTATGGCGGGGGGAACTTCTACAGGTTCATTCTTCTACTCCACCATCTTGACTCTGCCCCAGTACCATTTATAATCTTTAGTGTCAGATTAGACAGGTGTAATATTAATGAGAGCTTCTTGATTAGAAGAGGCTTGTTTTGTAGGAAGGCAAAATTCTTCCTCACTCATTAATAGGCTTCATGTTACACTCATTAAAGGAAGCTTGATTAGGGGACACTTTTTTGTAGGAAGGCCCATACTTTTTGTTAAATTCTAATAAGGCACTGGTTCACAAGGGTCATGATGCCTTCTAATTCAGAAAAGTGTAAATATACTCTAAGGTAAGGTTTTTCTTTGGGGCATGCTCTTTGGATGAAGGTTCATGTGCCAGACTCCAGGTAGCTGTTAAGGAACACCCCTCTCATCCCCTCCTTTGTAAACTCAGATGTTGATATTTTTCTCTCTGGTAATTTTTGTATATATGTAACCATCAGGCAGTTTGATCTGTCTTTTGATATGTAATGTATGTATTGCCTATGATCAGACAGAAATCTTATCTGTAGGTCTTTATTTCTGTGCTTGTAGAGAAAAAGAGGAAACTCTTTGGTATATGTGATTAAGGAAGATTGCTGACCCCTCAAATGTTGATTTCCTTTTAGAAAAGCAGATCTAAGAACCTGTGCTAGCAGGCCATCCTGGATGTGTCAGGTTCGTTACTTCCACAACAGATCTTAATGCTTCTTATAACATGGTCAAATCTAGGTTTTCCTTTAGGGCTTCTTTAACTATTTCTAGTCCTTTTTACTGGATTACCCAAACCAGGGATATTGAAGTGGAGGAAGATGGTTGTCTGCTTTCTAATCATGTTTCTCAATCATCTTCTATTTCTTATGAATTTAGGCTTTATAAGTAGAAGGAAAAATTTTGATTCTAGAAGTGCGGGTATATTAGGTTTTTATTTTCCTTTCCTACACTTTTTTCTTCTTAGAGTAGTGAGTGCCACAAGACTAAGAATCCTAGCATTTAAACATTATACATCTCTCTGGGGTTGCCTTTGCAAATATGATACCTTTTTGTGTAGAGAGCACAGAAAGAATTCAAATCCTCATGTTAGTGGCAGCATTTGTTATTTATTTAAATTCACATATCTTTCTTGAATAACTCTGCTCTTACACTTTAAAGTACAGTTAGAACATACTTAGATATTTTAAGGATCTCTCATTCCTGGCTTCTTTTGGTGCTTTACTTTTAATTCTTGTGCCTCAGAATCTGGCTACTTTATCCCTTGGGTTTCTATTAGTTTTGTGGTGAGAAATAAAAACTTCTACTCTATTACTATTGTAATAGTATACATTGTATACTGGTACATTGTATACTTATCTTGTATACATTGTATTCAATTGTAGCTTCTCTTATAGTTGATTTGATATAAAGTTTCCTGTATAGTATCTTTCTATTTATTTTATGTTTTCCTCTAATGCACATGAATTCAATTGATTCTTCCTAGTTTTCCAACTTTAAGCTTCTCTCTCTCTCTCTCTCTCTCTCTCTCTCTCTCTCTCTCTCTCTCTCTCTTTCTCTCTCTCTCTCTCGTATAGTTATGGGACTTTTGAACACTTTTATGTAACTCTAATTTGGCAAAGTATTTTGTTTCTATGTTTTGATGTATTTATCATTCATGGAATGTATACTTCTGCTAAATAGTATGGTCCAAGAAGACAAATACTTTTGCCTTAACTATTTGTCTGTCTCCCTCAGTGCTAACTGGCTCTTTCCCTGCAATAATGTTTAATGTGTATTTTTAATTAACATGAGTGTCAGTCTTAAGTACAAGATTATTTGCTCTGGCAGATACACTTGCAGGTTTGTTTTATTTTGTTCTATAGTCAATTGTTAGTAACAGAATGGCTAAAAGGGTAGAACCATGAGCCAAAGGGTAGAAGTTGAGGGAAGTCAGATGATCAATGTAAATAAAAACTTTTGACCAAGGAGAGGCTATTCAAAAGTGGAATGGGAAGTCTTAGAAAGTGATGGGTTCCCTTTCACTTGAGCTGTTAAATGAAAATCACAAGACTTCTTAATGACAATATTGAATAGGGTATTCTTTTAAGGTATGGATTGGACTACACAGTCCCTAAGGTCTCTTTCACCTCTGATATTCTGTGAATTGAGTACATTTGAAAGTTGTCCAGTAATCATAAACTGGTACAATTGGATTTTTTTCCCTAACCCATGTTAATTTATTCATTATCACCTCTTCAAAACAGCACCAGCTTCTTAGTATAGCTGAAATTTCCTAAAGGAAATTAAAA
This sequence comes from Bettongia penicillata ogilbyi, assembly GCA_023548195.1. Classification (NCBI taxonomy): domain Eukaryota; kingdom Metazoa; phylum Chordata; class Mammalia; order Diprotodontia; family Potoroidae; genus Bettongia; species Bettongia penicillata. The sequence continues at coordinate 1,978,731 of JAJHZJ010000371.1, forward strand.
TTGCCTCAATATTGCAGAAAGCAGGAAATATTCAAATTTCCTGATAAAGTTTTCACTTCTCTGCATTTTTAGTGGATTTTCCCATTTATAACTATTTTCAAAAATCATTTTTCTACTGTGTTACCTCTTTGTCCCTTCCATCCATCCTAGATCCACTAGATCTTTAGTGTCAGATGTTCACCATGATCAATTATGGATTAATTTCTTTTTCTTATTGATATAACATACTTTACATTCATGTCATGCATTCTTTTTGTTTAGTTTTTCACTTTTGGAGACTTTTTCTAACACAAATTGATTTCTATTTGATGGTTTATTTATTAGTATCTATCACAATCAAAGAAACCATAGTTAAAGGTAATCTACCAGTTCACTGTTGGTGTTTGAAGTTGAATAAGCCTATAACATATTTTAAGCAGTTAAACAATAGCTTTCCCCATACTTAAAAGATTTGCTCTTGTTGGTTTCAGAAGGCAGAATTAGGAGCACTTGATGTAAGTTACAGTTTAGGAGACTTACACTTAACATATGAAAATACTTCCTAATAATTAAAACCATCAAAAATAGAATGAGCTATCTTGAAGTGAGATAGGTTCCTCATAAGTGGAAATCTTAAGACTGAGGTTGAATGATCACTTTTCAGTTATTTTTAGAGGTTATTTCTATTCAATAAAAGTTTGAACTGGTGAGCTTTCAATTCTGAAATTATTTTTAATTATTTATTATAATTATTTAATAATTGTTATTTATAATTTTGTTAAACAATTCTTTGAAATCAGTGATGTTCTAGGGTTAACTCCCAGTGTCAGGAGTTTTCATTTTAGGGGCCAACGGAGTAGCAATAGTGAGGCATTGGTAAGAGCTAGTGGGATAGATGCAGATACTCCTTTTCACAAGTGGGGGAGTAAGATTTCTAAATCTTAGGGCATAGAGGGGTGGTTTTGTTCATGTCATGTTATTAAGAAGTATTTTTTTCCTCATATATATCTAAACAGTTTCAACTATGGTTCTTTGTTTTGGATTAATCTAATAAAACATCTCAAAGAAGGAATCATGCTATAGGGAATTGAGCCCTGGCTCTTAAATCATAGGAACAAGTTTCAAAACCAATATTTTATCCTAAAGAAAATAATATGTGCAGAGACATATATAGGTATAAGTATGTGTGTGTAGTCATACACAGAGTAGACTGAAGATAACTGTAGAGGGGAAGGTTTTGATAGTAGAGAAACCAACAAAGGCCTCCTGTAGAAGGTGGCCTTTGAAATGAGTCTGGAAGGAAGCCAATGATTTTGAGAGGCTGGGGCGAGGAGAAAGAATATTTCATGCATAGAGGACATGCAGTTCAAAGGCACACTGAGAGAAGATGAAATGCAGAAGCAAGTAGGCCAGCATAGCTGGATTGTAGAGGATGTTGAAGTAAATAACATGTAAAAACACTAGAAAAGGGAGAAAAGCACCAGGTTATAAAAAGGTTTAATTTCCAGATGTCTTTATATTGGATCATAGAAATAACAAGAAGTCTCTTGAGCTCATTGAGTAGAGAGGAAGTATCATCATATATGAGCTTTAGGGAAATTATATTGTCAGCTTTTTGTAGGACTTATTTTTGCAGGGAGAAACTATCGTGGCAGAGAGATCAGTGAACGAGGTTATTGAAATAGTCTAGGCAAGATACAGTAAATGTCTCAGGGTTGTGTCTATGTGAGTGGAGAACAGATTTATGTTGGTCAGTCAATAAATGTTTGTTAAATGTTGTCAGGCACTATACTAAGTGAGGGAGATAAAAAGAATCTTAAAAGATTTTAAGTCCCTGCTCTCAGGGAGTTCATAGTCTAATGGAAGAAAACATACAAAGAGCTATGTTATTATTATTCAGCTGTATCCCACTCTTCATGTTCCTATAGACTATAGCTCACCCATGCTGTCTGTGGGGTTTTCTTGGCAAAGATACTGGAGAGATTTGCCATTTCCTTCTCCAGTAGATTAGGGCAAACAGAGGTTAAATGACTTTCCCAGGGTCACACAGCTAGTCAGTGACTGAAGCTGGATCTGACACATAAAAAAAAAAATGAAATAAACCACAGAAGCTTAGAGATCAAAGGAACCTTAGTTATTAACCACTGGGTCCAGCTGTTTTGGAACAAGAATTCCCTCTAAAGCCTATCTAATAAGAGTCAATACAGTTTCTGCCTGAAGATATCCAGTGATGAAAGAATCTACTACCTCCCAGGAAATCCTATCTACTTTTATTTCATTTCAATTTTATACCACTTTCCATGTAATAGCTCTTTAAATCCTTAAAGACAGCTATCATGTTTCCCCTAGATCTTGAACCTTTATACACCTAGTTCTTTCAAATAATGTATCTATAATAAATTCAGTGCCTTTAAGATCCTGACTTCTCTCCATTCATTAATCATCCTGAATATGAGCTAGAATTTTGACAGGAAGTAAAGTCAAATTCACTAATTTCACTGGCCTATATTTGGTAGATTACATACCATTCCCCTACACATTCTAGAACATTTTCACCTATCACTTATGTTGGTATATTTATATCTAACCTCGAGTACCCTCCTTCAACTCAACTGTTGAACTATACCTTAAATGATATATACTTCATTCATAAATTTTACCTTGATACTTCCAGGTAATACTGATCTTTCCTTCTTGTGCTCTACGCATCACTTTGGTTTTACCTCTTTCATGTGTTACCAAGGATCATTTTGTTTATAATAACTGCATATGTGTGCTTTGTCCCTATTATACTATGTCAGATGTTGGTGATGAAAGGAGAGAGGAATAACCATATACCTAAGGCCACAGATACACATAGCTACAAGCAGATCAACAACAAGCAAAGCCATTGCTCTAAAAAAAAATAAAAAGCACCTAAATGACATCTGGATAAAGAATGTCAGATCCTCACAAATCAACTTTTTGAGGGGGTAGGAATGTGGAAAGACATCAGATCTTAATGTAGAAGACCCTCTCAGAGGAACAGGGGCACCAGAATACTAGTCCCCATAGACTGAGACCCTGGGATACCAAAAAAACTATCTCTAAAAAAGAGAATGGGGTGAAGCCAGTCTAGAGAGGAACCCAACTGAAATGTGACCACAAGGAGAAAGTACACCCTCTTGTAGCTTCCTGTTTCAGCTACTTATTCTTGCTGGTTCCATGCTAACCTCAGTTGTCTCTACTTCCTGAAGGAGTACAAACTTTGCAAGTGTGCTCTAAATCTTGGTGCCCTGAAACCCAGACCTGCTTGTTCTATCTCAGTAAAAAAAAATTCTGACTATAAACTTCATCCTATTGAAAGGCATCAGAGAAAAGATTTTAGATAGGCATTGGTCATTTAGGAGAAGGGAAACTGGTCTGTGAAAAAAGAAATGTGGACAGACAACTAGCCTTTATGTCAAGTAGTTGGGAATTCCTTGGAAATTGAGGAAATAGAGGAGTGAATCAGTTCTTCTACAAGAAGAGAAAATTGGCAAATAGTACAAAGAAAGATTTGATCATGGGAGTTTGGAAGGAGTGAAGAGAGGAATAATGAATGAGGAAAGGCTTCAGTGAGAATGAGTTATTGAATTTGTCGATGGATGATGTGTTGTGGAAGGATTTAAACTGCAAATGGAGTTTATATTGCATCATAGATGCTATAGTCGCTCAAATTTATTGGGCAGGGGGATGACATGGTCAAATCTGGAACTAAGGAAAATCATCTTGGCAGCTATGTGGAAAATGGATTGAAATGGAGAGACACATGATTCAGAGAAACTAATTAGGGAATAATTGAAATCTAAGTAGGTGGTGATAAAAGCTTGAACTACTGTCATGCCTGTGAGAGTAAAGTAAAGGTACTAGATTCAAAAGATGCCCTAACTCCAAGTCCAGTGTTCTTTTTGCTATACCTTGCTCCCTTCACTGAACCAAGTCTGAATCTCTTTGCCTCTGTTCCTCTTTGAATCTTTCTACATATACCTTATGTACCAATCAAAGCAAATATTTTCAGCCAGCAGTGTCAAATTCAAATAGAAATGGAGATCATTAAAAATACATAAGGATCCTTGCATGCAATACATATTGACTTAGAAAATGACATGTAAATATTGTATATGTTTGATTTTTTCATATATTTTGTCAAATAATGCCCAATTATATTTTATTCTGGTTATGGAATACATGATGCCTGCAATATGTTTTACTTTTCTGCTTACCAAATATATTATTTTCTCACACCGTACCTTTGCTTATGCAATTTTCTTTGTCTTAAATGCCCTCTTCCCCAATCCCACTCATCAAAATTCTATCCATTCCTGTATAAAATGTCCAATTCATGTCACCTCCCTCTGGAAGGAGCATGATTCTCTCACCTAGATATGATCTCCCATCCTGTGACTCCCAGTAGCTCTTTGCTGTACTTATTTTTTCCATACAATATATATATATATATATATAATATCTAATATTTGTAAAGGTGGATATCAAATGAGTAAATCACTCAGGTTATCCACCCCACTTAAAACAAATGATAAAATGCACTGCCTTGCTACCTTAACCAGGTGGGAATATGTTTCAATTGAACCAGAGCAATCAAAGATATTCCAAGTAAGTATGAAAAGACCTTGGCAAATTTAGATTTCTTTGATGATCTGTAAGATCTGTAATCATCTATAAAATCATCTGTGAAATAGCAAGACAGTTGAGTCCCATGGGGAATTCAGAGTGAAGTAAGTATCTAATTTTAAATAGAAAATAAAGTGATTTCTGAGGAAGAGTCACTTGGCTTGGTGGGGGTGTGGGGGAAGTTGGCAGGGGTAGAGCATAGAGGAAAGGGAAGAAAGTGCCTTGGGATTTATCTTTAGACTTCTTTACTTATCATTAGCCAGAGGAGGGCTTTGTCCATAGTATTTCTCATTTTTCCATTAATATCCTGACAGATGCTCTGGAATAGCTAGTTGCACTATATTAATTGGGAGCTAAGGACAAATTAGATGCAGATTCAAAGTTTTGTTAAGAGCCCAGAAGGAAACTACACCATATCTCAGGAAAACTGCTTGAGTATTTCAGCAAAGGGACTCATAGGAGTTGTGAGTTACCATGTTACCCCACGTGATCCCTAAGTTTGAACACACTCTCCCCTGGATTCTACATATACTAATGAGAGAGTTTGTCACAGACATTTTGTGACAACTCTTCTTACTATACCTGGTTACTTTACCTACTACCTTTTCTAAAAGCCTACTGAGTCTGGCTAATTGTTAACCTACCCATAATCATGACAAGAAGTGTATCGGTGGAAGTTCATGTGCTAAATAGTATTTAATTAGAAAGACATCCCCAACTTCTCAGGGCTACCCCCAGAGCCCTTAGGGGACATGATAGATGCATTCTAGGAATCAATGCAAATGAGAGTATGGATAGACACTTCAGAATATATCCTACAAATTATCATCATTTATGTACTTATCACTATGGCTCTACTCTTGTAAATGCCTTGTAAGGAGTAACTATTATTTTTTTCACATTGGCATTTTTCACAATACATAGTATAACACAGTGCATTACTCATATAGTTGTCACTTAATAAAAGTTTTCTCAATTGAATTATTAAAGTTATAATGCTTATAAAATAATCTCCAATTGTCTGAAAAAATAATTTAATTTAATTAGGATAATTTTCCCATGCCTCAACTATGGAACCATGACCTTAGCCTTAAGTGATAGAGGGGATTTGATATGGTCAAAGAATTTTTCAATGATAAATTTGTGTTACAGAAGGATTCTGTTCATTTGTAGACATACTCATGAAGCAGTGTAATTCTACTGAAAGAGCACTGGAGTCAAAAGATCTGAATTCAAGTTCAAGCTCTGTCATTTAATAGCCATGTCTTCCTGACCAAGTCACTTAATGCCTCTATAATTCAATATTAATATCTTTAGAACTTAGATAATACTTGCACGTTCTACACCACAAACTATGAAAAGAGTACTTAAACGCAAGATAAATGTAAGCTATTATTATTCAGGCAAACCATTCCCTGCAACTGGGAACATGGTCAATGACTCATCCTGAGAACAAAGAGATAAATGGATCTGGCAGCTGTTAAGTAGGCCAGGGAAAGTCTTGATATGCTCCTTAACCCCAGGATGTCTCTGTTATCTCAGCTTTGCCATTTAGTCAGAGAATTTTCACAAAGAAGAATTTGCTGAGACTTTCACCAAGAAGTGAGGGTTTTTAACGGGAAGTTATGGTGGAATTTTTGCTGGGAACAGCATGGGGATATTGGTCTCTCTTGGAGAAGGAGCTCATAGTATCTGGACTCCTGAAAGGAGATTGCCTAGGTGTTTCTGACATATCCTTGAAAAAGGATATGTCCTTTAATGTTCTGGGTCTATTTTGCAGGATGCATAACTGGAGAGAAGCGAACTACTTGCTGGTATATGAAATTGTTAAAGATAATAACATCACATCTCTCACTTCTATACATTTGCTTGGCTACCTCTTAAAATCGTTAACATTTCTCAAAGCTAATCTCAAAACCACCTCCTACATGATACCTTTCCTGATTTACCCAAATACTAACATCTCCTATACCACTGTCTTGTAATTTTTGTAAATACTTCTATGTGTACATATTGTCTTCTATAAAATGTATGCATATTAAGGTTGGGAATTATTCATTTACGACTTTGTGTTCTCTATATCTAGGAAAATATCTGGCAAATAGGAAGTGTTAATTAAATTCCTGTTCATCAATTTATTGACAACAAAAGAGCATCCAAAGCTTTGAGAGAAGGAGGCAAAGGAAGTGAGACCTAGAGCTAGAGACAGAAACAGAAATAGATGGGATTAAAGACCGGTTCTATTTTAATAGCTCTAACAAAGGAAAGTTATTATAAGATGAGTCAACTGAATTTTACTACTCATATGCAGTTGTCTAGTCTTTTTAGATTTTTATCAGTCTATTTCCTTATCTATAAAATGAGGACAATAGTGCCTACCTCACTTTTTGATTGTGAGCATTAAATAAGATGACATATGTATTGCAAATCTTAAAGTGTTACATAAATGTTAGAGCTAAAATTACTTAGACCATTACTTAGTATATGCCATTTCTGTTTGGAATGTTACCACATCTCAGTGTTACCTTTACATTTCTTAAATCTTGCAGAAATGCAATTACTTTGATTCACAGCATAATTAACATTAATCATAGAAGAATTATTGGAATGTTAACATCATCTTTGTTGTTTTTGGTGGTGGTGGTGGTCTAATACTGCCTGTGAAGCCTGGGATAGGAGGACATCTAACTGGAAAAATAAATAGTTGAAAAGCATGGGGTGCCTACTATATCAGGAGACATTTTTATTTAGTATTACTAAATATTTGTAGGCTGCTTTTCTGTTACCAAAATGTGTGACCATGTTGAATTAACTGAAAGTTCAAAGCAACAGGCACTTTTGCCCATAAATGTAGTTCTCTTTTAGATGACAGCCTTGGAGAGATCATACAAATCTATTTCATTTTTAAGTACTAGTTAAAGAAAAATAATAAAAGAACTGAAGTTATCAAAATCAAAGAATATATAAATTCATTTGTTGTTAAATGTTTTTAAAATTTGAATGAAAAAAACCTGGGCAGAGGCAATACCTCTTAAATAAGGACACTGGATTATAGATTAGAGAATAAGTTCCTATAAGATGAATTAGACAGAAAAACAAATATCTCTATGGTTAAATAATGAGAGATATTGCACAGTTTTAGAAAAGCTCAGACAGAGCAGCATGAAATCTGGGGACCCATTTCTTGCTACAAGTGAAACTGATATAGTAATACATACCACTATATTTGTCAAATGCATATGATTCATAACATATCTGATATTAACAAGTGGCACATACCCAAACAAAAGTTCTTCATCATCAAATTCCTATATATATTTTTAAATGAAAAGTAAAATAAAAGGATAATTTGATATCTACCTATCATCTGCATATTCTGATCTGTTTTCTATAGAATCATAGTATATGTATAGGGGGCAAGATGTCTAATGGTGGACAAGACTACACAGTAAATCCAATGATTTTTCGGTCTCTTCACTATTAAGGTAACCAGGGCACTATGGTAGTTGAGTTACAGGAATGGAAAAGTAGTATCACTTAGCCCAGTGCCTGGCACATAATGGGTGCTTAATATAAATGCCTACTGATTGATTGCAGGCAGGAATTATACTGACGTTGCCCAAATGGAATTTCCTTCTTCCAGTGCTTATAAATAAGAATGAGGCATTTCAGTGCTAGTATTTGCAAATTAGCTTTAATAATATGTATCTAGAATTAAGGAGGATGGGTCGCTGAACTAGTGATACCTGGAACGCATCAATTTCAGCCATTATACCCAATGAAGGTATAAAACCTTTCACCCTGAGGTTTCCTATAATTAGCATATTAAAATAAAAAGAGGAATAATGCAGGCTTCTGGGACAATTCTCTTTAAATGGACGCTTAACTGAGTTGCCAAATTGATTGTATTGGAAAAGTGAAGAGATTTCATTGTAGCTTGCTGTTGTTCAGGTATTTCTGTCATGTCCTACTCTTCATGACCCCATTTGAGGTTCCTGGCAAAAATACTAATGTGGTCTGCCATTTCCTTCTCCAGCTCATTTTACCGATAGGCTAGTAAGTGCCTGAGGCAGGATTGAACTCAGGTCTTCCTCAGGTCCACTCTATTCACTGTGCTACTAGCTGTCCCTGGTGGTGCAGTGGATAGAGCACCAGTGCAGGAGTCAGGAGGACCTGAGTTCAAAATCTCACCTCAGACACTTGACACTACCTGTGTCGTGACCTTGGGCAAGTCACTTAACCCCAATTGCCTCATCCTGGGTCATCTCCAGTCATTCTGATGAATATGGTCACTGGACTAAGATGACTCTGGAGGAGAAGTGAAGCTAGTGACCTGCACAGCCCTCCCTCACTCAAAAGAAAGTCAAGTGCAAGTCATGTCATTATTTCTCTGATGGCATGATCTTCTTTGGCAACGAAGGATGAACACAGCTGCCCCTGGAAGAGAAGTGTAATTCTAGTAATTTATTCTATGCCTTTTCCTGATATTTGTGTTTGTTTATGCTGTATGTGTGTCCATAGAGAAAACATTGTACATTGATCTCTATTGGGGTTTTAGGCACAAAGTGTATCAAACGTTTAAGATCAATGACAGCCCTGTCTTTGATTATACCTCCACAACATTTTTTTCTCAAAGTATCTAAATCAAAAGTTATAGAACCTGATAATAAGCACAGTGAGTAGGGACATGACACAGTGTTAATAAAGGGGACAAACACTGAAAAATTTCAGAACTATGACTAACCTTGACTTCTAAAGTGTCATCTTCTACCTTTTGTCAGAGAAGTGGTAGATTCTGGTGAGAAACTCACTTTAAAACATGGTCGTGATGTTTGAGGGTTTTTTTTTTCCTAAATTGTACTTATTTGTTAAAACAGAAGGTCCTATTGGGTAAGGGAAGCCACTGGGAATCTACATTGATAAAAAAAGAAAAGATCATCAATAAAACCTATAAAAAGAAAAAAAAATGGCTTGAGGAAAGAAGACAACAAGTAGGCCCTCATTATTTAGGAGTTCAGTATTTCTCATTCTTTTCTTTTGACTCTATTGTAATAGTAGCTTTGCTTGTCCTGTGAATATTCCTGCCAGATTGTTTAAGATTTAGGAATATGACATGATTGAGGATTTGTCTGTGCTGAATTGGTTCTGCAACATCAAAAGAAGGCTTTGTCCCTAATTTGTACCTTTTGAGGTCATTTCTTCCTTTTCCATGCTCCCCTTATGTTCTGTTGTAACGCGGGGCATGCTTGAGAAAGATTTTAAAATCTGATAGTCAGGTGTTTGATTAGGGGCCCAATTCGCACAGTGTGTGATAGGTGATAGCTGATAGGAAGAACTATCATAGGTAAATTGAAATTGATCATATGATAAAAGATCTGGTCCCCACAGCCTCTGACACTGACACATCACAGGGAAGTGGGAATAATAACTCCGAAGGTGCTGTCAAAATGTAGCTAGAGTTGACACAGATTCACCACTGTAAAGTCTCTTTGATAGTTTCTTTGCCTCGAACGTTAGTTCACTCAGCAGCATGGCACAAAACCATTACTTTTTAGGGAAAGGCATAGCCCAGGGGAAATACAACCACAAACATAAAGAAAAAGAAAGCATGGTATAATAGGGAGAACACTGAATTTAGAGCCAGAAGACTTGAGCTTAGTTGTTTTGGAAACTTGACCAAACAATTTATAATTTTCAATCTAAGCATAGCTAGGTTTCACAGCGGATAGAACACTCCCCTGGAGTCAGGAGGACACTTATTAGCTATGTGATCCTGGGCAAGTCATGTAACTCTGACTACCTCCCCAAAAATAATAATAATTTACCAATTACTTGATCTTCATCAAATTGCTATATCTCTTTGGGCCTCAGTTTTTCTAAGTGTAAAATGAAAGGTTTGGGTATAATGGTGTTTAATGTCTCTTTGAGTTCAAAATCTATAAGCCTATGACTCATGAATATCTGAATCCCACAGGTATGCTGCTTTTAAGCATCTTTCTTTCCTTTCATCTCTTTCACTTAACCTCATCAAGTTCCCTTAAAAGTGTTGCAAAGATTACTTTCAAATACCAGCAGTGAGAGGCATTTTCCATTCTTTTATGTGCTGGCTAAAAGTGACTCTAGTACGGGAGAAAGTGCACTCCTTAGTCCTGTTGAATGAATCTACTACCTAGCCATCTCTATAGCTTGATTGTGCTTTCCTCTGGTAGAAAGTTTCTTATTAATTTTAAATTAATCATTTACTGTATCCTCTAACATATAACTCACAGTCAGCTGTTTGTTGGTCTTTTTTTAGCAGAATATGAATAAAATAATCAGTGTCCATTTATATTCTTAGTTTAATTTTCTTTATAAATATTTTATAGTCTGATACCTATTAGGTAAAATCAGAGTTTGAAGAGAAAATAACCAAGACAAGCACTGATAATATTTCCAGGCCTACTATATTTCTCATCACTCTTTGGTCCAGCAAACTAGCCTTCTTACTGTTTCCCACATGGGGTGTTCCATGTCCTGTCTCTACACCTTTGTACGAGCTGTTCCCAGTGCCAGGGATGTATTCCCTTCTTATCTATACATCTTAGAATCACTAGGTTCCTTCAAAAAACCTCTTTAAACATCACCTCCTATGCAGGAGTTCTTCTAATCACTCACCTACAAGTTAACCTTGAATATGCTTACTTTGCCCATACTCATATGTGTACATTTAATTTTCCCTATAAAATGCAAGCGTCTTGGGAACAGGAAATGTTTCCCTTGTCTCTGTAACCCCACAGCCTGTGAAATGACTATCATATAGTATATGCTCAATAATCTTTTATTGATTCTTACAGTGACACAAGCATGCACAGATGTAGTTCAAATAATGAACAAATAATAACAGATATTACCATTGACTTAGATTTAGAAGGGGACATAACAATTTATATAATTCAAGCCTTTATTTTATGGTTAAAGATACTGAGGCTCAGAAATGGTGACTTATCCAAGTTTATACGGTGGCAAAGACAGGTTTAAAACCTAAGTATACTGACTCTAACTGCCATGTTACATCACTCTGCCTAACAATAGCTATCTCCATTTTGGGTTATTTCTAGTAATTCCAATATCTAACCCAGGTGTGTAGAGTAGCAAACACCCTGACACATACAGGATAATCTGCTAGCACAGGTTCTTAGATTTGCTTTTTTAAAAGGAAAGCAACTTTTGAGAGGTCAACAATCTTCCTTAATCACATATACCAACAGAGAAAATATAAGTAGAGAAATAAAGACTGACAGGACTTCTGTCTGACCATAAGCAATACACATATCACAGATCAACAGGCAGGTCCAACTGTGTGACTATTACATACATACATAGTAGTATCACATACATGTGGTATTACATACATCTGGGTTTTCAAAGAGGGGATAAGGAGGTGTTCCTTAATGGCCCCTCAGAGCCTCATTTGGTACATGAACCTTCTTCCAAAGAGTAAGCCCCCAAAGTGAAACCTCACCTCAGAATATACATACACTTTTCAGAGCCAGAGGGCATCATGACCCTTGTGATCCAGTACCTCCTTAGAAATTAACAAAAGGTGTGGGTGTTCCAAAAAAAAAAAAAAAACAAACAAACCAGCCTCCCCTCATCAAGCTTCCCTTAAAGGGCTCCACCTGAGGCCTATTAATGGGCAGGGAAGATCTTTAACTCTCATTGCTGTGGTTGGTTACGTTGCAGTGTGTTGTTACTTTTTTTTTAACAAATGTTTCCATATTCTAACAAAATTCTGAAGGGATTTACAAACAAAATGCAACCAATTTTAAGAATAAAACTCAAATTTTTCAAATAGAAATGTAATGAATCCTAATAAACTCTATAATATTGATTTACATAAGCAAATAGCAAAATGAAAAATTGTTGTAAATCATAATACAAGGTAAGATGTCCCATCAGCAGTGTTTCCAAATATAAAATACTTATTGAGAGTAAATACTCTCATCTTTACAAGTAAAATCTATTATTAAATTAGAAATAAAAATGTTCTGAAAATTTGATATTTTTTTTTAAATAGCCTTATATTACTTGGTGCTTTTAGTATTTTAAAATAAATGTTTAGAATATTTATTACAAGAATTTTACCAGCTTGTTTAAAGTGTGTATTGCAAAATAGTCTATAACCGTTAAAGTTCTAAACTGCAAAATGCTTGAGAAATCAAACTGAATCAAGTTAACAAGCATTTATTAAGTGTTTACCATGTTCAGGCACTGTGCTAAGCCCTGGGAGTCCCACTAGAAGCAAATAATAATATATATCTAGATTTTATGTAGTGCTTACTTAATACTAAAAATTGTGCTAAGCACTTTACAATTATTATTTCATTAGATACTCTCAACAACCCTGGGAAATGGGTGCTATTATCATCTCTTTCAGAGAAGAGGAAACTAAGGCAGACAAAGGTTAAGTGACTTACCCAAGGCAACACAGCTATTAAATATCTGAGGTCTAATGTGAAGTCAAATTTTCCTGAATGATACTCTATCCCCTGTGATACCTAGCTTCTTCCAAAAGAAAGACAGTTCTTCCTCATAAGAAACATATATTTCAGTATGGGAAGACAACATGTAAAATAGAAGTTTAAGGTGGGAGGAAATAAGAAGAAGAGGGAAGATGACAGAAAAAAAATCTGTAGAGACAGGGGTAGGGCCATAAGAGGAAGGAAGAAGCAAACATGGCTGGTCTGGACTCCTCTTTAAAATGGGGGTTATAATCCATGGAAGGAGCCCTAGAGCACAGAGATCTTCAAGTATGAGAAAGCTACTGGTGGAATAGGTCCTTCCTGGATGAGAAGGCTACTGTGGAATTGTAGCAAAGGCATCTTCAAAGGTTAGAAGGCTACAGAGTAGAGAAATGATGATTCATACATAAAAATCTGCCTCAATCTGTATCTCACTATATTTGTTTATATATTGCAGGTAAAGTTCAGAGTCTAATCAAATTTATCTTTACCTGAGTGATTAACATTAGCCAAGATCATATGGAATTTAATATTTGTGACGGACAAAAATGGAAGGATTTACTTATTAAATGTATTTAGAGAGACCTTGCCTGAGCACAGGATGCTAAGTGACAGAGTAGATAAAGCACTGGGCCTAGAGTCAGGAAGACTCATCTTCCTAAGTTCAAATCTTGCCTCAGACAGTAGCTGTGTGATTTTGGTCATGTCACTTAACTCCATTTGTCTCAGGTTCCTCATCTGTAAAGTGAGCTAGAGAAGGACATGGCAAGCTATTCCAATATCTTTGCTAAGAAAACCCCAATTAGGGGAATGGGACAGAGCCAAGATGACAGAGTAAAAGTAAGAAGTCTCCCTGCTAGACACCTCCAAAAAAAAAAAAAGACTAAACAAATTATAGAGGAGCAGAAGTCACAAAATTATAAACTAAAGCAAGTTTCCAGTCCAAGATAATCTGGAAGATGGACAGGAAGGGTCTATCACACCAGGCTGGGAGCAGAGTGTAGTTTAGCATGTGCCACACCAGTGTGGACAGAGTTGGAGCAGGTTTTAGGCCACTGAATCACTGGCTGCTGCTGTGGTTTCCAGTCCTTTCAACCCACAAATGCTAAAGGCAGTTTTGAAGGTCAGTGGGAAGGTTGAAATGGGAATGTGGTCTGGCCCCAGCCTCTCAGGGTGGCACAGCCCCTGCTGAAATAGAGGCTGCTTCTGGAGCCTTCCACGTAATAAAGAGCTCAAAAGTCAAGTAATCGACTGGGAAAAATTAGTAAGTGGGGGAAAAGAAATAGACTATAGATTCTTACTTTCTTGGTGAAGAGGTATTTTCTTACATCACTGATGAAGATCAACACATATAACCAGAAGACAACAAAGCCAAAGGTCCTACATCCAAAGCCTCCAAGAAAAATATGAATTGGTCTCAGGCCATGGAAGAGCTCAACAAGGATTTTGAAAACCAAGTAAGAGAAATAGAGGAAAAATTGGGAAGAGAAATGAGGGTGATACATGAAAAACGAGTCAACAGCTTGCTAAAGGAAACCCAAAAAAATGCTGAAGAAAATAATAGCTTTAAAGTTAGACTAACCCAAATAGCAAAAGAGGTCCAAAAAGCCAATGAGGAAAAGAATGGCTTAAAAAGTAGAATGGAACAAATAGAAAAAGAAATCTGAAAACTCACTGAAGAAAATAATTCCTTAAAAGTTAGAATGGAGCAAATGGAAGTGAATGACTTTATGAGAAATCAAGGAATTATAAAACAAATGAAAAAATAGAAGGCAATGTGAAGTATCTTATTGGAAAAACAACTGACCTAGAAAATGGATCCAGGAGGGATAATTTAAAAATTATTGGACTACCTGAAAGCCATGATCAAAAAAAGAGTATAGACATTATCTTTCAAGAAATTATCAAGGAAAATGGCCCTGATATTCTATAATCAGAGGGTAAAATAGAAGTGGAAAGAATCCACCAACTTCCTC
Source organism: Bettongia penicillata ogilbyi (assembly GCA_023548195.1). Lineage (NCBI taxonomy): Eukaryota > Metazoa > Chordata > Mammalia > Diprotodontia > Potoroidae > Bettongia > Bettongia penicillata. Next base: position 1,993,840 of record JAJHZJ010000371.1, read on the forward strand.
TTGAAATCCCAAAAGGAAACTCCTAGGAATATTGTGACAGAATTCCAGAGTTCTCAGGTCAAGGAGAAAATATTACAAGTAGTCAGAAAGAAATAATTCAAGTATTATGGAAACCCAATCCGGAAACACAAGATTTAGCAGCTTCTACACTGAGGGATCAGAGGCCTTGGAATATGATATTCCAGAAGTCAAAGGAACTAAGATTAAAACCAATAATCACCTACTCAGCAAAACTGAATATAATAGGGGAAAAAATGGAATTTCAATTAAATAGGGGACTTCTAAGCATTCTTGTTGAAAAGACTAGACTTGAATAGAAAATTTGACTTTCAAATATAAGAATCAAGAAAAGCATGAAAAGGTAAACAGGAAAGGTAAACAGGAAAGAGAAACCATAAGAGACTTATTAAAGTTGAACTGTTTGCATTCCTACATGGAAAGATGAAAATTGTAAGACCTTTCTCAGTTTTAGTATAGTGAGAGGGAATACACGCACACACACACACACACACACACACACACACACACACATGTACATGAAGAGAGAGAGAAAAAGAGAGAGAGGCAACAGGCACATGATGAGCTGAATATAAAAAGATGATATCTAAAAAAAGAAAATTAAATGTTGGGAGGAATGTGCTAGGAGAAAAAGAAAGAGAGAGGTAGAATGTAGTAAATCATCTCATATGAAAGAGGAAAGAAAGAGTTTTTACAATGGAGAGGAAGAAGGAGAAGAGGAGAGGGAATAAATGAGCCTTACTTTCATCAGATTTTTCTTCAGGAGGGAATAACATACTCACTCAATTGGGTATGAAAGATTATCTTGCCCTACCAGAAAGCACGGGGGAAGGGGATAAGGTAGGGGGTAATAGAAGGAATGGTAGAGGGACAGGTCAAAGGAGAGAATACAATAAGTGGAGGGCAGGACAAGGTAGAGAGAAATATAGTCTCACAACATAATGCTATGAAAGTGTTTTGCATGACTACACATGTCTAATCTATATTGCTTGCCTTCTGAATGAGGTTGGAAGGGGAGGGGAAAAGGGAGAGTGTGTGGAACTCAAAGCTTTAAAAATGAATGTTAAAAATTGTTTTTACATGCCACTAGGAAATAAGATGTATAGGCAATGCGGTATAGAAATCTATATTACCCTACAGAAAAACAGAAGGGAAGGGATGGGGGGTAGGGATATGATAGAAGGATTGGAGGAAAGGGTAATCAGAATACATGCTGTCCTGGGGTGGGGGGAAGGAGAAGATGGGGAGAAAATTTGAAATTCAGAATTTTGTGGAAGTGAATCTTGAAAACTGAAAATAAATAAATTTAATAATAAAAAAAAAAGAAAACCCCAGTTGGGTCACAAAGATTGACATGACTGAAAAAACTGACTGAACAACACAAGCACTACAGTGTTTCTTGTTATTTCCATTTGTTCTTCAAAAGATTTAAAATTAATAATAATTTAATGACACAAACATTTTCGAGTATTTACTAATGAACAAGGAACTATTAAAATTGGAGATTCAAAGATAAAGATGAAGTAGTCCCAATTCTCAGTAAGCATCTTACAAGTAAGCATGCATACAAGTATGTATGCATCTAGTATGTATTCAGCTTTATAATAGGGAGTAAGAGTACAGAAATAAAACAGTCCTTGTCCTGATGCACTTAGATTTTGTTCAGAAAATTACCATCTGGAAGGAATCTTAGAAATCATGTATTCTCATATCTATGTTTTATATATAAGGAAAGAGAGGCCAGGTAAAGTGATATGACAACACTCACAGGTTGGACCTGTTGCGGGTTGGACCATGGTCAGGATTAGAAACCCAAGGTCTCTTAAATTTTGGCTCCATATTCTTTTCACTTCTGTATGTTGCTACTACTTCAGGCAAAAAATGCCACAGGTCCCCTTCCCATGAATATTTCAAAGCAAATCAATATTACCCAAGCACCCAAGTACTGGAAAGAGGTACAATAAAAAGAGACAGCAATTATTCACTTGAAAATTCTTCATTTTACAATTTTTAGAATGGAAAGTAGCCCTTTACAAGCTATGTTTGCTGAATTCCAGAATGTAAATTTATACTTACAATTTGAAACTTCCAGAAAACTTGAAGTGCGGTTGTAGCGAAATAGAAAATATGTTTAGGAGTAATCTAGGAGGTTATAGAAGTTCTGTTTCAAACAGGAAATGTAGATAAACATATATCTGTGTGTGTATACATACATATGTATGTATATGTATCTGTGTAAATTACATATATGTAAGTATATAGATTGTGATCACAAATGCAGGGTGTAAAGTAGACTTGGATTTTAAAAGGATACACAAAGGAAAAAAATAAAAGTAATATAATGGAAAGAATAGTGACCTGAGAGTCAGATTCATATTCCAGTCCCAGGTTTGTTACTACCTCTATGGCCTTGAACAAATCATTTAGCCTATCTGGGCTTCTCCTTCCTCATTTGTAAAAAAAAAAAATACAACCAAGAGAATTTCATTATATTACATGGTGCCATACCCTTTGATCAGGTTTTGTTATAAATGACAAAACGATAGATGGATAGTTGTTCTTTTTTCTCGAAGAGTTCCAAATTTACATCACTATGCTAAAGTTAAGTTACAATATGTCCAACTATGGCTGATCAGACTAATACGAACTCAGAATGCTCTACAACAAGGCCAGCACTAAAAGTTCATGTGAGTATTTGGAGTGGATTTCCTAAATTTGCACATCTCATATTTCTTTTGATCCACTTCAATCCTGCTTTGCTCATAGAACACACCACCTTCCCTGACATTGGCATAGGCAAGCCATGCTGGGCAGTCCTGTGCTATTGTCTCCCATTAGTTGCAAAGTTCTTAAGAGAGAACTTGAGAGCATCCTTGAATCACTTCTTCTGACCACCATGTGAGTTCTTGTCTTATGTGAGTTCTCCCTAAAATAGTTTTTTAGGCAAGTGCACATTGTACATTCAGACAATGTGGCCAGCCCATCATAGTCGCACCCTTTTCAAGTAGAGTCTGAAAGCTTGACAGTTTATTTTGAGAAAGGATCTCAATGTCTGGTATCTTATCCTATCAAGTGATCTTCAGAATCTTCCTAAGACAATTCAAATGGAAGTGATTCAGTTTCCTGGAATGGTGTTGATATACAGTCCTGGTTTCACAGGATACCACAATGAAGTCAGCAGAACATCTCTGTAGACCCTTAGTGATAGAAGGACACTCTCAAGGTCTCTCTCAAGAATTTTGGATTTGATTGTGTGACATGGGAGACACTGGCACAGGACCACTCAGCATGGCGTGCCCACATCAGAAAGGGTGTTGTGCTTTATGAGCAGAGCAGAATTGAAACAGCACAATGGAAATGTAGGATGCACAAATTTGGAGTAACCACCCCAAATGTTACCGCAGACTATCTGCCCAATATGTGGTAAAGCATTCCAAGCTCCTATTGGTCTGATCAGCCACAGTTCAACACACTGAAACTTCACTTTTTCATGGTGATGTCGTTTTGGTCCTCTTCAAGAACCAAGGGCAACAACCAACCAGAAAAAGAATGTTGCTACCCCAATACCTAATTTTCTAGAGCAATAAGGTAGCATGAACACCTGTTACACTGATAAACGAATCTTTTCTTTTTTCTTTATTGTACCTAAGTGTATCAGTAAGCACCTCAACATACACAGGGGGGACCTACTATCACAAGTTCTTAGATCTGCATTCATAAAAGAAAGGCAACTTTTGAGGAGTTAACAATTGCTTTAATCAAGCACATGTATCATTCAGTTAGTTCAGGGGGAAAAGTTAGCACCCTGAACTTCAGAGAAAACACAGAGAAACCAAAAGTCAACAGACAGAGCTCCCAAAACCATCTGACCATTACGTATATACACAGTTACCAGAGAGGGAAGCACCAGCTTCTGGGTTTTAGCTGGGAGGTGGGGGGAAGGGGAGGGCACAGGCTCCTTAGTGGCTTCCAAGAGTCTTTCTGGCTAAAGAAACACTTCCAGTTAGTAAGTCCCAAAGTAAAACCTCACCCTCACAGTATTTATACACTTTGCAGAGACAGAGGGCATGACCCTCTGACCCAGTGCCTCAATAGAAAAAAACAAGAAGTACTTTGGACCCTCCTACAAAAGACCTCCCCTAATTAAGCTTCCCTCAATGGACAGGCCCATCAATGAGTGGGGAAGATCTTCTTTAATTGCATTATTCAATCCAAAGCCCTTTTAGTAAAACAAAAACAGCAAAAGATCCTAATTTGACCACTCAGTAAACTTATGGGGTCCTAGGAAGGTTGTAACTACTGTAGGTTTTATATTCTCATATATGACCTTTCTCAGTTCATATGTATGCATGTAAATATATGTATACAATATATATGTATATATGTGTGTGTGTATCTACATAAGTAAATACACATGTGGTATGCTCCCACATATGTGTATGTGTGTGTGTATTTATCCTAGATACCCAGAGTGGTTCTGTGGAAAACTGTGAAGAGAGAAAAATATGTCACCAATTTTTCTGGCACATCTTTAATCCTTCCTGACTGCAGGTATCATTGCTCAGGACCTCCCACTTAGATATCTGTCCTAGATGTGCCTTTCAGTAGTAACATCACATGCTCTAATGCTCCATCATCCCTCTCCCATTGAAACTCATCTGCCCTGTAATTCAGAGATTCACTAGATAGATAGGTACCTAATTTGATAAACCAACTCATTTTAAAATGTTAGTGGATGATAAATTAATTATACTAATCTATTTACATTTTAATAAGGACCTTCTGGAAATATAATAGATATGTTTTCAGGCAGCATGGCAGACAGGTCTTTTTGTACTTTTCAGATTACACCTGTCAGGTGACTGCCTCATTCTTCCACTCACAGGGCCCACCTCACTGTTAATGTCTATGGAGAGTAGTAGGTGCAAGAAAAACCTGGGTGCAGAATGGGTGATGAATTTCAATCTCACGCATCTGTGATAGCAGTATAAATAAAAACTACCAACAACCAAACAGTCCAAACAAAAAGCATGAATTCATTCCTTAATCCATGGATTTCTTGTTCAATTGTTTTTAATCATGTCTGAGTCTTCATGATCCCATCTGGGATTTTCTTGGTTTGCTACTTCCTCCTCCAGTTCATTTTACAGGTAAGAAAATGAAGCAAATGAGTTAACGACTTTCCCAGGATCACACAACTAGTAATTGTCTGAGCCAAGATTTGAACTCAATAAGATGAGCCTTCCTTACTCCAGTCTTGGCACTCTATCTACTATGCCATGTAGCTGCCTGAATTCACAAATTTAGATTCTATTTTATTCACTGTGATTAGATTTTTTTAAAAATGTGTATTTATCTCTATTCAAGGAAAAATAATTTAGAGAAATATTTTTTTGGAATTTATTTTATTTCTTCTCTAAATATATGATGGCACAATGACATTCTAAAGGAAAAGTACAACTTATTGTTATCAGAGACACATGATAAATTATACTTTTGCCCATGTGATACAGAATGTTTTTATAATTCTAATGTTCCTAGTTCCCAAACTTTTATGAAAGATAAAATCCACAACTAGTAAACATTAAGTTATATAATCTGCTCTCCCCCAGATTGTCACTTTCAGTCCAAGTATCGCACAGCTGTTACACTGGGAGTTATCCAATTGCACACAGATATGGCTCTTTCCATTCATTTGCATAATTCTGAATTCCTTTCACAGGAAGTATAATGCCATGTAGAAGTATAAAGAATAAAATAATGGTTATCCAAGGAATGATTCAACAAACCAGAACAGCTGCTCATCAGAAATGCCAGAAAGCTCTTCTTTTTATCAATATCCTTCTTTCTGACATAGTTGAAAGCTTCAAACTCTCTTGGAAATTTTTTCCCAGAAATATGAGGGAAACATTCCCTGTGTTTCATAATTCAAGATAATATCATGCTCCCACATGAAAAGAAGCAAAACAATCACTAGTAGAAAACAAACAGTGAAAAAAATATTAAATCCCTTTCATGCTCCATTGCCTAAATGTGGCAATTAAGGGAGTAACAAAAAAACACAATTAATTTGGGAAAATTCACAAATGCCCAATCTTATGTTGAAAACTATAAAAATAAGTACATAAATTGGTACAGTCCATAAAAAGTCACATTGAAAAAGGCTGATCATTTAAATGGCAAATTAAACACAACACAACTTCTGTAGACTTTGCTTAACTGTCTGTCAGGGGAGTGATTATGTACCTGAATTTACTTTAGAAAATTAGTAGATCATTACACATTGGTGGTCTTACAGTGATATATTGACTTTCCTAGGGGTTATTTATTTGAGAAACTTTGAAAATAATTATCTGAAAAAACCTCAATATGTCTTCACTTCCTTTATGATTAATGATTATTTAGGGCTCAGAAATTCTCTTAAAACTGGGAATAAACTTGTGGGCCTCTTTATATTGCGAAGTTTGTATTTGCCTTAGTTTTCTTTGAAATATCCTATGTGACTTTTGTGCACATTCTTATTTTATCCTATGGCTAAACTTTCAATTATCCATAGGTAGATTATGAAAATGAAAGATTACAGTGGTTCTTCTTGACTTTATCAACAACATTCCTTAATTAATTTCTTACAAGAAATGAAAGTGCAGCTACTAGAAGAGAAGTTCTCTTAAGAGAAAACCTTGTCTCCATCACTACCAAGAAATATATGAGCTCAAAAAGTTTAATTATGTACAGGCCAATTCTAGTTTAGGTTGGACCTTTGCCTGTGACAGAAAACAATGCAGTATATTGCACCATACCATAGGGAGGGCTAGGACTTGGGCAAGGAATAATAATGGAAATATATGGATTTCCAAACATTTAATTATGTTTTATGGATCTTTTTCCCCAGCATAAATGGCAGCTTATTGCAAAACTAATTAGAGTGTGCCTCTATACGTAATAAGAAATACATAAAAAATTACTATAATTCTTGCTAGTGACATTACCAATTGTCATCAATATCCCCCACCACCACCATTTAACATTGTACTGAGCATCAACTAGATGTGCACTTTATACTTCAATCAGTAAACATTTACTGAATTCCTCCTATGTGCAAGGCACTAGGAATACAAAGCAAAAAAAAGAAAGAAAATAAAGAAACTATTCCTGCTCTCAAGAAGTATAAATAACATGTGCTACATATATATATATATGTAATATATATATATACATACTGTACATTTGTACAGAATCAATACAAATTTGTAGGAAGAAGCATGGCAGCTGGAAAGATCTGGAAAGGTCTCAGAATGTGAGAGATAACACTTGAGGTAAGAAGATGGTCCAATATGGGCATAGAGATAGCCTGTGCAAAAGCACAGAGGTGGGAGATGGAATCCTTTACAGCAAGATGACCAATTTGACTAGAACAAAGACCAAATGAAGGGGAATAATATAAACTAAAACTAGAAATGTAGGTTGAAGCTAGATTGTTAGTGGGCATTGACTGACCAATGGACCAATTTGTATTTGACTCCAGAGGTAATAGTAAGTTACTACAAGGTATCGTTGGTCAGTTAATTAGTTTTTCTTGAGTTCTTACTCTATCCCAGAAACTCTGGTGAAATTTTGGGGATATATGAAAAAAAGAGAAAAATAGACCACCCTCAGGAAAATCATATTCGAACAAGGTGGACTAGAGGCAAATCAAGCAAGGCAGTCATTTGATAAGAGCTGTATTTTTAACTGGGCTGAAGATGAAAGGGTGAAGGGATACATGAGACATTTTAATTACAGGGACTGATGAGGAAGTCATGCAATAGTCCTGACCAAAAAATAAAGAAATAAAAAACCATGGGTATTTCCTAGGATGGTGAACGTAGGAGTGGAGAGAAGTGAAATAGCAACATGGAGCTAGAATCAATGAATTTTTGGTAATGAATTAATTGTGTGGAATATGAACAGTTTGCTATGTAAGGCAAATCAGGTTCACATCTTTGAAATCATCCAAGTATAAACAAAGAAAAGGAAGAACTTTAAAAATTTAAGTAAGACATTACTAATTTCTCCCTGTTACATAAAAATTAACTGGACTTGTTTTCAAAAGCAAATTTTCTTCATCCACACATTGGCTTTGAAATAACTGAATGTTTTTCAGGACAGTGGATGAGGCAGTGGTGGGGTAGGAGGAAATAAAAACAAATAACAAAAATACAGGGATATATAATATGTTGATTTTCTGTTCAGAAGATGCTCCAAGGGGAAAGTGTTGAATAGGGTATATATTGAATTTTCAAGTTAGTCTGAAGAAACGACTAATGCTGCCCACCATCTTTTCCAGAAGTTTTAGAAAAATATTTAATTAGATATTTGGTAGAATAATGGTATCTCATTTATCTCTCAGAATTTTATTTTGGATTTTAAATTAATTCTTATTTAATGAATAACTCAAGCAGTTATAGAAATGGAACAATGATTGGTGTGTGTTTTTTTCTAATTGCAACTCAATTCATAAATTTGTATTCAGGGACTATTGAATCAATTCAATATAGATTTATTAAATGTAAGATATTATTCTTAGACCTAGTATGGACTTGTAACTTTAACCTCATACATCATTCTTTATTCTTCAGGATAACAGAAGTTTTAGATATCAAGGTCTTCCTTCTATTTTATACTTAATAACACTTAATCCATTTTGAGATAGGCATTTTTAAAGGACTTGCTATATTTGTTTCTTTTTTAACTCTTTTAAACATTAGAATGTTGCCATAACTTCAGGACTTGCTCTGTAAGGATTCTAGGTCAAGAAGTGATTTTAATTGAACCAGTAGCAATAAAGTTGGGCTTATTGTTATAAATATTGGCCATTCAAAAAGGAGACAAATTATCATCCCGTATAATGTCAAAATCCTTCGTTAAAGTAGGAAAACAAGGAACAATGAGGGCATATTGTCTGAATAGAAAGTTAAAGGAATCTTTCAATTTCTCCTTAAGAAATCATTAAAATGATGAAATGTTATTTATTTTATTTAAGGATGTAAATTTTCATTTTTGAAGTGGCTTCTGTTCCTTCTGCTTTGCAGAAGGAAAAGCAAAGTACACATAGCATGAAAAGTAGTGCAAACAGAAAATTAACTAAGGAAAAATTAGAAAAACAAGTTTTTCCCCTTTGAATAAAGCAAATATACTGACACTTGTTTATGAAACAGGTTTACAATGAGAAATAACAAATAAAAATCATTATAGTATACAGAGCTATTTCATATATATTAACTCATCTAATAAAACAACACCTTATATTATTTGGAGCAAATATTTTCACCTAAGTTTTGCTTTTGCTCATATATATATATGAGAATTCAGTTTCAGCCAGGTTAAGTAACTTTCTTAGTCATGTGGACAGTAAATGACACAGCCTTGGACTAAAAGTCAAGTATTCTGATTTCTACTTTCATGCTCTTTCCACATCCCCACAAGTTTTGATTGAATAGAATCTCTGCTATTGCTTACCAACTACAAATGAATCAGTCACATTTGGTACCACTTGCTCAGTACAAAAACTGCTATTTAATTATAAGTATCATATAACGATTATATTTTAAAACTGATATACTGTATCATTAATTTTAAGGACTTACCATTTACCAGGAACTATACTAGACAACAGGAATACAAAGAAACAAAGACTTCCTGCCTTCAACGAGCTTACATTCAAGTAATTAGAACAACTGGATATAGCTAATCAACAGAATGTAGTAGACATTGACATTGTCAGCTAATCTTCAGAAATAATTTGATTATAATTAATCATTAGGTAAATCAAAGAACTCTTGATGTACCTGAAAGGATGAAATAATAAAATGGAAAGAATACTGTGTTGGGAATCAGAGGATGAAGGTTCAATTCCAGATCTTCTTTTCTGCAACTATATTTGACCTTTCTCTGACCAGTCAAACCCATATTGAGTACTCTAGGATTTGAAGTTTGTGATAATCAACGTCTAGTTAAACAACTTTGTATTCTAATGTTTTCTGTTTGGGGCAGCTAATGGGCCAATGGATAGTAAGCTGGACTAGTCAGAAAGACCTGAGTTCAAATCTAGCCTCAGACAGCTCAGACCTTGGGCAAGTCATTTAACCTCTGTTTGCTTCAGTTTCCTTATCTCTAAAATGGGAGTGATAGTAGCAACCCAGATCCTAAGGTTGTTAGGAGGAAAAACTTAAATAATATTAATAGAGCACTTTGCAAATCTTAAAGCTACATAAATCCTATTTATTATTATCAGTAGGGAAGTTAGGTGGTTCAGTACTTAAAGTGCCCAGCTTGGAGTCAGGAAGACTCATCTTCCTGAATTCAAATCTGGTCTCAGATATTTACTGGCTATGTGAACCTGGCTTTACCCCTGTTTGCCTCAGTTTCCTCATCTATAAAAATGAACTTGATATGGAAATGTCAAACTACTCTAGTATCTTTGCTCCCTCCCTAAGAAAAAGAAAAAAAAACCAAAAATGGGTTGACAAAAAATTAGATGACTGAAAGGACTGAACAAAAATTATTATTCCTAACCAAATCATTGCATGCCTTAGGAAGAAAGATCATATATTTTATTTCTTTAGGATTCCAACTTAAGCATCTAGAAGTGTTCTGGTACCAATTAGTTGTCAAATGAACACTTGATCAATAGATAATATGTTAGTTATGTCATTATCTTAGTTATATCATTATTAATGACTCAATAAATATTGCATATAATTTAAGTAAGCTCCTAAGGCAGATCCTTTGAATGAATGGATTTTATGTCACTGTCCCACAAGATGACTTTACTGACCCCAAAAAGAAGAGGCAGATGAATTGCTAAGTGAAATCCTTGTGGTATTCTTAACAGTCTTAAATATCAGTTTGAAGAATAAGTCACTTCTTCTGATGCACTCCTATTGAGTGCAAGGAGGACAGCAACATTGATGGATGATTAAGGCTGTCTGAGTCATACAAGGGGACTTTGTTTTTGCAAATGAGGGAAGGAAAAAGGGAATTTTTTTTCCAATTCTATCACAGCTTCAAAGTGCCATTCATGATCTTTAGCTGCCCACCAAAAATCTACAGAGAAAATAGCCCATTCTTTCCTTCCACCTGCAGCAACGAGAAAGGCTAGATGGGCACCCCTCCAGCTTTCTCCTTTCCTTCTGTGCTTGTGGGTGCCTTGCTAATCAGTTGACTATATCATCTTCTTACAAGAAGGGCAACAAACCTGTTGCCCTCATTGAAGTTAGTAAGGATCTAGATGCATCATATTTCATTTACTTTGTTTGAAAATTTCCTTTAGCTCTCTCAATCACATGTGACACACATGTTACCTACCTCCTTTAACTCCTGGCACTCCTAGCACATTGCTAGCTGAGTTATCTCTCTTTCATGCTTTTATAATGACATTTCACCTTAAGTGTTCCCTTAACAGGTTTTTAAAGCAGAGTGACAAGTACAAAGAATTAATACCAAAATCTGAAGCATCTTTAATATAACCTTAATGTCTCTGTGTATCATTCTGATGTTGTCACCTTTCTATTTCTACAGAGGGACCTAAAAGGATTAAGTATAATGCAATAAATTGAAACTTGTCACAAGTTCATGGAGCACATTATACTGATTGTGTAAGATTTTGGGAGAATGCTCCAGTTTACTATTGCCTGGTTTGCATTTGAAAGCCTCAAAAGTGCCAAGAAGTTGTATCCAATCCAACAATTTCTCATGAACATGGATTATGCATTTCCTTGTTTACTGTATGATGGGATTATTTCTGTCTACAAGTGAACCTTAGGGAACCTTAGCTGTTCATAAACAAAGCCTCTTCATATCATCAATCTTCTGTGTTCAAATTCTGTCTATTGAAATTAGGTCAACAGATCCAGTGACTTCTCCAAAGGTTGCCCTCCCACTGGGATACACTGATGAGCTCTACCATTCCATCAGTGAAAGTGCTAAGGGGGCTCACCAGCCCAGATGGCCTTCTTGCTGATCATCTCTGAAGTTGTATTTATTTTCTTTCCCCCAAGTAGGCTCATTTAATACTGGATAAATGAGAGTCAGCATTGTTTGAGCCAAGAAAAATTGAAATAGAAATATGAATTAAAAGATGATATTAACAGAGGCAACCCACAAAGTAATTCTGCACAATAAGATGATGAAGACAATGACATTTTATATTATAAGACCAATAGAACCCAGTATAGAATTTGTTGTGGTATATATTTCTTATAACTAGTTTTATTTCATTGAATTTGCTGTAGTGCAAAACCCCAAAACCAATTTGGTTCCTAAAGTCCTAGGTCCTGGATCAGTAGTTGCCTGAGGTCTTTTCTTACTAAGATATTAGGACCTGAACACCAATGCCAAAGGACTTGATGATTTCTTTCACCTTTGCTATTAAGTGATGTCTCTCCAAACCTATGCCCTAAATTCTGATCTGTTGTGAAGTCCCCCTGTGCAATGTTTCTCCTCCAGTTATTTAGTACACTGCAAGGTGCCAAGTGACAGTCTCATCTAGTCTCAATTGCCTAGAGAAAGGATCTGTAAACAGAGCCTTGTTCCAGGTAATATTAGCTCCTGGGTTGGATTGTCAGCTGTTCTAAATGAGTGTTCTGGCTCCCTTTACAGAGTATCTGCCACGAACCAGGGTACTTCAGTCCAATTCACAACCATCTCAGTCACAGAAACCACAAATACTCTATAAATAAATTGAAAAATGCAGGCTAAATAATGATTATTAAGGAATTGATACCCAGTATATAATGTGCAAGACAGTAAAATATCATCTAGTTTCCCTTAATGTGTTCAAGTCACCAGGGGAACTACATGCTCAAGTACTAAATGAATGGAGAGATGTGATTTTGAATCACTATTAGTGATATTTAAAATATCATGCAAAATGTGATAGAACAGGATTAGAGGAGAGTAAATTTTGTCATGATTTTCAGAAAAGGGACGAAAATAGAATTTTTAAACTATGGTCTCATGATCTTAATACTGATTTTTGGCAAATTCTAGAACGTATTATTTTTATAATACATTTTTATTTATGTCTTTTTTTTATACTCCAAAGTTTCCCGTAGAAACCTTCCATCTCCTGCTCCAAGATAGTCATCCCATAAACACAATTTCTAAAGACAAAAAGATGAAAAATTGATAAATATCAATATATTAAAAAGTCAGAAAATATGTGCAACATACAACACACATAAAACTTTCACCTCGGAAATGAGTGTGTATTATTTCTTTATTTAACTTTTCTTTGGAGCCATGTTTATTTTTTTATAATTTTTCAACATTCACTTTTGATATTTTTGTACGTGGTTGTTCTGTCCATTTATAATGTAATTATTATAAATGTAGTTTTCTTCTACTTACTTCACTCTGCATCACCTTATATGCTATATTCTGCACATTCATAATTTCTTATAGTATAGAAGTATTATATTCATGTACCACAACTTGCTTAGCCATTTCCCAATAAATGGACATCAATTTAGTTTCCAATTCTTTGCTATCATAAAAATATGTATTATATGCATATTTATATATATGTGTGTATAAGAATTGATAAGAAGAAAGTATATGTACTTGTTTCTTTGGGGTATAAATTCAGTAATGGAGTCTCTAGAGCAAAATGTATAAATGTTCTAGTCACTTTACTTATATAATTCCAAATTGCTTTCTGAAATGGTTGCATTAACTTATAGTTGGACCAGTAATGCAAGAAAGTGCCTATCTTCCCCAGCCTATCCAGCATTGACCATTTTATGCTATCTTTGTCAACTGACCGGGGTGTGAAATAATACCTTAGGGCTGTTTTGATTTGCATTTCTCTTATTATCAGTGATGTGGAACATTATTTTATGTGGTTGCCAGTGCTTTGGGATTTTTCTTTTGAAAATTGTTCATATCTTTTTAACACTTATCTCTTGCCAAATAGGTATTACACATATACACCCATATGCATACACACATGCATATACATATAGAAATTTAGAGTATAATAATAACAGAAACTTACTTGAAAAAGTACTTTTGTACACACAAATATGTGTTAATGTGTATATATTTGTGTGCTTTTAAAAAGTCATCTATTATTAGATATTATTATATACACACTTAAATGAAACTAATTCCTATATTTGTTCACTGGTCTTCCTACAATTGCCAATATTAGGTGACTCATTTAATAAAGTGGTAAAGGGAATTCTTTTTCACATATGGGTTGGAAAAATGATTCCTGAGGTCCTTTCTCACTCTGAAATCCTGTAATTTTAGGATTTTGTGAAAAGGAGAATAACCACCTATGAAACAGTATTTGTATGTCTACTTCTCAGGTATTCTAGGTACTATGAAGGCTATAAAAAACACAACATATGGTCCGTGTCTTTAAAAAGCTTACAATCTAACTGGAGAGATGATATAGATAGATATTTTAATTGTATATAAATATATACTGATATATTGAGATATATGTGCATGTATAGATATATATGTATATATGTGCATGTGCATATAATACGTATATATGTATATATGCTTTATAGTGAGCATCATGCCTGATAACTTCTGGTCTTGTAGATCAGATTTTGTTTTTGTTTTTTTAATAATTCCTCTCTGCACACAGAGAACTTGAACTTGAAGTAATAGTAGACCAAATTTATTTTCTTTTCATTTCTTTTTAGCTGGCTTGACATGCATTGCATGGGATTTGTAATCCAGGACTAGGCTTCCCTAAGAGCGCCAGTCCATAACTGCCTCCCAGGACAAATTTCTTTAAAAAAAAAAAAAAAAGGCCTAAGTCTGAGTCACTTTATTTGACTATGTCCTTTAAATTGAGATGCTAAGTTTACTTAAGATTCAGATTTCTATCATCTCCATCATATAACTGAACACAGACTTATCTAAGACTTTTCATCATACCATAGGCAGAAAGAGTATAATACTCATTCTGCTAACTCCAACACCTTTGCCTACCGGCTCCACTATGTGAAAATGTACCTATACTTGCTGACAAACTATATTCCTCATCCCAGAAAGCTTATATCTGATATTTGACTTAAATTCCACAAAAAGTAACTTAATGGGTTTCTGCTACAGGTAGTTCCTATGGACAACAAAAATTTGAAAATGTATCATATAAATGAAAGAGTATTATAGAAATCTTTTATCTATTCATACTTAAATGAACTCCACATTATTCGTAAATGAACACTACAATTAAATGTCACATGAACTACTATTATCCTAGGTGTTTAGAGGAAATTAAATCCCACCAAAATATTAAAAGAGAGAGTAGACAGCTATATTTTTATACTTTAAGTTGTTTTATAAAAAAAAATATGAAAAGAAAAAATAGAACCAACATGACTACACATCTTAGTTATTTTTATTACACTTCCCTTTGTTTTACTAGTATTAGCCACTCAATCGTCATGGCTGTCATCTAAGAATAAAGATTGGAAGTCTCCCTTGCATGAGTACTAACTGCACTGAAGTCTGCCAATCGAAAGTTTATGCAGTGCGTCAATTTCCCATGTCACTTTCCTAAGCTTCTAATTCGGAAATTGTGACCGCTTGATGAAATGTATCATTTTAAATGATATTTATGATAATTTCTTCTACTGTAATTTCATCTTCAGTCAAATGAACTTTATTTTGAACAGCTTGCTCCTTGGTATATAACTGAAAATCATTGTTGATTTCTTCCAATTTATGCATTAACTTAAAACCAAGTCCAAAAATTTGGCAGAAATGTTCCATTTTTTTTTACTTATCTTCGTGCTTTCTCTTTAATCAAACCTTGAATCTTTTGTCTCTCAGCTCCCAAAACCATCAAAGCACAATCCAAATTTGATATTTATTATACCTTTTGGCACCACTGGGCAAGATCTGGCCTCATACTACAGCAATTCCCCATTATAATTAGCCTCATGAATATAAATGTTGGTTATTACATTTTCTCTTTAAAAGATTGCTACCACATGCTGTCATTTTTCCATTTACCAAATGAATCCAAAATGGATCTACAAGTAGTAGCCAGGGATTGTGATTCAAAAGTAAGCCAGTGTTAAATTCTAGTATCTTCAGGAAAGGACAGATCTGAGGTATCCAAGACTCTAGTCAGCAGTGTTGGAGGGGAAAGAGGAGAGTCCAAGTTACGACTTAGTAGAATTATGTTCCTTGACAGCACATACAGTTGAAGTGTTATCTTTTTTTGCCAGTACCTATTGTCATGCTTTACATATATTCAGGACTTAAAAAGCTTTGTGAAACTTAATCGAGCTGATCAAAGAGTAAAAAACTGAGAGCACATGGTACAAGAAGAAAATCTGCAGCAGTGTTCAACATAAAATCAGTGACAGCACATTTAAGAAGGGGAAAGTAAGCCTCCATAGGGTGACTGACAATTTATCTCATGCAATCTCTCTGCCCAAGAAGGAGATTTTCATGGCAATGATATTCTATGCCCCCATACCTCACCTGCCATGCTCTAATGCTTCCTGATTGCAGTCATCCCAGAAGCCAAGATAATTAAATGAGTGACTTTGTAAAGTTCACACTCTATCTCCTTATGTCCCAAACAATAAAATATATTTAAAGCACCTTGAAAAATTTGAAGTACTATATAAATGTCAAATGTTGCTGTTGTTACTGTTATTAAACTGTGTTAGATGAAGTGGATATAAACAAGTTTGCTCAAAGAGATGCCAAAAAGGAAAATGGTTCAAAAACAATTACTTCAATAGAGGATATGAGAGGAATTCTCTGATGTCCACCCTCTACTCTCTCCAATCAGAGGGAGGGAGGAACCCAAGGGCAATAGGGAACTAAGGAAATGTGAATAACATAAAAGTCTAGGAGCCAGTTTATCACAAACTCAAATCAACTGTTACTTCCATTAATACAAAAAGACTTCCTCAAGGACTTCCAACCCCAAAGACTTGAAGATAGAACTCTGTTCCCTCAGTCAACCAGTAAGCATTTAGTTAAGTACCTACTAAGTATCAGAAATGAAAAAGGAGACAAAAGACAGTCTCTATCCTCAAGGAGTTCACAATCTACTGGGAGAAGCAACATGCAAACAAATATTTGCAAGCAAGTTATATCTAGGATAAATAGGAAATAATTTACAGAGAGAAGACACTATAATTTAAAAAAAAGGTTAGGAAAAACTTATTTTAGAAGGTGGGATTTTAATTAGAACTTGAAGGCATGACCCCACCCATCGCAATCAGATGTACCAACTTAGTTTTTCCATATATCGTCACTGAACAATTTCTAGAAAGAAGCTAAGGAGACTGATGTTCAAAAATAGGAAAAAGGTATATTAGAAACTATAGATGAGTGAGTTTGATACTGATGTCTAGCAAATCCCTAAAATAAATTAAGTAAATAAGGAATTATCTTTGTCATTGTCCTAAAGGTCAGTCCAGACTTGAACTTAGGACTTACTGGATTTTTTTTCCTTCCTGTTCAAAAGCAGTGCCTCAAGTAAAGAGTCTCTCTCTTCAATTGCCTGTTGAAGATCCTCAACTGGATGACACCCTGGTATCTCAGACTTTGTATATTCAAAACACAGCTCATTATCTGTCCCCCTAAATATATTGTTCTTCCTAGTGGCAACGTCAAGGACACAGCCATTTTTATAGCCACCCAGGTTCATAAACTAGTAGTCATTCTCTGCTCTTTACCAAACCAATTTTCAGTGTTTCCATGCCTTCTTGGTTTTATCTCCACCTCATCTCTCACATCCAGTCCCTTCTGTCTACTCATATCACTTCTCCAATAATTTGGTTCCTAATCACCTCTTGCCTGGATTATAACAAGAAACTCCTATTTTTGATCCCCACATGCAGCTTCTTCCCTCTCCAATCCATCTTTTTTAAAGCTTCCAAATTAATATTCCTAAAGAATAATCCTGACTATATCTCTCCCTCTACTTAAGAAGCTCCAGTAGCTCCATGTGACTTCTAGGATGAGATATAAACTCCTCTATTTAGTATTTAAAGGCTTGCACAGTTTGGTTCTAGCATGGCATAGTAGATAGGGTACTAGATTTAAAATCAGGAAGTCCTGGATCCAAATCCTGCCTCAAATACTCTAACTGATGACATAATTCATTTAACCTCTCAATGCTTGTTTCCTTGTCTTCAAGAAGGGGGCTGGGTTCAATGTCCTCTAAGGTCCCTTCCAACTCCATATTTATCTTTTCAGGCCATTCATACATCCTTCATTCTGCCTTCTAGCCAAAGTGCCCCACTTGTCATCCAACATGTTGTCTTTCACTTTCTTGCCTCTACAAAAGTTGTTCCTGTGCCTAGAATTTCCTTGCCCCTCCTCTATGCTTTTTGGAACTCCATTGAAAGGATCTCCCTTCAAGATCCAGTTCAAGTGTACCAACTCTTCTAAGAGGACTTTTCTAACTCTACCAGATGGTGTTCCTCTAAACCCATAAAAAGTTTTTTTTAACTACGCAAAGGACTGCAAAATGAAATTCAACGGTCTCTAAAGAATTCAAAATGGGGATCAGACAAAGGGTAGTGGAGATACACATGGTAGATGTGAGGAGGCTCAATTATAGAAAAATTCCAAATGAGAAACTTCCAAAAAAGAACCAGGATAAATGATGTAACTAAGGAAACATATTAAGAGAAAATGTTTACATGATAACAGAGAGTCATGACAAGTGGGTAACTAGAGTATTTCAGGAATATTCTCAAAGGAGCTGTTCAGCATGTTTGGCAGATTGCTTGTACCAAAAGGAGAGCAACATAAGGACAAGAATCACACAGGATGGACAATCCTAGATGGATTGCAATTTAAATTATTCAAAAGGAATTATAAATTGAAGAGATCATATATTCATTTATATAAATGAATATATTTTGTACTTACTTATCTATGTCCATATATCTATGTCCCTTAATCTTTCCACTACAGTTTTGTGCTTCTATAGCCAGTGCTTTTCACTGTGTCTGGCAAATGGTTGGTTTTTAATAAATACTTAATTGAATTGATATGAATTAGAAACATTTATAAAGCATTTATTCAAAACATGAGTTTGGTAAGGACTCATAAGTAATGCCAAACCTCATTTTGCTTTTTTGTATACAAGAGAAACATTGTAAATCTTGTCTCTCACACAGTAAGGCAGTTGATAAACGTGTCTTGTGCTAACCCAGTAGACAAGATAGAGAGATTGACTGGACTCAGGTATAATTCTGGTGAATTTATAGAAACCATATGTAAAGAGAAAATTCCATATGTAAAGAGTACTGAGTGGATTTGTCCCAAGAACTGAGATCCCTAGTGACATGTCAGAATATGAGAGAGTAACTTACTCATGGGTAGGCATTGTTTCACTTATTTTGTTTATATCCATAGCTCTTAGCATAGGACCTGGTTATCTAGTAGGCACTTAATTATTTATTGGTTATTGATAGATGTGTGGAAGAATTCTATCCATGGACCTAAAAATGAAGGATTGCATCATGAGAAAATTAGGGAAATATGGGAAAAAAGGCTTATCAGATATGTGAATGGGAAAAACATTCTGAACCAGGTAAGGAACAGAGAGGATCATAGAAGATGAAATGCATAATTTTGATTACATAAAATTAAAGTGTTTTGGCATAGTCCTGTCCTATCCGGATTATTTTATCAGTGACTTGCTTAAAAGAAAAAGAAGGCATAGTTATCAAAATTTACAGAATCCATAAGCTCAGAAGAGAAAAATATGCATATAATCCAAGTTACTTGTGGAGGGTGAGATTGTGACTCTTTGTAGTTGAATAATTAAGAAATTACTAATCAGCTCCCTAGAAGGTGTTGTGATAGTTCTCAGAGGAGAAAGAAGTGATAAATAACCTTTATCCAATTTTAGACATTAAATTTGGGTTGGTCCTATTTTGTCCCACCTCATATGGAGGTGGGAAATACTCTCCCATTAAATCTACTTGCTTCCCAGAGTTTACTGGGTTTTCTAAAAATATTATGAGCAATTTTTCCAGAAACAATGCAAGAGATCACCTCTATTAATGGTTGGTTAGTTGGTTGCTGTCCTTCATTCTCGAAGAGGACCAAAATGACATCACCATGATAAAATGACTGTGGCTGATCAGACCAACACAAGCTCAGAATGTTCTACCACAAGCTGGGCACAGATAGTCTGTGTGAATATTTGGGGTTGGTACTCCAAATCTGGGCATTCTATGTTTACTTTGTGCTGTCTCAATTCTCCTTTGCTCATAGAATACAGCACCCTTTCCGATGTGGGCACACCATGCTGAGCAGTCCTGTGCCAGCATCTCTATTTTTCCAAAATTTCTCTACTCAATTTCCAACAGCAGTGAGTAAAACTGTAGCAAAAATAGTAGCCAATCATTAAGGCCTTGGAGTAGGACCTTGGAACCCTCATAAATAGGCTTAGATAAAGAAAACTGAGATGAAATATTTAGGGGAAATCATTTTAGAAGAGCGATGAGCAAGCCTAGTAAAAGAGAAATTATGAAAGGAAGAAAACTTTCCATTTCCTTTTTTTCTTTTTGAAAAGGAGCAATGCTTCTGCAGCATCTGTTATGCTCCCCAGGGTTCCTTTTCCTTACTACAGGCAGCACTTTCATAGAGCGAACAGCAAATCCTTGGCCTATGCCAATAGACATATTCATGGCAATAGTCAAACTTTCCACTTATATCTATGCTTATAAATATATTTATTTGCATTTAGGAATTAACTAGGTGTACAGTGGATAGAGCACAGGACCTGGAGTAAGGAACACTGAGTTGAAATCTAGCCTCAGGCATTATGTGACCCTGGACAAATTCTGTTTGACTCAATTTTCTCATCTGTAAAATAGGAAAAATAATACCACTTACCTCCTAGAGTTGTTGTGAAGTACAAATAAGATAATATTTTTAAAGTACTTAGCACAGTGTTTGGCACATAGTGGACATTTAATAAATACTTGTTCCCCCCCCAATTTTGTTATTAAGCTTTAATGTATACATTGTTCTTCCCCTTAGAGTTGGCTTACATTTATCTGAGAATAGGGACCATTCATTCTGCGTTTCCTAATAATGCTCAAAATTGGGCCCTTCTCTCTATCTTCACTGGGTGATCTCATCAGCTTTCACAGCTGAGTTAACAACTCCATCCAAGTAATTCTCAAATCTATATATCCAGTCCTAATTTCTCTCCTGAATTCTAGTTTCACATCATCAACTGCTTGTTGGATGTCTCTGTCTGAAGGCAAGGCAGCTAGGTGATAGAATGGATGGAGTGCTGCACCTGAAGTCAGGAAGACCTGAGTTCAAATCAGCTTCAGATACTGACTAGCTATTAGACACTGAACAAGTAGCTTACCTGCGTCAATTTCTTCATTTGTAAAATGAGGATACCTCCGAGAGGTGTTTTGAGCATCAAATAAAATAATGTCTGTAAAGTACTTAATACAGTACCTGGACCATAGTAGGTGCTTAATAAATGCTTGTTTCCTTCTCTCCTTCTATCTGAAGCTCAAAATGTCCAAGAGTTATTTTCCTATTTCTATTGAAAGCATCACTACCCACTGAGACAGTCAAGTTCATAACCTTGAGATCATCCTTAATAACTTTCCTCCTCATCTCTCATGTTTAATCAATCAGCTTCTAAATCTTGTTAGACTTACATTTATAACGTCTCTAACATCCATCTCTTTTTTTTC
Source organism: Bettongia penicillata ogilbyi (assembly GCA_023548195.1). NCBI lineage: Eukaryota > Metazoa > Chordata > Mammalia > Diprotodontia > Potoroidae > Bettongia > Bettongia penicillata. The sequence goes on from JAJHZJ010000371.1 coordinate 2,015,577, forward strand.
CTACCACTACCTTACTTTATGTCATCATCACTTCTCACCTAAACTGTCATGAGAACCTAAGAAGCTCCCTTGATCTCCACTCTCTCTAATCCAGGGGTCAGGAACCTACTGCCCCAAGGCCACGTGTGACCTTCTAGCTCTTTGGGTATGCCTTTTTGACTGTGTCCAATTTTACATAACAAATCCTTTTATTGAAGGGATTTGTTCTGTGAAGATCAGATTCAATCAAAGGGCTTCACTTGAGGACCTAGAGGGCCACATGGGGCCTCAAGGCCACAGGCTCCCCACCCCTGCAAGCTATACTCTACGTTGTAGAGAAAAATTATCATTTGAGGGTATAGTTCTCATCATATCAGCTCTGGCACCAGACATTAACTTTAGCTCCCTTTTACCCCTAGGATAACAAAAACAACAAATTCCTGAGGTCCAACTTTAAGAATCTCCATAATTTTATTTCAACCTTAGATTTCCAAACCTACCTCATATTACTTCCTTTTCTCATACTCTACATTCTAGTCAAACTAAACTCCTGTTTCTTGTACTTGATATTCCATTTCCTGCTTTTGTGAACCTCTACCTCATAAATAGGATATGTTGCTTCCATTTGTCAGAATATTTATCTTCCCTAAAGTTCAGCTAAGCAGAAAACAAAGATCTAGAAAAATTATCTTTATCCTTTCAGAGCTGCTATTTGGAGAGTCATTCCTTTAGCCTGATACATTGTCTTTCAACAGGCAGGATGGAATCTGGTAACTCCTGAGCTCAGACTTTGACTTTTCATTGGATATTGTTCTGAAATATTTTACATAAAAATTGAACCTACCTTTAGGAAGTTCACAGTTTTACAACAATGGACAATTAAGACACAAAGTGTATTCTGGTCCTATAATGGAGCAATACTTGAAGTACTATAAAGCCTCACTTGAACCTTCAAGTTTTTAATGGTCTTTACCTCCTTGGATTCCCTTGTATACATACATACATATATATACACACACATACATATATGTATATATGCATACATGTCTGTATGTGTGTTTGTGTGTCTAGATCCATCCACTATATGGATAGAATTCAAGGTCCCATAGATTTTTAGGTCCTTGAAAGCAGACACTTCCTGAGGGATTTTTTGGTTGTCTTTTTCTTTGTATTTTCCTTACACGGGTCATGTATGGTAAGTATCAAGATACAAACTGGATCTTGGTATAAGTTAGGATAAAGATATAAATTGATAATAATAACTATTATTACCAGGATTTTTTTTTCTTTTGTCTTTTCAGGGCTTGTCACACATAGTACTGGAATCACTGATCTTTTGCAGAATATGGTTAGAGAGAAAAAAAGAAAAACCTAATAATCCCTCCCCCCCGTTAAAAAAACCTAATAACAATAATAAATATAGTTCCTGGTCCATTTTAAAGTCATGAACTTTATTCCCAGTCTGTCATTTTATATGATATACCATGTTACCTCTAGTAGGAGAGAAATTACCACTTTTTCCTAGATTTAAGAACCCAAAGTTTATCCTATTTTTCTTTTGGCTGTTTTAATGTCACATACTACTTGGGTTTCATCCTACTAATTCCTTTTTTGTTTGAGTTGCTATTTTGCTTTCCCTTTTGCATTTTTACCTCACCTCCATTTCAATACTTTGCAGGCAGGGTATTCCATATGCCTGTTAAGGAGCCAAGTTTGCTTCATTCAGTCGCTCATTCACACTTTCTCTTCAGTGATGTTTTCTGGCCATCTTTGGAGGAACAACGATTCTTATATCCTTATATTTTTGTCTTATTGAACATTCTTACCATTGATTAGTGACTTTTATTGCCACTGAATTTTCTAAGTTGATTATGATGAAGCTTTAAAATTTGATTCTCTTGTTTACCTCTTACTAGTACTGATGCAGTTGATCTATTTTTCTTATTCCATTACTTGATCTGTTTCTTCTGATATGTAGTATTTTAAATACACACACACGCACACGCGCGCGCACACACACACACACTGTAAAATACTCCTGTGATTAACCAAATGCTTCTTAAAGGTGTGCCAGTTTGATAGACTAATATTACCTAGATGGGGAAAAATGGAATAGCTTATATAACAGGTAGAGCAGTTGTTGATACAGAAGTTTTTGTTTTTAAACAAAAAATACCATTCTAAACCTATTATAAAATCATTCCAAATCACATGAAATTATGAATGAAAGTGTACTCTCAGAGCTCAGTAGCTTCAACAAAAGAAGAGTATTAGTTTATTATGTATATTTTTCTCATATATTCACACATATCAAGCAATTTCTGTCAGTGGCTCTTGCATTAGGTTCTCCTTGCAAAGAGGCAAACTGCTGTGTTCTAGTCATTTAATTGAAAATATCTTTGCAATAATCTCCATTGTCTCATACTTTCTCCATACTCTTCTGCATAGAAAGTCTTAAAGTAATGAATGATTTTCACACATTCAAAAAGGAAAAGGGGAAGACAGAAATGTCACCACCTTCCCACTAATCACTATTCTCACTTTCATAATTTTCAAATACTGCCACCATCCACATACTGATCATTCATTACCATGACCAATTTGTTATTAATTTATGGCAAAACTAGCCAGCTGTTGCTAAATGTTTATTCTTAATCTCCATATCTTCCTATATTTTAGGCATTAATTTTCTCAGTAGAAATGAGCTACTTAATAAGAATTTCTTTCATTTTTAAATAGGAATGTTTTCATATTTTACATAATCTATTCTAATGAATTATTTTCCCCTGTGAATTGAAAACAAATGAAAATTTCAGGGAAAAGATATCAATATAAAAGACCTTACTAAAGGCTGTTAGCAGAGGTAGGGATTACGGAATAGGACCACCTGATTCTCCTCCAAGGTGATGACTGAATTGTCTGATAATTGCTAAACCAAAGACCCCACATCATCTGATCAGGAATTGCCAGTAGTAAAGACTTTGGCAATGATAGGCCAAGGCAGAATCCAAAAAAGCCAAAAGCAAAAGGGCATTATCTGTAGCTTATCAAAAATATGTCAGAGAACTAGGCATCAACAGCATCCAGGACTGGATACAAAAACTGGTATCTGAGGGCCCAGGATATTAAATTGGCAGGACAGGATATAAGGAATGTCAAGAAAAGGGATAAGATGAGTAGTAAAAGTCCTATGGCCATTCACTATGCTCAATGAGATGGGAACATTTTCATGCTTTTGACATATATAACCATTCATTCAGAGTGTATCTATCTATTAGAGAACACCAAAGGCAATGTTAAATTTTCATCTTCCTGCAAAATACTGATAGGAATTTTTAATTTTTTTCAAAATGTGCAAGAATTATATCAAGAAACTGTGGTATATAAAAATATCTATGTTTCAATATCTATTTCACATTATACAAATAAATGCATATGTATGTATAATGCCACATAATACTATGTGTACACATATCTATATTTCACATCACATATAATGTTAAATACAATAAAGATATTGAAGCAGTTTGCCATTTCCTTCTCCAGCTCATGGAAACTGAGGCAAACAGGGTTAAATGACATGGCCAGGGTCATATACCTAGGAATTGTCTCAGGCTGGATTTGAACTCACAAAGTTATCTTCCTGGGTCTGGCACTCTATCCACTTGCCACCTAACTGACCCAAGCTATTTGGGAATATAGCCATAAAATGTATTTAATTGTATATTGAATTATATACAACCATATACTTATATAGTCATATAAATCCATACACTTGTATTCTAGATATATTTGTTAATAAGATTTGGAGCTTAGAAGGATCTCAATTTTTATCTAGTCCAACTTTATTTTACAAGTAAGGAACCTGAGATCCATAGAGGTTACGTGATTTTTGGAATGTCACATAGGTAAAAAGCAACAGAGCTGAGATTTGAACTGCCTTTTTTCCTTTCAAACTCAGTGCTCTCTCCACTGTACCACTTTGTACTTGAAATTATATCCCTTCCCATTTCAAATTAGTTGCCTTTACTCAAGATAATGCATAAGAAATGACAAGATAAGATTCTGATGTGGCCCTATAAGAAAGAACTTCCTAACCACTGTGCCAAAATGAAAATGAAATTTTCTGCCAATTTAGAATGGTTCACACAGAGTCTGGATGACCATTAGCTCCTAGGGCTGTTGTAGATAGTATCCTTAATATGACCTTCAACCCCTGTAATTCTATTATTCAAGCATTATGATTATTTTTGATGTTTACATATCTAATTTTATTGGTGCCAGGAAAACTCAGTAAAGAAACTTTTCTCCCCAGTGCAGGCCAGCAACTGCTCTGCAATTTATAGTCCCAGAGACCTAACACACATTCAGATAGTAAGTGCCTTGTTCAGAATCACACAGCCAGTATGTAATAGAGGTGAGAATTGAACCAAGGTTTTCCCTACAGTATAAATAGCTCTACACCATGCTGCCTTTACCCCAGTGCTTCTGTATCTGCTAAATACAAGATGTTAAAATAGGAAAATGAATACCTGTGGCTTATGTTACATTAAACAGTACAAAGACTCCCTAAAATTTATTTAAAGGTATGTAATGTTTGTTCTCCATCAAAAAAGTTGTTAGTGCAACAGCATTCTTGTTGGTACACAGCATGCCACACTGTGGCCAGGCTGTTTTAAGAACATCTCACAAAAAATGCCTTGACCAAGAGGAAAAGCACATAACATGTACCATTCCAATAACACCATTCTGGTATAACTTCTACAAGTAAGTCTGTTGCTGCTAAATTACTTTATCCTTTATATCCTGAAAGACACCCATGTGTTCCGTTGCTCAGCAACTTAGTTCATATGTATTGACAGATGCTCGGATTCTATATTATCAACACCACTATTTTCAATCCTGTTTGGGCATAGTCCGTCATATAATCATAGTCCAGAGAATCAGATCCATTTTGGATCTGAAAGGCATCTTACTGATTATGTGGTTCAGTGTGCTCCTTGTACAGATAGAGACTAAACCCCAGATACACTAAATCATTTTTCCAAAGTCATACAGATAGTTTGGAACAGCACCTCTCTGCTGTTGTGTTTTATTGCTAAATGTTAACTTAATATGATTATCCACAATAGAAATATCAAGAATAAAGAGATACATCAGTGGAAAGAATATTATCTTTGGAGTTAGAAAACCTGGGGGCAGTGGAGAGACTTCTAGAATTTAGTCTAGAAGATCCAAGTTCAAATCTTGCCTCAGTTATTTCTTACCTAAGTTTCCTGGGCAAGTCATAACCTCTCTCAGTCATAGTTTGTTAGTCTGTAAAATGGGCAAAAGAATAGTAGTGAGAATCAAGTGAAATAACATATGGAAAGTGACTTGCAAGACATAAAGTACTATATAATGCTAGCTATTACTATTATTTTTGTAATTATTGTTATTATAATTATTTAAATCCTACCTGTGACACTGTTGACCTGAAATTTTGGTTAAAAGAGGCAAAGAGACCAGGTGATATATAAATTTGTGTTATTTTATTCCCTTAAAATTACCAGAATTCATGTATGCATGGAGCCAAAACTGAAATTTTGACTGATAAAAGAATGAGAAGCCTGAAATGTGTTTTAGAACAATCACAGCTCAGGATGTCTGTGTCACTCAAATTGATAATCTTCATATATGTTTAACCATAGTATGGGAAAGGAATTTTCTTAATTGAATAGGTGGTAAATACAATAAGATAAGAGAGCTGACAAACTGTCAATTGAAATTACAACCCAGGATATCTGTGTTTTCTTTACCATTAACATGACATAACATAGTATATGTCCATAAAATATTAAGATAAGAAAAATCCTATTATTCAAGGTAGAGTCTGGTCAAGGTATGTTGTCCTTAGTAGTCATTATCACAATACACTTTGGTCGGCTTTGCCTGGCTTTGCAGTGTTGACATGGGAAGAGACATTTTGAGTCCACTCAGAGAACAAGATATTTCTATTACGCCAGAGCATAGCAAAGCTTCATGGTAGATTAAACTCAGAATGGGCCACAACGGATGACTCTCTTGATTGACCAAACCAGGTCAATTTTAGTTTTTTCTCAGGTCTTGGGAGTTCAAAATGATTTGGGGAGAGGTCTACAACACTTACTACCTTTGAAAACTTAAGCAATTCACCTAAATTCTCCGGCCCTCTGTGGCAGCTAGTAGGGTGGGATTTGTTTGTTTGGAGTTATTTTCCGGTCTCAGGCTGGATTGTGAGCAGGTTCAGTCCTCTTTGAGCCCTGATGGTTCACAACTGTGCTGAGTCACGTGAGTTTCATGCCTGTTGGTTCTGAGTCAATCAGGAGCTGAGTCTTAGTTATGTATGCTGGGAGGTTAGTATTTTACTTTGGGGGTTCACTTATGAGAAGCTTATGATTACCTAGTTGAGACTCTGAGTGGCCCTATGTTCAAACCCCTGGACTGCTCAGATATAAAGGCTCTCTCGATACAGGGATGTACGTAAGTTGTATGGCAACATTGCTCTGATTCAGGCCATAGAGCCCTGTCTGTTGGAAATGATGAAGATAAAAACGCTGTTGAATAAATAGAAGGCTTGGTAACTTTGGGAATGTAAAAGATAAAAAGATGTCTCTGGAGGCATGTGTTTGAATTGATTCAAGTGATTGTTGACCCTTCAAAAGTTGCCTTTCCTTTTATCAATGCAGATTTAAGAACCTATGATAGTAGGCCCCCATGTATGTAGGGGTGCTTACCGATACACCCTCAAGTTTCTCAAATGCAAACTCAGGGGCTTAACTAAATGTCCTCTAAAGTTCTTTCTAGTTCTAAATCTATAACAAGGATAACAATAATTAGAAGCCAGCTAGATAAGTGAAATTCTGTGGTGATCAGTAAACTTTATTTCAATCTCCTCTCCCCTAAGTGAACCACTGACAAGTGGGATAATGTGGTAACATTTCACATGACCTATTCTTTCCTTCTAGTATTCTACCAGAGATGCCAGTGAGCATTTATATGATCAAAGGACCCAGAGTGAGATCCTGTCATGGAAGTTTCCCACAGGCAGCTCTATTTTCTTGGTTTTAGTAGCTGTTTTATCTGGGGAGCAGATATATCCCCTAAACTCACTGCACACAGGTTTATCCAAAATAGAAAATAGAAAATTGGATAGATATTAAATAGAAAAATCCAAAATAGAAATAAGGTTAGGGAGAGGATGTGTATTTTTATTGCTATGAGGGACTCCAAATGAGGAAACTCCTCTCAAAGCAAATTTATCCTTTCTCTGCAATTTAAGCTCTTACAATATTTCCTGGGGTACTAAGAGATTAAGTGATTTACCCAGGTTCTCACAACCAAGTATATGTCAGAGGTGGGAATAGAAAAGTACTTGGCTTATCCAAGATCTAACTACAGCCCTGAATAATTGGAGATCAATACTATGAGAGGGTCCTTTCACACACATGCAATAATCTTCTGTATTTCAAATATTCCTGATTTTATCACTACCAGCCCTCCTTTAACCTACATAGATCAGAGCTCTACTATACCTTCTATGATGACTTTTGAGGGCTTTTGTAGTCAAAAGAATCTTGATCCCATAAACAAGAAGCAGAAGAGAATGAATTTAGCATGTTGCTCAGACAATAGCTATAGAGTGCTTGTCTATTCTCAAAGGTTTTCCATCTATGTGTGACCTCCTAGATCTTGTGCTTCTCTGGCATAGCCTTTGAAATTATCAGGATTATCATCACACTTTGGTAAAGGAATAGAATAGGACTTTCATGCAATGTGGATGACTAAATGTTGTAGAAGATCTTAACTTCAAACTTTTGTGTATTTATGGCCAATATTCATAACAATAATACCAACATTATTATTCATTGAATCTCTAGTAGGATATGATAATAAATTAGTTTACATTTTGGTTAATAAATAAGTGAAGAGAAAGAAGTTTTGTCCTTTATCTTTTGTAGGTGTATTAAGTGCTACAAAGAACTCATTTTGGGCTAAGGAAAATCACTTTCTTTGGACAGAAAATTTTATCTGTAAAGAAATGACCAAAATTGCTGGTATTTTAGAAAGAAGAAGGGAAACTTGTCAGGGGAAGGTTTATTCAAGTGTTTATTTATCTAAATTCACTATTCTCTTAATTTATTTAGAAAATCATCCTATCTCTGAAAAAAAACATTTCAGTTGACACAGATGGTTCCACCACCATGACAAAAATCTGAGAGTTCAATTCCTGCTGAGCAGGAGTCATATTGTGAATCTGGCATCATAGGCAAATACTTGTGCACTTAATGTATTTTAGAAAGCAGAACAAGCAATCATGCTTAGTTTGTCTTTGTATAAAGAAAATTCAATTGTATCATGACCTATAAAAGGGAAAGACAGAATGTTAGTGTTGGAAGAGATAAAGTATGATTTTCTTGCAATTAATGAAAAAGGTACATAACAAGGACTGATGGAATGAAATCAAGTATTAAGGAATTTATCTTATTATGTAGCAGCTAGATAGTACAGTGGACAGAGCACCAGGACTGGAGTCAGGAAGACCTGAGTTGAAATGTAATCTCATATACTATCTGTGTGACCATGGGCAGGTTACTTACCCTCTTCTTAGCTCAGTTTCCTCATTCTGTAAAATGGAATAATAATAGTTCCTAATTCCCAGGGTTGTTGTGAGGACCAAATGAGATGAGAATTGTAATGATCTTGGCACAGAGTGAGCTCCACATAAATGCTGTTAGCTACGATTATTACTATTATTATCCTAAAGAAAATATTGTGATTGGAAACCTACTGAAGTGCCAAATAGTATTCCAGTGGAACTGGTAAAAATTGCCATTTGAAACTACAGTACCTTGTAAAAGTAGCTAGAAAGTAGCTGTCATGTTTAACGTTTCTTTAAATAGAGTACATCGTAACTATCTCATTAGATTTTTTTTTTGTAGGTCTGGTGGGGTGACTATAGTAGGGAATAAACACATTTAAAGTCAAATAATAAGGACTGTTCTTTGACTGTTCCAGCTACTCACTTTATAATCTGACTTATCTTCTCTTATTGCTACTTCTAAATAAGTAATATCATAGAAACTTAAAGTTCATAAGAACCTTAAAGATGATATTGTGTGTCTATCCCCTACATGAAGAAAGAATGATTTCCTATAACATACCCAATAAATCATCAGCTAGTCTCTACTGGAAAGCCTCCAGGGATGGTGAAAGATGAAACATTTTAGAAATTTATCATTATTAAGAATTTTCTCATTATAAACCTCCTGACAAAAATCTGCCTCACAGAGGCTTCTGCCCCTTTCTCCTAGTTCTTTCCTCAGAGGCCAAGCTAATGGATACTAATCCTTCCACCATATGACCTGTTTTCCCTGTCTTTTCTTCTTCAAGCTATACATTCCCAATTCTTTCAAGTGATACTTAAATAGTTTGGTCTCTAGTTACCACACTATATTGGTTATCCACTTTGGAACATGCTACTACTTATAAATATCCTTTCTAAAATGTAGATATCCCAAAGTAGTTATAATTCTCCAGAAATGATTTGCCAAAACGTGTGGACCATCTTTCATTTTAGATATTATATTTCTATAATATATTCAGAATTCACATTACTTTTTACCTTTTCTTAATTCTTCAATATGCTATAATCAGCATAAATATTCAGATTTTTTGTTTGCTTGTTTGTTTTATATGAACTGAGATCTAGCCAAGGCACCTTCTTTGGGACTAGTTTCCCCAGGTCCCATTCTCACTGATTACATTGGGGTACCTGGAGGAACAGGTGACTACTTCTCCCCTCAGAGTTCTAAAATGAACCCTAAAATGAGACTGGATGTCTCTAGAAAGGTTGATAGTGAATGTCCAACCAGTATGCTCCCCATTGATTACAATTAGGTCTTAATTAGATTTTAGAAAGGATATTTACTAAGCAAACACAGCACGGAGAGTTTTACAGAAATATCCAATCAAACCAGAGGCACAGTCACCTTTTGTACATACACAGTCCCTGATTAATATAGCATGGGTTCAAATGCAGAAAGAACATGTGGCCAAAGGATGAACTCACAGCTTTTTGTTACTGGAAGTTTTCTCTGCCCAAATTTCCTTCATGGAGTTATAATTAAGTACTACTTAGATGTAGTGTGAAGTTCTGTGACAGAGTCCTGAAATTTCCTTTCCTCAGAGTGTTTCTGCTCTCAAAGCAGATGTTGTTGCCAAGTATTGCTATCCAAGGACAATTCTACTAGCTGTGGTGACATTATTACTGACCTACTGAATGCTGATGAGATCTCTAATGGCTCTGATGAATCTCCTGAAATTACACTGCTACTTGACCTGGTGAGAGTCATTTGACTGACAACCTGGACTGCTGATTCAGAACTAGTCTACTGTATTATTCATAGACCAAAAGATGTATCTGAGTCTCATAGCCAATTATAAGATATTTCTTGTGTCATCTGATGAACAAAGGACTTCATGCCTCCTAAATGATTAAGGAAATGTTCATATTTAGTTTATATCTTTGATTTATTAATTCAATGAAAAGTTTAGGCCTTCTCTATATTAATTGAAGAAGTAGAAACCCAACTCTTACCAACAAATGCACATGTACATGTATATGCATATGTTTTCAATTATATAAGCTCTCTGAGGTAGAACTTATTTTCCTTTTAACTTCATAAGCCCAGAAACTCATACAGTGTCTTGCCTGTCACATTTAAAAAGCATTTGTTTATTTTTTTAGGTTCTACAAATTATTCTAGCCTATAGAAATCTTTATGTTTCCTGAAGCTGTCATAAATATACAAATATACACACACATATTACACATGTTACATACGCACACATATGTGTATACATATATGTATTCTTTTTTCAGATTTATATCACTTATAATTTTGATAAGTGAATCTCTATTATTTTCCAATTAACTTTTAAAAAATTCACCTTAAGTTTTGAATATATCCCTCACTGCACCACCAAGTCTTCCCTTATAATAAAGAATTAAAAAAGAAATGGGGGAAACAGTTCAGTAAAAATAATCACTACATTAAGAGAATATGACAACATGTGAAATCATCTATTATTTTGATCCAGATCATTGATGAAAAAAGCAAACCTTGGATAGAAACCTGAATACTCCTTTAAATCTTCCTCCAGACTGATGCAAACATTGATCCAAGAGTCATCTCTCACAGCTGTTCTGGCCTGGGATTTCACTACAACTCAACTGTGGATAATCAGACAAGCTTTAGACTAATTTATGCTAATGAAATTGAAAGAAGACTGATTTACAAACCAGAATGTTAATTATTAATTCTAACTATATAAGGAATATCCCTGTACTAATAAGTGACACCTTCACTCTAACTTAGACCTCTGGAGAGGAAATCTAATTATGCTTTATGATGGGAAATACTAGAGACTGTAGGACCATTCTTGTGCCTCTCAGTGTATCACAGCACTCAGTCTAGGCATCCTGCATTTGTAGGCACTTAATAAATGTCCATTGACTTTAATTGACTTGCTAAGAACAAAAGCCTCCAGAAATCAAAACACCAATTGGGCTGGTTTACAAGGAATTCTGACGCCACCCTGAATGGCCTCAAGGAATATTTCTCTGTAGTTTATTCAATTCAGTGTCCTATTTATCTTTTCAGTTGCAAATTCACATTTCCATTTACAACCTCAGGGAAGTGTTTATGTTAATATTCAGTGCCAATACACATTCTCCTTTGATTACCGACAGTTCCTAAAGGGGTAAAATTTAAATTTGTACTCTTAGAACCTGAATCTTCATTCTTCACCACCTTTATCTCCTCTACCTTTTCTCTTATTAGTTCTCCAATTTTGCAGTGGGTCTCTAGGTCCCTACTACATTCTTAATGATATGAGTTTGGTAAAACATTAATTATCTGCAATAAATGAGAGGTGCAAAGTCATACCTGGATTAGAGCAGTTTAGGTTACAGAACAACGTTTTTAATGAGCATCAAAAGTAGTAATTTTAAGTATTATTTTGACAATGGAATCTTTTTATACTATGGGCTAAAATAAAATTTATAGTTTTATGTACATTATCTAATTTGATTTTCATAACAGCTACTTGAGGCAGATAATGAAAATGTTGTTCCTTTCTTACAAATGAGCAAACTGAGATTCAAATAGTTTAAGTGATTTGCCCAGGTAACCTGATTGATAGCCAACATAGCTAGGACTTGAATCTAGGTCCCCTTACTTCATGTCCAATGCTCTTATCTTGTTTTTCCCAAGGAGTAAAGAAGAAGCTAATAAGCTTCTATATGGAGTGTGTGTGTGTGTGTGTGTGTGTGTGTGTGTGTGTGTGTGTGTGTGTGAGAAATAGGTGGGAAACAGACACCAACAAAAATAATGGTTTGCCACCCAAGGCTTCCCTACTCCCTCAATGGAGAGAGCATTCAAATTCTGCTCTTTCCTCAATCTTGTGCATCAGTGTGGAGACCTAAAAAAAATGTTATATTGAGATTCTTATCCATTATAAAAATAACTTATAAGTGAATACTATAACCAGAATAAGAAGAAATTAATGAAAAATTGTAATTTACAATATAGGCTTTTGATCATTACTTATATCATAAACAGGTTATCTATGCCCAACCTGTGATAGAGCATTCCAAGTTCATACTGGTCTAATCAGCCACAGTCAGACACACTGAAATTTCACTTTACAATGGTGATTTCATTCCTCTTCAAACCAACCATATCATAAACATAAACTATATTATAAACATAAAATTCCCTTAGCAAATATGAATTACTATGAGGTTCAATCAGAAAAGTATGTATTTTATTTGTATACCACATGTTGTTGTTAAGTAGGTAAGTAGTATCTGACTCTATGATTCTGTGGACATAGCATGCTAATAATACTCTCCACAGGGTTTTCTCGGCAAAGATGCTGGTTTGCCTTTTCCTTCTCCATATGAAGTAAGGTAGTCAGAGGTTAAGTGACTTGCCCAAGATCATACAGCTAGGAAGTGTCTGAGGCTGGATTTGAACTCAGGTTTTCCTGATTGCAGGCCCAGAACTCTATCCATTAAGTCAATTAACTGCTTCCATACATCTACATATTGATAGATAGATAGATAGATAGATAGATAGATAGATAGATAGATAGATAGATAGATAGACAGATATTTATATAGGAAAAAAAGAATATAGCAAAGAATTCAGCAAGAAAATGACATCACTCTCATTTTCCAAACTGAGGCACTAAAATTTTCATTTATTCACTGCTAATTGAAAATATTTGCTAATTTTTAAAAGGTGCATGTAACTTGTACATATTCTATATATACAGACATTCCCTGAACATGCCTTCCTGAATGGCAGTTTCAGTGGTCCAGGACATAGGCACCAAACACTCCTCTCACAGGGAACACACCATCTGCCACATTCTTAAACTGATGCATACCAGATTAAAATATTGAACAAAATAAATTAAAAATACAATACAACACAGATGCTATTAGTATATGGTTTTCTAAGTCCATATGCAGCCCAGAGGAATCCTTACATAGGATTTAATGACCTTTGTTTGTATTTGAGTTTGATAGCACTATCTAGGTAATTCCCCTTGTGTAAATTACCTATGAGTTATAGAGCTTTGCCTGGGGCACTGAGACTTTCTTGGGTCAGCCAGCTAATATATGGAAGATAAACCTCTCACCAAAATGATTCACTCGATATTGAAGAAACTGCTTATTCTGAAGAGACGTGTGTCACTCACTGAACTGTAACACAAATGTGCACTGGCCGAAACTGATTACTTTCATTTCTGGCAGTTGTTTGTTTTCCCCACCTCCACCCCAATCATGCTGGCAGATAGGGATCCAGCAACACTACCATCATTTCTCCTTAAAATTCATGACAAATATGTTTTTCACATATAGTATGCTATTAGACCAGCAGCTAGCAGAAGCCACGACTTATCATATTAAGTATAGTCAGGGAGATTTCATTGATGTTCTGAAGTATAGATAGAAGGCTGCAGAGCTGTTTGATCGTAAAGATGAACTCCTTTTGTCTTCACTTTTTTGCAAAGTTCCCAGGAAAGTGAAAATCCTTATGCAGTAGAACAATTTGCATAACAAAAGGATAGTAACACCAAAAGCTTTAGTAAAACTGAAATGGTTGCCTATAGCACATTAGACCATTTATTCCCTTTGGGTAATAATGTTATCTTTCTCTGTGTTGCACCTTGCATTTTGTCATGTCGGACAGCTCTTGACAAATGAAACAAATAGTTTTACCACTGAAATATACATGGCAAGTGACAGCTGGAATGTAAGCCCTGTGTGGGGAAGATGGTGATATTTTAAGGTAAAGATGATAATGAAAACCTCTATGAACCTTATTAAGGCATCTGTAGTATAAATTTTGAACTCTTCACTAGAAATTTAATAACTGCTTTTCAATCCTTTATCATCTTTGCCGGTTAGCAACATAATATGGTCCGTTACACAAGATATAGAATTAGTCACGGAAATTTCCTAACATTTAGAACTATCCATTATATAAATATAATATATAAACTATTATATTGTTTGGTGTTTTTGCTGCAGTTGTTTGTTGTTTCTGATAGATAGAACTTGGTATTCACCAAAAAGCAAAACCTTTTAGCCTGACTTTAGTGCCAAAGGGAACTACTGTTCTGTTAGCCTAACCATAGTGAAAGCAGCAAAGAAGCTGGGAAGTTTTCAAAGAATCACATGTGACAAAGGCTTGCATGAATCAGGCCTGGGGAAATTCAGAGTCTCACCTGCACTTTATTTCTGTTGTTCACTTGTTTCAGTCATGTCCGACTCTCTGTGACCCCATTTTGGGGTTTTCTTGACAAAGATACTGGAGAGATTTTCCATTTCCTTCTCCAGCTCGTTTTTTTTGCAGATAAGGAACTAAGGCAAACAGTGTCAAGTGACTTGCCCAAGGTCGTACAGTTAGTACACGTCTGAGGTCAGATCTGAGCTCATGAAGACATCTACCAGATTCCAAGCCCAGTGCTCTATCCACTGTACCGTCTAGCTAGCTGAGCTGTGTTTTACATGGGCCAACTAATGCTTGGAAGCAATTTTCAAGTGCAGAATATGTAGCAGTACTCCATTTGTAGGAGCTTTCCTTTGGGCTTCCTCAGACACATCTAATTAACTTGTCTGAGGGTAGAAATCCTCTTAAAATATTCTTCATTGTTGCTTGCTCACAGAACTTCTGTCTTCACAGTTCCTGTCTACATTAGAGGAGAAAATTTCCATAGTAGGAATTCTCTATATAGGTAAAACCTCACATCTGGATCTAAATAGTGAACAGCCATTACCCCAAGGCTGTATGGTGTGATGCAAAGGCGGAGGTGTCAAGTACATGACCCAACCCTTTGGAGTGGGCCAGAAACAGACTAAAATATAATTGGGAACTAGTTAACAAAATAAATGCAAGTTCAATAAATATAGGTAATGTTACTATGTGTTTTCAAGTCAGCATGGGGCCACCAGGGATCCTTTACGTACAATTTGATGGCCCCTCTTTCTTTTTGAGTTTGACACCATTGATGTAGTGGATAAAAGGCTAATCCTGGAGTCAGGAACGCTGGGTTTCAATTCTTGCCTTTGACACATGCTGGCTATGTGAACATAAGCAAGTAAGTCACTAAACCTCTGAGTGCTTGAGGCAACTTTCTAAAGCTATAAATTATAAGTGAATTATCTCAATCTGAATCCCTAGCAACAGTTCCCATACCTGGAGTTCTCTCCACAGATTAAATCATAGGTCCTGGTTTAAAATAAATAAAAAAACATAAAACATTGTGAAAATTACTGTGTTAGATTGGTGGAATCAACAACCAATTTAAGTCATATTGTTAACCACTGATCCTACAGTGAACAGCTGAGGGAGCACTGAAAAGGAAAGTTGAAATTGTTTAAAATAAATGGTAATTCACTAAGGCAAGAAAGTCTGAGAATTTCCCCCAGTGTTTCTGATTTTAAAGGAGTGATGTGTGATCATAACCATGCCAAAAAGAATAAAAGGGAAGCATGGTGCACCAGATATGTGAAGGAAAGACTTCATGAGTTATTCATTTGGAATCATTTCTTTAAAACTGTATGCAAGATAAATCTGGACTTTTAATATCAACTCTTGCTTTCAAGCAATCTAATCAAGTATTTAAAGCTACACCCTTAAAAATGAACTAAATATTTTGAAGTTGGGTTAACTTCCTAGTAAAATCTGAAAAATTTCCAAAAGTAGCTACTCAGATTGAGAATTCATGAAATATTTTCATAGCACTATGAGTGAATATTTTTGAAAGTTCTAGGAGAGAAAAGGAGTTCATATGCAAAACACAAATTTCTCTGACATTTTAAAATCATAATTATTAAGTTAAGTTATTGGTTCATTAAATATACTCATACCTTCTAATATTATATGAAGAGATTTCCTTTGAAAAGTACAAAAGTAGGACAATGAAAAATTTCCTGAAACTGATTTTCTATTTTAGAAAGTTTTCTAATGGTATGCCAGCTGAAGCTAAAATCAATTCTCTTAAACTCCTAGGCTTAACAAAATGTATTGAAATTTGATATTGTAGTCAGAAAGTGATGTACAAAAGACATTTAGTGGCTAATTCTGGTGTCCCTATGTTTAGGAAAAGGAAAACCTTAGAGTTATACAAAGTACTGAAAAATCTCTCTGATTCATCAGCCCTCCTGTTGGAGTCAGTGCAAGGACGGAGTTGTATTATATTTATCGCTTATCCTTTTATACTGCTTTTTTATACCTCAAAAGCAAAGGAGAAAAATTAATAGGGAAACAAGAAAGGAACATTTGATATAAAATTTTGTCTTCTGGCATTTGATTCTTTGAATATATAGGAAAAAATCTTCCAGTAAAATCAGGAGACTATTAAGAAATTTTGCATTATCCCACATGTGGGGATCAAATGATGAACTACATATATTTTGCAGAATGACATGATTTGTTCCAGATTTCTGTTGCTAGAATATAGGTTAAAGCTTCATTTCAAATATGGGATCTTTTTAAAAGATACCATCAAGGTAGCAATGCTGCTCCTAGTCAAGGCATTTTCATTGTAGTGCTATTTTTAAACCTTAAAGATGTGCCCATAAGATTTTATTCTGAACTGACGATTGGCATTGAAGTATGTGAATTAAATCACTTTAGCTATTTTTAAATACAAATGAAGGGGAATGACTCTGGATATTTCAAATATATTAGTATTCCTCCTCCACAAGATTTAATTTGTTTTCCTAACTGAACTGGTTGGTGCCTCTGGGCATTTGGTTAACTGGAAAAACTCCCAAACTGTTTTATTCCATATAGGAGCTATGGCATATCCATTTAACCCAGAAGGGTTTTTGAAGGTGGGCTAATTACAAGAGACAAGCACAGATTTATTATCCATGAGGGAATGTGTTTGTGTGCAGAAGGGAACATAAGTCTGATATACCATTTGCACCTGGGCCATTCCATATGTTAGCAACAATATTTAAGCATTGTTGGCAGTTCTTATCTGTGATCTTTAAAGCTCAAAAAGGTTAAGAGATAGTTACCAAAAGAGAAACAGCTTGCATTTTGTTGAACACTAGACAGAACAAGGACTAATTTAAATGTTATGTTCTACTGGTTAGAAATTGATAAAATGTTGTACCTGGAAGGAAGAAGACTTAGGTTCATATGCTGCCTCAGACACTAACCAGCTTTGTGATCTGCAGAATTCATTTAGCTTCCATGTGCTTCAGGAAATTCACAGAACTTATCTTTGAATCATATTCCAGAAAAGATAGGCCTCAGTGGAAGTAATTTGCAAACCAGAAGTTCCACATCTGGGGAAATCTGAGATCTTATATTCCTATATTCTACCAGTTAGTATGTATTTTATTTCAAAAACCTGAGATGTCATTGACTGAGTTACTCTCTCAAAACCTACCCAGATCACAATTTCTCCACAATTTTGTAAAAGGCTATAAGAGTTTCATCTATGATTGAAAAATTCCTCTATGGATGTTCTATAGCCACAAATTCTTTGAACTTGTCTTGGCTGCCACTTTGAATATGCTTACATTTTGCTTTGAATATGCTTACATTTTGCCACTGTGCCATTTGCCACAAATGCTTACACTTTGAATATGCTTACATTTTGTTCTATAGCCACAAATTCTTTGAACTTGTCTTGGCTGGTCTTTGAATATGCTTACATTTTTCATATGTTAAAACTTGGCTTACATTCCATTGGCATGACCTTCAAGAATCCAAGTTCATTTCTATGCCATGATGAACCATCATAGTACAGTATTTTGGTGGCAAATATATAATGTAATGTAATAACAGATCAAGATGGTACATAGCAATTTCATCAAAAAATAGTTTTAATCTTACTTGAAATCACATATATTGTGATCTTATATTCTGTTCTTACCACCACATGCATATTTCTTGTTAGCAGCAATGAGGAGTGGGGGAGGGGTGAGGTTGGCTTCTTCACCACCCCCAGTATGCCTATTCTAGCTCTGGTATGTGGTTTACTTTCTAGGGAGCATAGGAAGGAAAAGAGGTGGATATGGAAGCAGGAAGGACCTCAACACCATTTTCCTCAACTAGTCACATATATGCCCCCCCCCAAAAAAAAACAAAACATAGATTGCTCAGTGCCTTCTATGTATGAGGGTAGGTCCCTCAGAGCTCTCTCCCAAATAAGAACCATCTTGGCCTCATCTGGAACCAGGTTTAAAGAATGACATTACGTCATAATCTGATGCTCACAGACTTCCAGCTCCTTAGATCCTTCCTACTGCCCATGAATAAATATAATAATAAGTCTTCCTTTGAGTAATCCCCATTCTCTAAGAAACACACAGATATGAGAGCTTCCTGGATCCACACCCAAATGCACAGACTCTAAGCATGCCAGATTGACTCAGACAAATGTACAGTAGGGGGCAAAACATATCAGCCATAAAGACAAGGAGTTCCTGGTTTCTATGATTCTGTTAGTGGAAAGCACTGTGATATATGCCATGTTTAGTACAAATTTAACTTTCCCAGCCAAGGCAAAAAGAAATGATCAGACCAGACAGACTACTAGTCAGAGCTTCCCTGCTTCTAGTATTTAGTGACTCTTTGCTCTCATCAGAAGTATAAAACTATGATGAACCTAACTCTGCGCCTTTCCTAGCTCTGTGATGAATTGTCTTTTCCATTCTTCCCTTTCAGCATCAGCACCTGCATATTTATTCTTCTAAGTCAGTATTTTTACAGCTGTTTCTACTGGATATGTTTATAGGAGTGTTGTAAGTTTCCTAAGGTAACTGTGATCTTATGACGCCTCATTAAATGCTCTTATAGATGCTTCAAAAATGAGAAAAGGCAGAGCGCCAGCTGTGGATCACTGACACTTTCCATGACCTATGTGATGACGAGTAGGAGGAAGAGAGAGGGAAGAGAGTAGATATTTATATAGCATTTTATCATTTATAAAGCACTTTGCATTTCCCCAATGTTTCCCTTCTTGTTTCTCACTGCTCTGCTATCATGAGTCCTCAGTGGTTGGAAGGGAATGCAGAGACCAGATCAGCTTCAAACGAGACAAAATATCAGTACCTCCTTCCAACAATAACATGCCAAAGTGTGCCAACTCATCACTAGTGCTGCAGAGGCAGTACCTGCTACTTCCTCCTCTCCAGGGTAGCGAAAATGAGAACAATCTGAAGCTGCCCATTTTGTTTCCTTTTTTAGGATTTAGAGTTGAAAAGCCTAATTGGGAAGCAGTTTGTGGTCCAAGTGAGAAGTGATAGGAACTGCTAAAGTATTAGCTAATATTTGTTCATTTTATTTTATTTGATAGAAACAAATTAAAAAGAAAATTATAGAGCTAGAGAAGTAAAAAAGAGTATTTGGAAGCATATTAAAGAATAGCTGCTATATATGTATATATTTATTCATACACATATATACATATATGTGTGTATATATACATATATATGACAGTTCATGAGCATGAATGATACTTAAGGTTGATACAGAAATAGCCTCCATTCATTTTAGAGCTCTTAAAGTAATAAAGAGATAAGATTTGAAGGGGAAAAGACACACAGTGAGAATCTTAAGAAGAATCAGATTTAATCTCTAGAAGACTAAGATGAGTACAAAGATATTATAGTTTTTTCATTACTTCCAAAGACCCATGGTTTCATTAGTTTGGGTACTTCTCTAAAGTGATATAGACTGTTACCCATACACACATTAATGTAAAGTCTGCAGGAGTTTCTAAAGCCAAAAAACGCCCCACCAATTAACTGGTCGGTCTTCCCTCTGAACTCATTACAATATGGGAAATAATTAAGAAATTGAAATAATATGGAAAATAAATGACTTTTTCACATGCACACTATCTATATTTCTTCTTTAGTAATACAGATGTCACTAATAGAATATTGCTGCTAAAGAAAACCTTTTTATTCAGTGAGCAGCTCAGAATTATTGAAAGCATGGTACAAGTTCCCAAATACTGTCCAGCATGACCTCCTCATTTTGTTCAATTATCACCCCAGTTCATCATTCATTTACATTTTTTCATATATTTTCTTTTTCATAATGACTAGTTAGACCAAAATATTTCATATTATTAAAGATTTTTAATAAAATGAGTTTTCCTTGAGCACAAGAACAATTTCACTTTTGTTGTCTTTTCCTCAGCACCTTGTTGATTGACTAATAAATTTCAGTGAAAAGACTATGATGTTAAGAGATTCCCTGTAATTAATATAATTGGATCTGTGGTTGAATTATTTGGATGCTACTTTTAGTAATGATGATGATAACATCAAATTGATATAATTCTTTAAGGTTTACAAAGTACTTTACATATATTACTAATTCAGACCATAATCCATCCATGACTATCTATTTGTTGGTCCATATACTCCTATAAAATTCCACAATAGGTCCACCTTTAACCCTACCCCTGTGCTGTGCTTTCCTTTAAATCTCTTGATATTTCACAGATACTGATGGAAAATACAGGCCACCAATTGCTTCTCTGTTTCTTGCTTCTTGGGTATCCCATCAGATATCTCTCCGATGACATCCCTTATAGCACTTACTCTGCAAAGTTTCTTATTTGTAATATGCTAAACTATACTATCACCTATCATGAGGTTCTCCATCATCCCTTGGGTGAAGACTTTAATGACAGTTTAATGATTCTCCAACTAGAGGAACGCCCTATGAAGTCACTACTCTGTCTATATCATTCTGTTTATATTATAGTTATGCAATATCACTGAAATAGTTTTTTAAATGTTCTTTTGCACAATTCCCAAAGGCTTTGGGCCAAGCTAATTTTCTGCAGTGTCTACCCAAGATAATTGTACTGCTGGAACAGCTCTCCGGATTGCTCATCCAACTAACTAGGATAGCCTAGATCCGATTCTTAATCCACTTGATTTTTTTTCTGTGTGAATAGTTAGATCAAACTCTTTTGAGTGATTATGGAACTCCAAGCCTTGAGGCAAAGAGTACAATAACTTCCAAAAACAGAAGTATCTAGAACACTCTGTTCTCTACTTGAGGCGTTTTCTCCAAGAACCCTAACATCCTTCTTGATTATCGTCAATTCCAAAGACCTTTTCTCAGTTTGCATTCTTCTTCATCTTTATGAAGATTTTGGCATTAGACTACCTTCCTTTTCCCTTAGTCTCTATGATACTGCTTTTATATGGTTCCCTTCCTATCACTCTGATTATGCCTTCTCAGTCTTCAGTACTTATTCCTCTTCCTAGTCCCACATCTGAGCCAGAGCATTCTCCAAAGCTGAACCTTTTAATTTCTCACTACACTCTTGTCTCATAATAATACCTATTTCCATAGCTTCAGTTATCACCTCTGTGCTTAATTTCCAGCTAACATCTTTACAAACAAAGCATAAAACTGGACCAAACACATTTTCTGTTCTTCCAACTTATTTATTTTGATGGCACCACCATTATGCAAGTTATCCAT
The DNA here is from genome assembly GCA_023548195.1 of Bettongia penicillata ogilbyi. Lineage (NCBI taxonomy): Eukaryota > Metazoa > Chordata > Mammalia > Diprotodontia > Potoroidae > Bettongia > Bettongia penicillata. The sequence continues at coordinate 2,037,629 of JAJHZJ010000371.1, forward strand.
TCTGGAAAACTCTATCATATTAGTAGATGTCTTCCTGCTTTTAATCTCTCTCCCTCTTCGCTCTATGTTCTACATAGTTGCAAAACTGATACTCTTAAAGCACAGCCATGATCATATCACGCATTTGTTCTAGAAGATTTTATACCTCCCTATGACCTCTATAGTAAAATATTGCTGCTAGGTGGCACACAGAATAGAGTATGAGACTTGGTGTTAGTCAGATATAAATTCAAATCTGCCTTCAAATCTTACTATCTATGTCACCTTGGGCAAGTCTCTTTACCTTTTAGATTCCTCATCTGCTGAAACAGAGATAATAATAGTGCCTACCTATGAGGATGAAATGAGTCAATATTTGTAAGGCACTTAACACACTTCCTGGCACATAAGAGGTGCTATTTAAATACTAGGTGCTATTACTAATCATCCTCTTATACTGCCTATCTGCCCTATTCTTTACCAGCACAGTTACTAATGACTTGACTTCATCCTGCCTTTCTGGTCTCATTTCAAATCCCCTTTCATAATATAGGTCATTTTCTATACATGACATTACCTTTCCTTGAGAATACAAGCTCTTTTATTGTCATTGTTCTTGTTTCCCTTTCTGTCTTAAGTGTGAAACACAGGTCCTGACATCTTTAAATGCTTAGTAAACGTTTGTTGAATGTAACTGAATTCCTTGCAGATGTGATCTAAAAGAGTATATCTTAGTCTTCAGCCTTCTTTTGGTTCTTGAATTATATCTCTAATTGAGAAAAGAAAAGTGGGATATAATGAGAGTGCCGACTTTCCAGCAATAGAATCTGTTCTAATTCTGAATCAGCAAATTATTACCTGGGTGACTTTGGGCATGGCACTTCACCTTACATGAACCCAGAGTTTTCACTAAAATAAAAAAAGTTGATACTAACTATATATGTAAGAATATTTCAAATCACTCATAATAAAAGAAACACATCAAAACAACCTTGAGGTTTCACCTTACATTCAACAAATTGGAAAATATGAAAAAATGTGGCAGTTATCCATGGTGGATGAATTGTGGCAAGATAGTCACACCAGTGCATTATTGATGAATCTGTAAATCCATATTGCCATTTTGGAAAGCACTTTGAAATTATGTAAATAAAGCAATTAAAATACTCAACACCCTTCATGCAGAGGTTCTACTACTAAGCTTTTATCCCTATGAAGTCATTGATGAGAAGAAAGTCCCCATAAACTCCAAAATAGAAAAAAAAAAAAGCACTTTTTGTGTTAGTAAAGAATAGGGCAGCTAGTGTGTATGTGTGTGCATGTGTGTGTTTGTCCTTCGTTGCCAAAGAAGACCATGCCATCAGAGAAATAATGACATAACTTACACTTGACTTTGTTTTGAGTGAGGGAGGGCTGTGCAGGTCACCAGCCTCACTTCTCCTCCAGAGCCATCTCAATCCAGTGAGCAGATATTCATCAGGATGACTGGAGATGACCCAGGATGAGGCGATTGGGGTTAAGTGACTTGCCCAAGGTCACACAGCTAGTGAGTCTCAAGTGTCTGAGGTGAGATTTTTGAACTCAGGTCCTCCTGACTCCTGCACTGGTGCTCTATCCACTGCACCACCTAGCTGCTAAGCAATATAATGGATAAAGAGCCAAGCCTGAAGTCAGGAAAACTCACCTTCCTGAGTTCAAATCTGGCCTCACATCCTAGCTGTGCAAACCTGGGCAAGTCACTGAACTTTGCTTCATATTCCTCATCTACAAAATGAAGAAGGAAATGGCAAGCTACTTTAGTACATTTGCCAAGAAAACTCCAAATCAGGTCCCGAAGAGTTGGACATGACTGAAGCAACCAAACAGAAAACAAATGGAAACAACATATTGTTGTTAGATTACTGGAAACGAGTCTTCCTGCTTCTCGGTCCAGCCCAGTACTCGCTGCACTGTGGAAGCAAAGGAGATGCCTGTTAATTGGGGAAGGGCAAAGCCACTCATGTTACATGAGTGTAATGTACTCTAAGAAATGACAAGAGTGGGGAATATAGAGAGACTCCAGAGAAACATGGAAATGTCTACATGAACTGATAGAGTGAAGCCAGCAGAGCCAAGAAAGCATCCCTACAACAATATAAATGGGAAGACACACACACACACATTTGAAAGCCAATGTTGCAAAATTGCCGAAAACAAACATGGCTCCAAAAAAGAGATAGAAGACTCCCCTCTAACCCAAGGTGAGAGCACTATGGTTTTCATGCATTGCATTTATTGTCAGATTTCCCTAATGAATTCATCTGTTTGACAACTTTTCTTTTTCTTTAAAAATAGTATCTGTTATACGGGCTATCTCTAAATATAGAAAGGATAAGGGATGCTAGGAGAAATTTTGATAATGCAAAAAAAATTACAATAAAATTTATTTTTAAAATAATAAAGTTGAACAAGATGACCTCAAATGTCCTTTCCAGTTCTAAAAACATACTTTTATAATCTTCACCTTGATGTCCGACCGGCTCCTTAAGTTCAGAATGTTCACAAGCAAAATCATGAGCTTTCCCTTAAACATTTTAACAAACTAGACTTCTCTCTGCTTCTGTCTCAGTCCCTCTGTGGAGTCTTCTCTCATAACTTTGAGAAGGACCCATCTCCCCACCTATTGGTATACACTTCCATTAAAATCCACTTCAACTACTATCTCGTCAAGAAAGACTTTTTTTTTTATCTTTCTACTTGCTAAGGCTCTTCCTTGCTCAACTCTTATGTCAGTCTTCGTTTTATTCCTCTCTAATACATTTGTCATACAATATTTTTATTATAGTAATCTATATTGATAGGATAACCCCTTATTCAACTGTCAACTCCTTGAAGGAAGGGAGAGAGTAAATGGTAAGGCAGATGCTCTAATACTACAAGAGGCAAGAACAAGCCTCATGACATCCATAAAGTTCTAAAAGTCTTTGAAAAACTGGAGTAAAATCTCACAGGAAGAGAGTTCAGATTGGCTGAGACAATTTGACCATTTCCCAGAACAGAGCAGTGAAAAACCGAGAATTTCAGATTCCAAGAAGAAATGAAAGAGAAGAGGTTTTCATCTGAGTCCTTTAGTGAGGAAAACAACATTTCAGTTTTAGTCTTGGTCTCCTGCCCTCAATCCTCCTTGGGTGGACAAGGACCTTGTGAGATTCAATTCTGAATTCTCTATCTTTCACTTTCTGATTTAGCTGCTTTAATTCTCATTCCTCTGATTATTTAAGCCATCCATACCACTACTTCACCTATACACCAAAGAGATCTAAAAAAGAAAAAAAGGACCCATAGATATGAAAATATTCATAACAATTCTTCTTACATGTCGAAAAAACCTGGAGACTAAAAGGAGTACCCATCAATTCAATATAGCAATAAATGATGGCATGTGAAATGTAAGGGAATACTCTTACACTGTAAAAAAAAAACAATGAAATGAAAAAGAAACTTGGATAAACATCCAACATATTTTGAGCTGTTAAACAACACTCTTTTCTCCCCACTTCCAACACCCCAGCACTCACCATGAGTGTCTCCTAATCAGCTCTAACAATGTTTGCACCTCATCTTATTCTTCCCATAGACAACCCTCCCCCGCTCCCCCCCCACACAACAACCCTCCTTACACACATAGCAGTCCCCAAGGAGGTTGTTTCTCTGCCTACTGAGCATATTAAAATGTATCAGCCTACATCATATCCCTTCCGAGTCTCTGTGGCTCTAAGGGTGATGACTCTATTACCTAGTGAATAAATCTTTTCTAATATGATCTAAAAGGTAGAATGACTCCAGGACAGAGGAATGGCTTTTTTTTTCCATTTTCCCATGAATAATATGATTATTTTAACAGTGACTTTCCTGTGATAATCCTCTTGCTTTTATAATGACAGGAATTTCAGACCAAATAGAAGGGGAATAAGTTCATGGGACAATAAATCTAGAGCAGGAAGAGGCCTTAGCGGTCACTTAATCCAAAGTCTTCAATTTACAGATGAGGGAAACTGTCAAACAGAAAGGTTGATTGATGAGTGCCTTAGCTATCTCACTGCTTCAGTCAAGCTCAATCATGTTGTACCTTATACTGTATTTTTTACCAGTTGCCTCCCTACCCCCTCCCCATCCTTATCTTCCCACTTGAGGAACCACAATCAAATCAACTTTGCCATTGGCCCTAGAAGGAACACATCAGTCTATTGAGGCAGTTTAGTGGATTACTGTACAAATTACTGACTTGGAGCCAAGAAGACTTTCTTTCTTTCCCCATCTACCCCCTCACAAGTTTCTTAACCTCTATCAGCCTCACTTTCCTTGTCTATTAAATAGGCTTAATATTAGCACCAATTTTATAACATTGCTATAAAGATCAAATCAGATAATATAAATAAAATACTTTGTAAACCTTAAATAGCTATATAAATATTAGATACTATTGTTACTTCTCCTTTCCTCTCTTACCCTCACTGTAACTGTGGATCAAAATGTTCCTTCCTTAGCCACCATTTCCCACATATATTATCTTCCCCATTAGGATGGATAGTGCTTGATTTCAAAAATTATCTTTGCTCTGGTATTTATGTCCCAGTACTGAGCACAGAGCTTGGAACATTGTAAGCACTTAATGCTTTTTTTCATTTATTTCTTTTTTCCATCATTCATTAGATGAGAATGGTAGAGACAAATTTTGAAACAAGGCCTATTGCATATGGCTCTTGTTCCTCTCTGCCATGTGACTCCTGCCATGGAAAATGCATGTAAGAATGTATTGAAAGTAAACAAGGGGTGGCAGCACTCCATGAATCATATACTACATAAGCAGACCTACATTGCTTGATTGTAGGCCCAGCTCCATCAATGGCAAAAGACTGGATGTTCCAGATGTTTATTTCCTCTTGGACAGCTTGAATATAGTATTAATATTTTAAAATGAAAAGAGAACAAGCATTTATAAATCCCTACTATGTGCCAGCCATTGTATGTCACTGAGAATATTGGGGAATTTTTATCATATGTGAAGTATGTTGTGCCAAGAGTGTTGCTCTAGTGTTCTATAAGAAGCAGATAGAAATAGCAATTGATATATGTGTGTATGTATATATATATGTATATATTTGAGTATACACATACACAAATATGAAGTAAATATTGCAATCTTTAATTTACAGGTTAGGAAAATTTACAGGGATATTAAGTGACTTACTCCCTCTGCAAAGTGGTCTTTTCTTGCCTCCCCCTACTGTCAGTGCATTAAGATTATATTCTATATTCTCTCTCTCTCTCTCTCTCTCTCTCTCTCTCTCTCTCTCTCTGTGTCTCTCTCTTCCTCTCTCTCCCTCTCTCCTATCTCTCTCTCTCTATATGTTTATATATATATATATATATATATATATGTATACACACACACACATATATTTGTCTTAAATATATTTAGCTATTCACGTATTATGTATCCTTGAAGGCATGGACAAGTTTTACCTCTCTTTGTATTCCCAGAGCTTAAGACAACACCTGACATGCAGTAAGTGCATAATAAATGCTTATTCACTAACTGACTGATAATCATACCTCTAATAAGAAGAAAAGCACAGTGTAGTGGAATGAGTAATATGTTGGGAGGCAGATGACGTGCATCCAAATTCTGATCTGATACTTATTTCCTGTGTGATGATGGACCCATCAGTAAACCTCTCTGTGCCTCAGTTTCCTCATCTGTAAAATGAAGGATTTGAACTGATGTCTCAGGTCCCTTCCAACTGTGTATTTGTGATCCTATGAAGTATTAGAGACTAGTTGAACCTTGGTCTTCTTCATACCAAGAGCAACTAGGTGAAACAGTGGATAGAGAACCAATCTTGGAGCCAGGAAGACTCACTTCCCTGAGTTCAAATCTAGCCTCAGACACCAAGTAGCTGTGTGACCCTGGGAAAGTCACTTAATCTGATTTGATTCAGTTTCCTCATCTGTAAAATGAGTTGGAGAAGGAATTGGCTAACCATTCCAGTATCTCTGCCAAGAAAATCCCAAATGGGGCCACAAAGAGTAAAACACAACTGAAACAATTGAACAACTTCTTGACACTAAGTCCAGTGTTCAATTTGCTATGCTAAGCTATGCTACTTCTTGAACAGAGATGATATTGTAAAATAAGAATACAGAAAAAAGCTTTGTTGTTAACACTTATGAAAAAATGTAGCTTTTATGCAGAAATATACAATGAAACATAAAGTATTATCTAAAGAAAAGTGGGGCTTTCAGATTAAACTTTTACCATCTTACTGCATAAAACTTCTCTTTGCCGCTATACTGTGTGTGACCTGACACCACAGTGCATTTGTCTGTGGATTTCAGTAGACATGCAGGCCTACAGCATGCCTAGAGCAAGTTAACGTATCAGCAAAATAAGATGCCTTTTCAGACCACATTTAAATGTCTACTCCCTGAAAGTTGTCTTCAAAAAATTCTAACATCCTCTCCCTAGTAAATTCACTTCTGAATTTCTGATTCATATGTTTCTGAGATCTAAGGGATTTGAGATGATTTAGGATATCTTCCATAGGCTTTGTTCTAGGATAGTAAAGGGATTTTATTGCTAGAAATAACATTAAAACTATTTCAGAAGCCAGGGCACTTTCTCTTTAGTTAAATGGCACCAGAAGCAATGCCTAACTTTTAGAAAACTCAGCATGTAAAAATTGCAGTACAATAATAGAGCCAGTAATTATTTTCATTGCCAAAAGGATTCTACGCTTTATAAAAGAATTTAAATAGCCAACTCCCTTATTGCCTTTAAAATAGGATTTAATTTACAATATTAGGTTTATGCATCAAGAACATAATTATTACAAAAATTGAAGTACAGTTATATTTTTATCTGTAACTATATATAATATATAAATTCAGTATATTTTATAATCAATTCTGCAGTAAAAACTGTGGCTGTTATAACATACCACCATGCTACTTTTCTATAAACTTTTCTGTATTGTATCTCTTTATATCCATTCATTGAATACTTTTTATTTAAAGATAAGGAATTAGAGAATCACAGACTTGGAATTAAAATATACGTCAGGGGTCATCTTGTCTGACCACCCCTGAATGAAAATTCCACAACATATGAACATTATGGGTGATTTTGAAAAGCAGATATAGTTGGTGAAATATACCATAGGAAGACATGGAAGGATTTGAAGCAGAGAAGGACATAAAGAAAGCTAAGTTTAAGGAAAATCATTCTGGCAGTAGTGTGTGAGATGGTTTAATAGAAGGAAGAGACTAGAATCAGGCTATTCTAGGAGTCAGATGCAGTAACCCAGGCATGAAGTAATGAGGAAGGACCCAAATTTAATGCAATGATAGTGGGATAGGGATAGAAAGACAACTCTGAAGATGTTTGAAAGAAAAAACATCTGAACTTGGCAAGTTTTTAGAGATAACAGATTTGGTAATGCTTCTCTCATAGGTTCATCTGGAGGGAGTGTAGCCTGGGAAAATTCATATGATCATAGATATATATGGAATCTACAAGTCAACTATCAGAAGCATTTATTATGTTTGTTATGTGCCAGGTACTATGAAAAAGCAAAACGTATCCCTGCCCTCAAGGAGATTATCTTCTAACAGGAAAGATAATGTATGTAAATCAGAACATAGAGTAGGTGGAAAGTAACCCAAGAGGGCATGACGTTAGCACCTGTGGGGACCAGGAAAGGCTTCCCAGAGAACGTGTCTTTTGAATTAACTGTTAAAGGAAACCAGAAAATATAAGAGTAGAAGATTGGGATGAAGAGTGTGCTAAACCTAGGAAATAGTGCAAAGAAACAAAGATAGGAGATGGAATGTTGTATATGTAAGCCAATACAGTAGAGTTCATGAAGGGAGGGTAAAATGTCAGAAGACATGAAAGACGAAAAGGGCCAGGTTGTGTTTCTGTGTCATACAAAAAACTTTATATTGATTCTAGATGTAACATAGTGGGTTTTCTAAAAGTTAGACTCTGCTTCTGGTTCCATCTAACTAAAGAGAAAGTGCCCTGGCTTCTGAAATAGGTTTAATGTTATTAGTAGCAATAAAATCCTCACTCCTTACATCCACCCCATCCCAGTGATTCTGAACCCTTAGCTGTCGTCATTTGGAGTCATATGTCATCTGGAGTTTTCTTGGCAAATATACTAAAGTAGCTTGCCATTTCCTGCTTCATTTTGTAGATGAGGAATATGAGGCAAAGTTCAGTGACTTGCCCAGGTTTGCACAGCTAGTACCTGAGGCCAGATTTGAACTCAGAAAGGTGAGTTTTCCTGACTTCAGGCTTGGCTCTCTATCCATTATATTGCCTAGATGTCCTAGGGGCAGCTAGGTGGTGTGGTGGATAGAGTACCAGTGCAGGAGTCAGGAGGACCTGAGTTCAAATCTCACCTCAAACACTTAACACTCACTAGCTGTGTGACCTTGAGCAAGTCACTTAACCCCAATTGCCTCATCCTGGGTCATCTCCAGTCATCCTGATGAATATGTGGTGGTCACTGGATTCAAATGGCTATGGAGGAGAAGTGAGGCTGGTGACCTGCACAGCCCTCCCTCACTCAAAACAAAGAAAGTCAAGTGCAAGTCATGCCATTATTTCTCTGATGGCATGGTCTTCTTCGGCAATGAAGGATGAACACATGTTTAAGATAGAATTACTAGAATTCCTTAAGAAGGAGGATAACATGGTTAGATTTATCCAATAGGAAAAAAAAAACTTTGGCAACTGTATGGAAGATGCATTCAAGTGGAGAAGAGACCTCAAGCAATGAAACCAATTAGAAGGTTATTTCAATGGTACAGTTGAGGGATAATGAATGTCTAAACTAAGGTGATGACTGGGAGAGTGGATAGATTTATACAAAAGATGTTGTAAAGAAAGAAATTCAAGAGTTACATACGTGGGATGAGTGAGAAAGAGGAGGAATTGAGGATGTGACCGAAAATATAAATATGGATGAGTAGGAGGATGGTGTTAATGTCAACAATATTAGAGAAATTCAAAAGAGAAGAAGGTTTGGGAAGATAATATATAATAATGAGATCTATTTTATACCTGCTGAGTTTGAGATAACAAGATTATCTCATCCGGTATGTTCATTTTACACATAAGGAAATAAAGTTGGGAATGGTTAAGTGACTTGCCCAAGTTACACAGGTGGTAAATGTCAAAAACAGCATTGCATCTCAAGCCCAATGATGCCAGAATGAAAATTCTTTTCATTGTGAAGTGTTCTCTCTAGGTTTATTTCCTCATAATTTGTTTACCTATAGATCATTTCTCAAGAAATAACTTCATGAATCAAAATACAAAACTCGAAAGCATCGGATCAGACTCATTCATTGTTATAACTGATAAATGTCAAATATAACTCATTTTTGAAGTACATGGATCAGGGATAAAATTATATAGATATTTGTTAATAATAATTTATTTATCTAAACTCACTCCTTACATCCTCCCCATTCCAGTGATTCTGAACCCCTCGCTGTAATCCTTCAAACTCCATTCCCTACACCCGAATCCCTTATACTCTTTTCCCTCAGCTCACCCATCCCTATATGCTCAAAGCTCCTCATTCCTTCCACTCTGCTCTCTAGAGTGCCATGGGCAGCAAGCTTGTTTTCATCTTAAATCTTTTTCTTTCCCATATCTTCTGTCTTCTGGCTTTCATTGATACCTGGCTCCCTCCTGGTAACACGGTCTCCCTGGCAGCCCTTTCTAGCAATGACTGCACTTCGACTCATCTTCCTGACCAGGGGTAGAGAGGTGAGAGAGTTGGAATATTTCTTCCCATACCATTTTCAGGTTTTCCCTCTAACACTATCAGTTTGAAATTAACTCTTTATACCATATGATCAAAATTCTATTGTCCTATAGGATATTCCTCTTCCTTTCTCAATGAGTTCAGTGCCAACTCAATGTCTTTCCTCCTCATCCACTTTGATCTCTTTAATATACATTAGGCTACTCCCTCAGGGACACTAACCTCACAGTTTTTTCAGTTATTTCATTTCCCATGATCTATTCCTCAATCCCACCTCAGACACACACAAAGATAAATTTGCCATCATTCACAAATGCTCCACTTTCATGTTCATGAACTCAGAAATCCCCTTATCTGATCATATTCTATTTTCATTCCACCTCTCTCTCCGGCTAGTAACCCCAGACTCTGTTTTCCTCCATAACATGACTTCTGGTCCCTTGTGCCCTCATTTCTTTCCCAGGACATCACCATGCACTAGCTACACTCTCCTTTCCTCATCACCACCCTCATTCTGATTATCATACCTCTCTCACTGCAGCCTAAGGTCAGGTTAGTACTTTTGGCCTTGACCTTGAAAAGCAGTTAAATCTGCTGGATAGGTATTATGTGCTCCTGTCCTAATTCCTGAGTAATCAGAAAAATTAACATGGTATCAAATGAGCTAAAAATTAAACCATTTGATTTGTCAAGCCTTTGGAAGCCAATATTTAAATGGTAATACTGAATAATTCTATTCAACCTGTCAATTAATTTTGCAACATAAAGGTAGTTTGCAACTCATCCTTGACAAGTCTATGAGGATACAGCCCTCCTCAATGTCAGATGATTTATGGAGATCATAACATGGATCATTTGCAGTTGAGGTGGTAAATTAACACCTCTTAAAATTTTTTTAGAACAAAATTATATCTTCTTTGTTTTATGGCATAAGATGGTGGAATTTCATCCAAGTATTTGTCCCAGTGCTTGAACAAATTTAAATTGCCTTTTAAAGAAAAATTTTGGCCCTATCAAGAGTAGAAAACATGGGTTTTGTAGTTAAAAGAACTAGGCTTCAATCCTGCTCTTCCCCCTGACTACCCATGTGATGTTGTGCAAGTCGCTGTTCGAACTCTCTGGGCCTCAGCTTCCTTGTCAACAAAATGAAAAGATCAGAATAAGTGATCTCTAAGATCAAAATATTCCAAACTTATACCTATGGTCCAAATATAAGTCAAATGTCTCATTTTTATAAAAGAATTTCAGCTCTGACTCCTACCCATCTAGTATCAAATGTATAAAAATTATTCTATAATCAACAACATAATCTACTGGCCCCTTAGACAATCAGAAAATTCAGCTATGAATTAACTATGACACATTGCATATGAAAACATCAGTTGAGATATTGCATATGTTAGAACAACAAAATAGGCAAGTTAACTATTCATTCCCCTAAGTCCTCTGAGTTCTATCCTTCTATTAAGTTAGGTAATTATGACCTTCTTTCCCCAAAATGCTTCTCTGGAGTTAGGATTTAGTGTTATACCCTCAACTTTTATAGAGAGTCAATAGAGGGAAATGTCCATTTAAAGAACGTTTCTGTATCTTTTGGAAAAACATTATTGAAGACACTGTAATCATTACCCAATGTACTTATGTAAGAATAAATTCCTGCTTGAATTCAATACTTGGCACAGCAGGGAGGGGGAAGGGGAAGAGGTTCACTCTGCAGATGATCTTGTATGCTTTCTTTTAGTACACATTATTAATTATAAAATAAAATAAGTTTTCCTTACTGCTTTAGTACAAAAGATTTAATACCTAAAGGGTCAGGGCTAAATTATGTTGTTAACTATAATATAGCTAAGTCATCCCAGATGCATTTATCTCTGTTACCTTTAACTGATTTGTGTTTTGTTTTTATTTTCTATTAACAATTATCCTTTTTAAAGTATGTTTTGAACATTTCTTTATGAATATGGCCATATCAAATAGTAGTCCTGTAATGGAAGAGCATGGATTAGGACTGTGGAAGATAAAAAGGCCTGTGTAAAAAACAATCTGTACTGATGAGGTGACTGTCTACCTCATGAGATCAATGGAAACACTGAAGAAATGGAATAGCTGGAGAAGAAGAAAGAGAATTATGATAATACAGGGGACATGAAACATTAGAAATAAGTGCATTTGATTATTCAACTCCATTGTAGCCCTTAATTTGGTGAAAAACAGCATTCATGTCCCTCACATTCTTATATATTCTCTAAGCTAAAACATTCCCAGTTCTTTCAACCAGTACAAGTATGCATTTTTTCAAGTACCCACATCATGATAGCTACATTACTTTTGCTTGTCAAAGCCCTTCCTAAAATATGATATCCAATAATAAACACTGCCTCCAAACTGATTCTGCCCAGTGTGTTCATTCCCTTCATCCTATACTTGTATTAATTCAGATGAAGATTGCATTAACTTGTGGTTGCTATGTTATACAGTTTTACTCAAAGAGAGAAGAAAGAATGCTACCTTACCCTTAGACTAGAAGAAAGAGGAATTTGGATGGACACAGAGGGAACTGAGTTTAAAATAAGAGTAAATGAGGGAACTCCTGCCAAAAAAAACAAATTCTATCATCTCAGTTATGTAGCAAGTGAGATCACTTGTAACTGAGGAGGGGATTATGAATTTATTCAGAGGACCTATAACAGCCTCTGTGGTTACTTATGGCCAGTAAAAAAGATTTGTGCCTATATTGTGTTTTTTTTCCTTTTATGGTTTCTAAAAAGAGAAAGTAGGAAATCACATGATGTCCTTTTCTTTCCTTTTCGTCTTATAAGTTTCTGAGTTTTGTAACATTTTCATTCCAGTGTTCCAAATCATTTACTACCCTATATTATAACACATATCACTATATATTTTCATTCTTAGACCTTTAATATCTCAAGATTTCAAAGTAAGGGCCACTGTTTTGATTCTACAGTAAGAGGAATTGTATAAATACAAAATCAGATGAAGAGGAAGGAAAACAATTCGCTTAATATCTCAAAGAGGAACGAAATGGCATTACTATGTTAGAGTTAAGTTACAGTGCATCCAGCTGTAGCTGATCAGACCAATACGAGCTCAGAATGCTCCACCGCAGGCTGGGTACAAAAAGTCCATGTGGGCATTTGCGGTGGATTCTCTAAATTTGTGTGCCACATGTTTCTTCTGAACTACTTCATTTCTGCTTTACTTATAGAGCACAGCACCTTAACTGATGAGGCCACACCATGCTAGGCAGTCTTGTGCCAGTGTCTCCCATGTCATGCAGTCAATTCCAAAATTTTTAAGAAAACCTGAAAGACCTAGTGTCACTTTTTCTGAACACCATATGAATGCTTGCCCTGCATGAGTTCTCCATAAAATAGTTAGTATAAATCTGAATTTCCTCTATCTTCTTACTGAGCCAAGAATCCTGCTTCTCTCTAAGCTTTACTTGTATTTTACTTTTCTTGGAATTAAATGTTGCTTTCTTAGAGATGGGTGAACTATCCTGCTGGTAAATCCTGGGGGAGTTCTTGTTTTTCATTTAGGAAATTCTGAATTTTCCCATCATTTTCATCAGCCAGTCTTGATGTATGTGAATGGTCTTCCCCAGCAAATGTAGTATTGCACACCAAATCACTGAAAGCTGCGCACTCCTTTTCTGTTCCACTATTGCCAGCTGTGTGTTGGTCCAGCTTTCCCTCCAAGTTAGCAACAAACTATTCCTGCTCAGAGAAGCATTCTAATCTGTTGACATCAATTTTTGTGGTAGTCATTCTACCTTGGGGCCATAGGTTTTGTTGAATGAAAATACTTAGCTTGGAGAAGATAAGGCTATGATTACTCCAGCACCGCATGCCACATATTGCCTTCTCTCTCACATTCTATCTGTCTCTTCTTCTTATAATCACATCACCTACTAAATGCCAATGTTTGCTACTGAAGGTGCATCCATAACATTTTATTGCATTTATGCAAACAGGAGAAAATATCTGCGATGAGAAGGTCACGGGATGCACAAGTTTTCAGTAGTAAGTGACCTCTGTTGTTGCTGTTTCCAACTCCATTCCTCCTAAGGACTCCTTGCCATGTCTGGTAGTCTCAGTCTACTTTAACATTAAAGTCACTCAGAATTATAAACTTGTCCTCTTTTAGCACATTGATGAAATAAATTTTCTTTAACCTCATCAGTGTTCATCATGGTGGAAGCATAAGCACTGATGATGGTGGCAGGGCATTCTCCTTCAAGAGGCAATCACGTTGTCATGAGCCTGTCATTCACTCCTTTTGGTAGGCAGACAAGGTTGTTGACTAGATTAGTTTTGATTGTAAAGCCTACACCAGCTTCATCGCATTTCCCTTCATTGTGACCACTCTAGAAGGACATGTATCCAGCTCCTACTTCAGTAAGCTGACATTCATTTGACAGCCTTGTTTCATTCAGGGCTGCTATCTGGATGCAGTATCTGCTGAGTTCTCTTGCAACTAGATCTTGTATTGTCTATGAGTGTACCCACATTCCATGTACTGATGATGAGTGGAACTATCTTTGTAGAAGTTTTTGTACATTTGTGTGTGTGTGCGTGTCCAACTGCCAATGCAGTTTACTAGGGTGTGGCCTCTGTGCATGCTACAGCTTTTGGAGCCACAGGTGAGAGTTTGGTGGATCAGATGGAAACCAGAGTTGGATACCATCTCTGAAAAGGACTCACCAGTCCTCAAACTCTCATACTAGTCTTCCTTGAACACATCATGTACCCCTCCACTCTGCTAAAAAGAGTGTCAAGGTAGGGCCCCTTCACCATTACCCATGTGAAGACATTTTTAATTTTCTCTTACAAAAACTGGTATTTTCCCACATGTACAAAAATATTTATAACAGCTCTTTTTGTGTTGGGAAAGAATTGGAAATTGAGGAGATGCTCATCAATTGGGGAATGGCCAAACAAGCTATGGTATTATGATGTAATGAAATAATACTGTTCCGTAAGAAATAGTGAGCAGGCAGACATCAGAATAACCTGGAACGACTTACATGAACTGATGCTGAACACTGTACACAGTAACAGCAACATTGTGCAATGACTGACTTTGTTAGACTTAACTCTTCTGAACAATTCAGTGCTCTAAGACAATTCCAAAAGACTCATGAAGGAAAATGCTATCCACATCCACAGAAATAATTATGGAGTTTGAATGCACATTTAAGTATACTATTTTCCCTTTTTTTCATTGCTTTCTGTTTTCTTTCTTTTGATTTTCCCCTTTTGTTCTGATTCTTCTTTCAGAACATTACTAATGTGGAAATATGTTTAGTATGATCATACATGTATAGCCTATATCAGATTGCATGCCATTTTGGTGAGGGAGTAGGAGAAGGAGGGGGGAATTTTTAGAATTCAAAATCTTATAAAAGCAAATACTGGAAACAAAAAATAAATTACTTTTTAAAGTACATATGCTGCTGATCTGTACAAGCCTTAAACAGGACCACAAGGACTGCCTCCTTTGTGCTTCTTTCTGTGAGCATGGGTGATCAAACAGGAATTATGAGTGAGGGACTTTTGGGAAGTCTCTCTTGGAATTTTAGATGCTTCTAGTTTCCTCAGTCAAAACTTCCTGGCAGTAGAAGTTTTGACAGTTACATCCTTCTCATAGAAAATGACTACTTGGAGAATAACTCCAAGAAACATCCTGGTTTACCAAAAAACAAAGACCTTAAGAAATTTGTTTGGACAATGCAGAACTAAGGTGAAGGTAAAATGTCTGTTGAGCTGTCCCAGGAAAATTTTAATGTTTTAAATATCAAACACTTGGGTAAGTATGAAACTGATTATATGCTACTTTTTCAAATTTTAAGCCTTTGTCAACATGTACTTATGAATTTTTGGGTTTTTTTAATATTTTTTTATGTGAAGGAAATAAATAGCTGTCCTATAGCTGAAAAAAAAATGACTGACCTTTCCTTGATAAATGCAATTCTCATAATATACTTTCTTTTTTGATCATTATATAAATTGAAATTTTGTAGAAAGTTGATTAAATAGTACATTAAAATGAATATGAAGGTACAAATTAAATGTTTACCATTAGCATTATTTCTGAATAAAAATAAAACATAATGAATTAAATAATTATGTTTTATTTTCTTATTTAATTCAAAATACATTTTAAATTTAATTTTTAATGGATATAATGTCTAAAACATGCAAATCAAATGATAATATAAACTTAGGTCTGTACACAGTGATAAAAATAAAAACACATTTGATGAAAAAAATGAAAAATTAGTCAGTGAGCCAGGTCTTTGGTACATGGTAGGTAGGAAGGTAGGTTGGTTGTTTTCCTTCATTCTCAAAGAGGACCAGAATGACATCACTATGCTAGAGTCAAGTTGGAATTTGTCTGAATGTATCTGACAGATCAGCCCAAAAGGAGCTCAGAATGTTCTACCACAGGTCAGGCACATTTGGGATGGATTCTCTAAATCTGTGCATCTTGTGTTTCTTTTGAGTTATTTCAAATGGGACATGGACACCAACACAAAAGCCACAAGATTACTTCCTATGAATAAGAAGGAATCAGCTTCATTACTCTATTGTCATAACTTATTATATATTATAGCATTGTAACTGTTTAACTGATCTTTGGCCTAGACAATAGAAGCAAGAAATTTTATAGATGAAAGGAATCATAGAGATTAGTAATCCCATATTCCCATTTTATAGACAAGAAGTTGAGCCTAAAGCCATTAACTGACTTATCCAAAGTCACATCCAAGTCCAGTTATCCTTTACCTCATCTCTGAGTTTATATGTAGGATTTTTTTTTCCAGAAACATTTACAAGTCTCAAACAAGTAACTGAGGGTAGTTGCAAAGGGACATAGCTTTGGTATCCCCAAATGGCCTAATCCCTCTAAATGTCTCAGTGTGGCTACATTTCTGAATACACAGACAGCCTAAATACATCAGTTACAATCATGCAGTCATTGAACTTGATACTTTAAGGAACCTTGGTAACCATCTAGTTCAACCTATACACAAAAGGAATCTCCATTATATCATACCTGATAAGTGGACATCCAGTGTCTACTCAAGGACCTCTCAGGAAGTAAGCCCCACCACCACCTGAGAGAATCCTTCCCAGTTTTTCATGGCTCTTAATTTTGGGATTATTTTTTTCCTAACTTGAAGCCTAAATTGACCTGTGTAATTTTTACCCATTGTTGCTGTTGTGGCCTCTGTGGCTTTCTTCCTTTCTTCATATGATAGCTCTTCAAGTACATGAAGACATCAATTACCCACCCCCAACCTCAGGTCTTCTCTTCTTCAAGCTATTTCTTGTCACTGATATTCATATGACATGAACGCAAAGTCATCATTCAGTAGCCCTACTTTGTACACTCTCAAGCTTATCGACGTCCTCCTTAAACCATGGTGCCCAAATCTGAACACAGTACTCCTGATGAAGTTTTATGTAAAAGCAATATAATTGGACTATCCCCTCCCTATTCCTGAAAGCTGTGTCGTTCTGAATTCAACCTAGGAGGACATTAGGGGGTTTTTTGTTTGTTTATATTGGGCGGGGGAGGGGGGATTGGTGTTGTTTTGGTTGCCATATCATACTATTGATTCCTATCGTACTTTCGGTCTACAAGACCCCTAAATATTTTGTCAGAACAACTGCTATCTAAGTACAGCTGCCCCATCATGTACTCATGCAGGCAATTCTTCTAATACCTAAGTGTAAGATTTTATATTTATCCCTTTTGAATTTTATTTTATTAGTTTCACCTAATACTCTACTCTGTCAAGAATCTCTTGGATACTGACTCTCATGTCCGCTGTGCAAACTACCCCCTTCCCCTTCAGCTAACTGGAAAAAGCCATGGCATTTATTCCTTCAGCCATGCCATTGATTTTTTTTAAATTAAAATTACAGAGTGAAGCACTCATCCCTAAGGTACTTTACTGGACACTTACTGCCAAGGGGATGATGGGACATTAGCAGCTTCTCTTTGAGTCTGACCAAACAACCAGTTCTGAATTCATCTAATTGTATACTTATCTATTCCACATCTCTCCTTCTAATCCACAAGAATGACACAAAATTTTGAAAAGCTTTTCTAAAACCTAAGTAAACTACATCAACAGTAGCCCCCTCCCAGCTATTTGTTTAATAATCCTGTCAAAAAAAACCCAAAAGAAATTAAAGTAGTCAGATATGACCTGTTCTTGTGTCCCAGATGCTTCCTCTCCATTTTTCTGATCAGGTGCTCTATAGTAGGCTCCAAAATCACTTCAAAACCACTTCAGATTCTCCCTCCTTTCTTCCACCTGTATAGACTCTGGCATGCTTCCTGACCCACACACCCTCCCTATTCCTAGATTTCCTCACATTAATATAGCTTTTTAAAAAATATACATTGCTACCTTCTGCTCCTTATCTATCCTGTTTCCCTTGAATAGGGAATTCCCATCCCGAATTAAAGTCCAGATAGAGATTTTATCCCACCCAATCTCAGGGATATCTATGAGATCAAATTTGCTTCCTTGCATAGCAACCCCTATTCCTTCTTATTTGTAGCTTAAAAATTGAACATTTGTGTATAGACATTTGAGGTCATGAGTTTTCTCATTGCCTTCCCTTTTGTCTGCACTGCTATTCTTTCTATTTTCTACAGTATTTAACATGAGGGTTATACATATTCAGTCTTTTCCCTCTCTAAGCCTTTTTAAAGTCCTTGTGACAGATTTGCCATGCCGTTTTGCAAAAGATTTCTTCCTTCCTTTTGTTAGAATATGCCAATGTTGCCAAGCATTTGTTCACCTCTATGGCACAAGCTATGGTCCAGACACCACCTTTCTGAGTTTCCAGTGCCTAACACAGTGTCCTTCCCCCCACCCCCCAGCACTTAGCACTAGTGCCTGGCACACAATAGGCACCTATAAATGCGTATTGACTAACCAGTTGAATTTCTTGGCTGGCTGTTCACTTACCAGGTGGTGCAATACTGGGTCTGGAATCAGAAATACGAGTTCAAATTCAACCTCAGGTACTTACTAGTTGTGTGACCCTGGAGCTAGTCACTTACCCTTTATTGGCTTCAGTTTCATCTTCTAAATAGGGATAATAATAGTACCCACCTCCAAGGGTTATTGTGAGACTCAAATGAGATTATAATTGTAAAGTGCCTAGCACAGTTCCTGGCACAGAATAAGCACTATTTCTCAGTTATCGTTATATTTTCTCTTCCACATCCCTTGCCCTCGATAAGCAACAGTGATGAAAATACAACTTGTACTCCTCTGGTCTTCAGTTTCTGCCTTATGACTTCAGAACTATTGGTAATTCTTTTTAGATTCCTCCTGAACGTGTCATCCATGACCACTGAAATAGTCACTTTCTCTATTTGATGTGTCTCTAATTGCCCCACTTCCTTTTCCAAACTTATCTAACCAACTACCTTCTCCTTCTTCATGATGCTAATCAGTAGACATTCTGTATAATTTTTTTAATTGTAAGAAGCATGTGTAAGAATATAAAAATAGTGTCACTTTTAAAGTACCTAGAAAAAAATAAAATAAAATAGGGTATTGCTGAGTAATGGTAATGACTTTCTTTGTTTCCTTTCAAGTTATTTAACCTCTGCCTCATTTTTTTTCTGTCTAGTGACACTTTGAAAAGAATCTCTACCTATAATACTGAAAAGGGCAATGATGTTTACTACTGTTATAAAATATTTATTCACTGCTTGCTTATTTATAGAATTAAACAGTTATAGTTGCTGATCTCAAAAATTGTTCAGTGGGACTCCCAGGTGAGCAAAAATCTTTCCATCATTATGGGTCAGCACATTCTCTGCAATTTATGTGCTCATCTAGAGCAGTGAGAGGTTAAGTGACTTGCCCAGAATCACACAGCTAGTAAGTATCAGAGGGGGCACTTGAATTTGGGTGTTCCTAACTTTGAAACCTACCGCCTATCCACTACACATGTTGCCTCTTATAATATACATGAAGCTATATAATTGCACATATATTTATTCATATGTTCCATATGAAATATAAATTCATGTAAAATGTAATGCCCTGAGAAATGTAGCGCTTATTAGTTAAAATTTTAAAATTTATGTTAATGCAAAGGCCAAAAAGTATACTAATGTTTAAATTATAGACTATTATGAGTATACAGCATCAAGTATATATATCATAAGATTTATCCGAAGTATTAAAAAATATAGATCCTTAGGGAAACTACTTTATTTATGGCACAAAATAGAATTACAATTAGCATAATCATTTTTGTCAAATGGATATTTCACTTGTCCAAAAGGCAACTAAATGACACAGTGGCTAGGGTACTGGACTTTGGAATTGAGAAGACCTGAGTTCAAATCCAGTCTCACATACTTTCTAGCTTGTGATCTTGTGCAAGTCATTTAACCTCTTCCTGCCTCAGTTTCCTTAATGATAGAACTTACCTGACAGGCTGTTGTAAGGTCAAATAAGATATTTTTAAAGCACTTCTCATAGCGACTGGCACATAGTAGCCCCAGTAGGCTTGTTCATTTTCCTCCTAAAAATATTTCCCTTTTACTGAGAATTGTTCACAATCATATTTGATTTACAATTCATAAAGTACTTTTCTCACCATACCTCTAATCTCTCTTCTGAATGTTATTCTCATATTTTCACCTGA
Source organism: Bettongia penicillata ogilbyi (assembly GCA_023548195.1). Lineage (NCBI taxonomy): Eukaryota > Metazoa > Chordata > Mammalia > Diprotodontia > Potoroidae > Bettongia > Bettongia penicillata. The sequence goes on from JAJHZJ010000371.1 coordinate 2,058,144, forward strand.
CAGTTGGACAGCTCCACCTCTATGAACCATTAGTGTCTTTAACTCAACATGTCTAACATGGAACCTGTTGTCTTTTCCCCTGATTCCACTCCTTTTCCAAATGTCCTTGTTCCTTTTGGAGACAATACTATCCTGCCAGTCACCCGTTTTGTAATCTCAGAGTCATTCCTGATTATTTCCTTTCCCCTTACATTCATCTCCACATAGTTGCTAAGTCTTGTTGATTCTACTGCGCGACTCTTGGATCTGTCTCCTCTCCCATTCACATGGCCACTTCTCTAGCCCTGGACCTCATCATGTCTCTAGATTATTATAATAATGTCTGAATTTGTTTCTCTTCTTCTAGTCTTTCCCATTTCCTCCATCGCCATCATCATCCATATAGATTATGAGTTAGTACTCTTAAAACACAGAACTGACGATGGCACTCCCATTAAACAAAAGCTTCATTAGTGTCCTATCCTCTAGAGTAAAATAATAAGCCCTCCATAATCTGGCTCCCACCTATTTTTCCAACTTATTTCCTATATACTATACTTCACAGCTTCCATACTGTCAGCAATGTAAATGGAATTAACAAAATAAATAGAAATAACTGTTCTGGAAACTAAACAATCCTTCTCTTTACCCATTATTCAGACTCCTCTATTCCTAGAATGTTCTCTATTTACCTTTGTATCTTAGAATCCCTAGCTCAGGTTTTACCTCTTATAGGAAGTCTTTCCAAATCCCCGGAATTACTAGTACTCTTTTTCTCCTATAAATAGCTTAAATGCATTTATTTGTATGTATATTGTATCACTAACCCCAGGGGTATGTAAGTTAAAGGTAGTTTTAGCTAGCTTTGTATCTTTGTATCACCTATGCTCTCCATAGTGCCTTGTACATAATAGGTGCTTTTTTAATATTAATGGAAGTGGAATTGTAATGGTTAACTAGAATAAATATTGTCCTATTTTACAAAGGAAGAAACTAAATTTCATCTAATTTATGTGACTTATGTGATTTTCTTATGGTCATGAGAGGCAGCATAGCAGAGTAGCAGTAGATAGAGATTCAGCCTTGGAGACAGGGAAATTTTGTCCTAGCTCTGACACATAGAGGCTTTGTGACCCTGGTCAAATCACTTAACCTCTCGGTGCTCTAGACAACCCTATAAGACTATAAGTTGCAGAGGAGATGACCTGTGTTAGTAGAGGAAGCTCCCTTCTCTGGGTACACACTATACTAAAGAAATCAAAGGTCTAGACCCTATCCATATCCCTATTCCTACTTATGATCACATAGCTAATTAATGTTGGAGCTGGGGCCTGAGCCTAGTACTTATGATTTCGAATCCAATGCTCTTTGGATCAAGACCACAATAGATTTACAAATTTACTTAGTGGACTTTGGTCATAGTGGAGGCAAGGTAAACTTTAATTATCACCCTTTCATATAAATTATAACACACTCTGATTTGGTGGAATTTTAGCTCACAAAACCATATGTATGTGTGTGTGTGTGTGCGTACACACACACATATAGATATAGCTATAGGTATATAGATACTGTTAACCTGAAAACTCAGTTCAATAAAAGACATCAGGCTAATAAGCATGTGTTATTATTTAATTAATTCTCTTTTAAAGATAACGGTCAGAGCGCTATGGAGCCAGCATCAGAACTGGCTGACTTAGTACAGAAATTGACTGTCTTAAGTACATTTTGCCAGGAGAAAGGAGTTCTCTTAGATAAACACATAGTAAACAAATGGCACCAATTGGGTTTTATGACCCCAGGCATATGGGCATCTTCCTTCCGTACCATGCCTTTGTGATTTAAGATAAGGAAAAACAAAGTCCCATCACCCAGATAACAGATGCTGAAGTTACAGCTCAAGGCATCTGTGTTTTCTCTTATCACTAAGATGCCAAAAGGAGGATCTGGTAAGGAAGTCCCATTTGCTTGACACCAAAAGGCATCCTCTAAACAAAGGAGACTATTAGGTCCAGGCTCTTCTTAATTCAAAATCTAAAGTTTTATATCAAAGGATTGTCAAGGTCCAGATTCTTCAATTCTGGCCTTTACTAAAATCTAGAGTATATAAAAAACTAAAGATTATCAATATATATGTGATTGTATGCTAGGCTCTGTAATTAAAAATCCTAAGAATGAAACAATCTCTGCTCCCAATTTGAAAGCTGGGGAGAGACTGCAGAGGACCTGAGAAAACAGTTCTCTCTAACATGCCATCTTGAGATTAAACGGAAGAAATTTGAGAAGCACATAGCATTCCACCTTGAGCTTCATGATATAGTTCCATTTCCATTTCCATTTCTAATTCTACAGCAGAGAAGAGAGGGATAGAAAAGCAATTGTATACCAATCTTTGAAGGCCTGTGATGTGGCATTCATTTTGTATATGGGTACAAATGAAATTGCAGAAGGAAAGAAGGAAGGAAGGAGAGAAAGAAGAAAAGAGGAAAGGAATGATGGAGGAAAGAAAGGAGGAAAGGAGAAAAGAGGAAAGAAGGAAGAAAAAAGTATTCATTAAGACCTTAGTATGTGCCAGGCACTGTACTAAGCCCTGGGAATACAAACACAACCAAAAAGAATGATAGCCTCTACTCTCAAAGAGGTTAAAATCTTATGGAAGAACCAGGAATGAAGCAAGGAGACGGCATGAGACCTTTCTCAAAATGAAGATTCTAGAAGGAACTCCCCAGTGGGAAAAGACAGAATTCTCTTAACAGAGAATGTTCCATATTGAAAAGATCATAGGGGTAGTTGAATGCCTTAGGACAAGGAGACACCAGGAACTGAGGGAAATTCTAGGACGAAACAGCCCGGTCTGGAAATCCAGAAGCCAGGAAAGAGGTACAGGAGAGAAATGGGGAGGTAGACTGCTATGGATGGTGATTAATTAGAACAAGGATATGAGCAGGATGCTCTGGTAAATGTTTAACCAACTCTACAGGCAAGAAAAAGTATATAGGGCACATTTTAAATATTTACTAGCATTACTAACATTTTCTACCTCACTTTTCTAAGTTTGAGACAAACAACAAAACAGTAAATTAAGCTTTGATTTGTAGCATTTGCCAATTTCTGAGGTGTAAAATGCTCACGCTGAAAATGTGTATCTTTGTGCATGGATGAAGTAAAGGGAAGGTTTAGATCATAGGAGTTAGGATGGTCAGGCCCTTTCAAGTAACAATGATAATGTTGATTTGATTATTATTCCTTGAGCAATAAAGAATGGGACAAATATGGTACAGCAATTGATGAGATCTGAACTGCCTTCCCCAAATATCCTGGTGGAATGGGTGAATGGGATAAAGTTTCATCTAGGGCAAGACAGATATGGAAATGATTTCACTTATTCTCTAATCCATAACAGGGCAGCTAGGTGGTACAGTAGATAGAGCACCAGTGCAGGCATCAAGAGGACCTGAGTTCAAATCTCACCTCAGACACTTGACACTCACTAACTGTGTGACCTCAGGCAAGTCACCTAACCCCAATTGCCTCATCCTGGATCATCTCCAGTCATCTTGATGAATATCCGGTCACTGGATTCAGATGGCTCTGGAAGAGAAGTGAGGCTGGCAACCTGTACAGCCCCCTCTCACTCAAAGTCAAGTGCAAGTCATGTCATTGTTTCTCTGATGGCATGGTGTTCTTTGGCAATGAAGGACAAATACACACAATCCATAACAAGGGCAGTTCTGCCCTTGAGGTAAGTTCCAGAGTTCACTGGATTTACACTCCCAGGTTGGAGGAAGGAGGAAGTTAGGGTCTCTAGAGGGAATAGCTGAATTTATTCAGACATAAAGTATTGAAAAAAACAGGACCAAACCTTTGGGAATACTCAAGGAGGAAGAAAAATATCTAGACAAGAAAGGTAGGAAACAAAGCAGGAGGGTGAAATGTCACAGGAGCCAAAAAAGAAGAGTTTCCAAAAAGATAGGGATAGTTAATGCTGCCAGGTGTTGAAGTGGTAAAGGAGAGTGAGGTCTGAGAACAGACAAACTTTGAGAGAAATTTCAAAAGAAATGAATGAAATTATGTCACAAAGGATTGATGAATGAGTGGATAATGAGACAGTGGAGGCATCAGGTGTAAACTGTTCTTTCCACAACTAGGGCATCTTGCATTAGCACGATATTCTTATATTAATATGATTATGGTTATCTCATAAGTCTTCGTTAATTAGCTAATCGTTGCAACGCCTATTAAGTTAAATATAGCCCATTAGATTGAAATAGTCTCCGACAATTTTAAATATTTCATTATCAACATTCAACCATTATTAAGTGCCTACTATGTGATGATAAGAATTCTTCATTCAAAGAATTTGCAATCCAGGATGAAAGATAGGCAAACAGAAAGATAATTTTAATGTAAGGCAACATATGATACTGCTATGACTTTATGAGCAGCAAAGCATTTGAACAACACCATAACATATATAAAAGAACTAATTGGAAAAAAGGCTCAGAGGCTGGAAACAAGGTATTATTATGGAATTATGAGGAGACTAGTTTATCAATGGAATAGTGAAAGATAAAATTGGTAAGGTGGGTTGTGGCTATAGCACAAAGGTTCTTGAATATCAGGCTTAGAAGTTTTAATTAAATGGGGTAGGCAAGGGGAAAAACCATTAAAGATTTTTGGGGAAAGGAATTATACGATCAGCCTTGCTTGCTATGAAGATTGATCTGATCTGTAGGATAGATTAGAGGGAGAGTGACTGAGGACAAAAAGTCTAGTTAAGGATCTACATAATGGATTTTATTTTCTTTAAGAAAATTGATTTCTATCTTCATTAAATCAAATTAAAGTTGTAAATTTGTGGGTATGTCTTTTTTGGCTAATGTTAGATGAAAGCTCATTTTTAAATCTTTCCATAGCAGACCTATCACTTCTGGCAAAACAGAAGGTCAGCTTATCAGCGCCTAATGCAGCTGGTCATTTGTTTGTTTTCCTTCCACACTAGGCAGTACCACAAATAACCCCATAAACTACACTTCCTTTCACTTAGAATTCCAAGAGTGTCCCTCGCATTTGACAGCATTAGACATGGGAATTAAATCACTGTAACATGATAAAGAAATATGGCAAGATTTGTTTTAACTGGACTCTCCAAATGTCTCCATAGTATGTCTGTGAGAGGCATTTTATTAAACTTTATTAATGTATGGTATCTCCAGTATCCTGTGCTATGGAGTTAGCAATCAATTACCACACTCCCACATAGGGAGGAAATTTCAATAATGTAATTTCTTTACAACATATGCCATTTCTCTAAACTTGCCCCAAGGGAATCTCCAACAATCTCAGAATTCATGTTTCAAAATGCTTCTTTAGGCATCAAAGCTTCCAAAACTAGACAATGTCTCAGCCAACCACTAATCCTGGCGAGGGTTTGTACATAATCTTTCAGAGAGAGCTTCTAAAAGTCCAATTGGAGTCAGAATTTTTCCTCGGTTTGGGGGGGTCCTATGGTTCCTGAAATTGTTCTCTTCTGTCTGTAACTAACTGAATGTGTTTGACCTTTCCTTACCTATGCAGACCCCAACATAATCAGCTACTGTGACTTACGGGAGACCTTAAAAATCAATTGCAAATCAGTCATTTGACCTAGCAGAGAGCTGTTTGCTTCTTAAAGGCCATGAAAAAGAAAAGGGTTTTTCAGTTTCCTTCATGGTAAAATTCAACAAGTTATTAATCCCTGCATCTTTAAATGATTTTCTCCCTTCCTCCCTGAAAATCATGTCTATTTGATGTAATTTCTCACTGATGAGGTCAAATGAGTCATTATTTGGCATACTTTCACCACTGAGAAATGAAGGTTGGGCATTTACATTATAGTGCTCTTAAAAGTCTTTACCTCTCACAATTGCCTCTATCAAGAGCTCAGACCGGGCACTTCATAAAATCCCAGCTTAGTCACAAAGGAGGAAAAGAAAGAAATGACCACTTTTTGATTGGAGGTTTTAGGATTTGACAGCTTCAGAGAAATATTTCTATTCCTTGAAGCAGAGAATTCTATGTAGTGCTGCTACACTAAAGATCTAGCCCAGGAGTAAAGAACCTGTGGCCTCAAGGCCACATGTGGCCCTCTAGGTCCTCCAGGGTGGCCCTTTGACTGAATCCAAACTTCACAGAACAAATCCCTGTCTTTTCTTGGTTTCTCTGCCTGGATGTCTGGCTTCAACAAACCACTCCTGGCCTCCACCTCACCATGGCATGAACTCCCAGATCCAATGGGAATGCTAGTCACTTAAAACCTAGGACAAATGAAACAAACAAAAAAAAGCAAACACCTCCAAGCCTATTTATTGCAACTGAGGTAAAAGAGGAAGAAAGGTCCCTTTTCTGGTTCAGTTTATGGTACCCATCCTGTGGGAGAACTTGAATGTTTACCCTTTGAGTAGTAGCAGGAAAAATAAAAAACATGCAGCTTCTGATCAAAGAAGGCTAATCCCACCATAGGTAGCAAAATGAGCATGGACAGTTTCTCCATGTTAGGATCTCTACACCTGCACAAGGCAAGTTTTCTTAGCATATGGGCAGTTGGCTATCTGCCAGGTCCTAGGGAATGCCTGAGTGCGAATCTATCCTTAAGACTAAAAGATGTCATCAGTCTACCAATCAGCAAGCACTTACCTACTATTCTCTAGGAACTGGTAAACGATGACTAAAAAACAAATTAAAAAGTTCTTTCCTATAAGAGCTTATTATTTAATCAAGATAAACAATATATAACCATATAAATATATATGTATATGTATATAAAATAATTACAAGGCAATTAGGAGAGGACAAGATCTGCTGAAGGGAGGTCCAGAAAGGACTAGAACATGAAATGGTGTCAACTGAGCTGAGTATTAAAAAAGTTAGGAATTATAAGAGTTAGAGCGAGGGAAGAGATTCCAGGCATGAGTAGGGGGCACAGCCTATGCAAAGGCAAAGAGACAGGATATGAACTGTTATGTGTGAAGAATAGCAAGAAGAACCATTTGTTGAGAGCATGGAGTATATAAAGGGAAATGATGTGTAATCATCCTAGAAAGATAGGTTGGAGCTAGTTTTTTAAGGACATTAAGTGTAAAACAGGTAAATGCTTTTATTTTATTCTAGTGGCATTGTAGAACAACCTGCATTTATTGAGTAGAGGAGAAATATAGAACAATTAATGATACATTTATTGATTCTTTGCATATTATATATTTAGTATCAAAGGCTTTAGAGCTGTGTGTAAGATGAGTTAGTCTATGATACATTGTCTAGAAATTCTAGAGTAGCTGGAATTCTTAATAACAAACCCTGGAAAACATTGTAGATTAAGGGCAGCATATGAATCTAAGGAAAATGAAATTCAGCCTTCTTACTCTGATTAGAATCTTGTGGTCATTAAATCTGACTCATCAATGAATAAGAAGTTTATTAATTAAGTGCCTCCAATATGCCAGATATGGGCTTATCTTGGTAATGTATTGACAAAGTCTCAGGAGGTAAAACTACATTTTGCTAAAACTTTACCCTTATTTCTCAGTTTTCTCTGTCCCACTGTAGAAAGTGAAATTAATAGAATATGGGGAAAAAAATACTCTACTCTTGATTTTCTTGTGTAGGATGTTCACTTCTTTTGGGTCCTTTGATTAATTCTGCAGGTCACTTTTATTTCTAGATGGTGGGAATTCTTTGTCAGGAAATAGTGTGGTAGTGGGAACAGCACTGAACTAAATGTTAAGATACTCTAATTCTAGTCTTGGCTCTGTCACTAATTAGTTGTATTACCTTAATCTAATTATTTAAACTCTGGGACTCATCTGTAAAATCACATGCCTTTCTCAAAGGAGAAAGAGTACATTATACTCTCTTAATGCGTTTAATCATATTTCAATTTGTATTATGTATGTGCATGCTGTACATCCCCCTCTTGATTGACGGAGGATTGAAGATCAGGAACACATCGTGTTTATTTTTATAACGCCCCCCCCATACCTACCACAATGCACTAAAGATTTTAAGTGATTATTAAGTGTTATTTCAATAGTGCAATCAATAGAGTCATACTAGATGACTTGTAGGATATCTTCCACCTCTACTAACAGTTTACTATGATTTAGTACTGAGATAGAAAGAACAAAAATTAACAGCTCTTGCCTTTAAGGAGCTTGCAATATCCTGAGGAATAAAATATGTATGTATATGGATAATATTTTTGAGGAAGCTATTATAATGACTATGGGATCAGGAAAGACTTCCTATGAGAAGTGACACTAGAGCTAAACCTTGGAGGGAATTGAGAATTCTAAGAGGCAGAGGTAAGTTCATTTTCTACATTGGGACAACCTGTGCGAAGATCCCAAGGCGTAATTGGGAATGCCGAGTTCTGGGAACAACAAAGTTATTTTATTACATAGAATTGTACATAAAGTACATAGACTGTAATAGGATGAAATAAGGTCAAAGAAGTACAATGGAGTCACATTTTACACAGTTTTAAATGTCAAGCAGAGTAGTTTATATTTCATCCTAGAGGGACAGGGAGCCACTGATTATTTTTTAGCAGAGGAATAATAAGGCCAGCTACAATTTTAACTCATATTTATATAGGACTTTAAGATTTAAAGGGTTTTGCATATGAGAAGGGTTGTTGTTGTGTTCATCCTTCATTACCAAAGAAGACCAGGCCATCAGAGAATGATGACATGACTTGCCCTTGACTTTGTTTTGAGTGAGGGAGGGCCGTGCAGGTTGCCAGCCTCACTTCTCCTCCAGAGCCATCTGAATCCAGTGACCTGACATTCCTCAAGATGGCTGGAGATGGCCCAGGATGCACTGGCAGACCCTGGCCCCGTTAGGCCAAGGTCTATGAAGGTACTCACTGGGGTGAGGTAACACGCATTCATTGAATAGACCCATTTAAGAAGTAGTCAGGGCATGGCCCCTTTAATGAGGCAAAGAAAAATAACTAAATCAGGCTGGGAGGGAAACAGCAACAGTAATAATTGATAACCACTCTTAAGCCAGGAGGGTCCTGAAAACAGCCCTGAAATGGAGCTTGGGCAGGGGTCTGGTGTGGTACAATCTATGGATTTCAGAGTGCAGTAGGCTCAAAGGGAAGGGAGGGGAGGGGAGGGGAGAGGGGAGGGGAGGGGAGGGGAAGGGAAGGGAAGGAATAATCATCTACTTATGCCTCTGTTCCAGGCATTGTGCTAAGCACTTTTAGAAATAGTACATCATTTAGTCCTCACAGCAACCTTCTTCTATAAGTACTACTATTATTCTCATTTTACATTTGAGGAAACTGAGGCAAACAAGGTTAAATACCTAGCTTAGAGCCCACAGCCAGTAATTTCATGAGACTGAAACTAAACTTAGGGCTTCCTGATTCTTGGGCCAGAACTCTATCCACTGAACTACTTACTTACCTTTGTCTACTTGTATATAAAAGTCTACTTGTATATTAAGTGAAAAATATCTTAAGGAAATGTGTCATGACCAAATCTTTGCTGTCAATTCGCTATAATAACCTTTAAGAAGACTTCTTGGTAGTTCTCTGCAATTCTTTTTCTAAGACCGTCAGCTCTTAATAACTCCATGATTTATAGTGTTTCTGTTCATCCAATTATTAGCACAAGTATGTTTAGCCAACATGATGCTATACATACATCCATGCTTCATATAACTTGCTTGCATCAGTATATTCTTAAAAACAAAAAAATTGTAAGAGTGATTGCAAATAATATTTAATTGCATTTCTCTTAGTATCTCAGAATTTATGCTCACTCCAGCTTAACATTTGGCTTTTGAAATTCTCTTCAAGACCCATCTCAGGTTCTACTTTCTCCATCAAATTATCTCTCTTCCTTGTTGAAAATTATTTTTCCCTCCTAAAGTTTTCTAAAAGCATTTTGTCTACAATGATCTTTTGCCCTATCAAGTCAACATTGTACCTGTCCACATGTACCTAATTTAGTCAGCTCTTAGACTGAAAAATTTAATGAGAGCAGATTACAATACTGTGCTTTATTTTTGTGTCCCTAACAAGGAACACACTGTTTTGTAAGCAGGAGACATCGTAAGTCCTTTAAATTAGGTTGATTTGAACTGAACTTAATTGAAAGCAATGTTGTATTTCTAGACATTCTAATTTGCGTTTCCCAGATACTAATATTTCCTTATATTGAACTGAATGAAATGTAATGAATTATAGATTTTATATGAAACAGGACATATTGCAACAAGCAATGCATATTAATATTAACTCTTAAATTCAAATTTCTTGTAGGAAATCCATCCTTGAACAATGTAATTTGGCTTTTTACACTTTACACAACAGATATGTAAAATGATAGGTTTCAAATACTATGATTGTGTCAATTTAGAAAAGTCTTCATCTGAAAATGTTTTCCTCCTATACATATTAGCAATTCTTATGAAACATATAGAGCTACATGGAGCACTGGGGCATTAGGTAAGATGCCTCTGATCACATAGCATCTTTTTGCCCAAGGCAGGACTTGAAACTAAACCTTTCTGACCAAAGCTGGCCTCAAGCAAATCCATCATATCACCTCTCAAAGCATCAGCTCATACTATTTTGCAAAGATGATAAAAGCAGAGAGCTTTCTCTATGAGTATAGGAGGGAAAAAGTGTTCAATAACCTAGAAGCCAACCTATGCACTAACATTTTTGTAGATATTAGGCATTATTGCACAAGAGACGTAGATGGCAGAAATTCATTTGCAAAAGTTTATGTTTCATACAAAAAATTCACAGAAGAAAAATGATTAGTACTTAATTATTTTTAATATATATTGCTTACCATATTTAACTATAAAATGAATGGTGAGAATGTGTTTTGTTGCTAATTCTGACCATGTCTGGAAAGCTGATACCTTTAGAGAATTAAAAACACATACACAAACACACACACACATATATATGCATATATATATATATATATATATACATTTTAAAGAATTTCTGAAAATTATAGAAGTAGTAGGTAGAATTAGAATCATAGATTTAGGCTGGGAAAGAATCTTAAGGACCTTCTAGTCTAACCCCTTAATTTTACAGATAAGCGGAGTTACATCTAGAGAAGGTAATTGATTTAGCTAAAATCACAAAGTTGTAAGTGGGAGAATTAATTTTTTTAAGTCAGGTTCACTAAATCCAAATCCAGTTCTCTTTCCACTACACCACTCTTCTTGAATTTTCCTTGTTTTGCCAACACGTAGCATGTGTTTTAGAGAATTCCAATAACTGTCAAGAAGATTCTACCTCTTATGTCCTCAAGAATAAACCTTTCAAGGAGTCTTTATTCCATCACCAGTTTCTTGGAATATTCCTGTTGACTTCTCCTCTAGGATTTTGTCACAGTAGTCCAATAGGCATTTTGATCACATGTTCAGGGAACAATCTGTACAAGAAAAATATAAGAAGGTACAAGAAAAGCAAAAACTCTCAGTCTTACCTGCTTTTAACTATAAGCCATTATTAACCAGTGTTGACAGATTATAGGATTTTTGAATTAACTGTTTGTGTTGGGGCAGGGGAGGCTTGGGAAAATAGATAAGAACAGACATATTTTGCCATAAGCATATTTCCTATATCATTAAAATGATATTTTTTGAAGCAGCTTATCAGCCCACCAAGAAAGGCCTGTCTCAGTGGAGTGTGGGGGCAATGAAGTCCAAGGGCAGCTACAGACAAGGCCAGCCTAACTGCAGGGGCTGGGCCACCAGGCTCCAAGCCTGGAGCAATCCACCAGCAAGGCCCTACCCTCCTGCCAACCAGTAGCCCCTAGGCCAGTGAGCAGTCTGTGCAGCAAAGAAGCCCCTCCCCCAGAGACCTCACCCCCAACACAAGCCAGCTAGGAGGTTTTGACCCCATTACTAACCTATGCACTGCCCCAGCGCTAGTCAACAGCAAAGAGCCCAGCCCTGGGACCTATCAGCAGAGAGATTTTATCTCCATAGTAACCCAGTAGCAGAGCCTCACCCCGGGAGAGGGCAGCAGCTAAACACCATACATAGGGATGGGCAAGAGGGTGGCCCCAACCCTCCCAGTATAAGCCATAATGGAAGCCTAAGCTTCAGAGAAAGTAAGTAGCTAAATCCTGAAGCCCAGTGAAAGCCAGCAGTAAGACCCAGAGGCCCAACACAAAAATTTTGGGACAGTGCAGGACCAAAGTCCAATGTCACATAAAAACACTAAGTCACCTAAAAAGCAGGAAAAAAAATAAGCAAAAAATCAAAAAAGAGCTTGACTATAGAAAATTACTGTGGTGACAAGGAAGATCATAACCTTAGAAGACATAAGCTTAGAAGAGGACAATAGTGTCAAAATCATTTTATGTGAAGCCTCAAAGAAAAATTTAATTTGTTCTCAGACCCAAAAAGAATTCCTAAAAGAGCTTTAAAAAAATTTTGAAAAGCATATTAGAGAAGTAGAAGAAAAATTGGGAAAATAAATGAACATAATGCAAGAGAATCATGAAAAGAGAGTTGATAGCATAGGAAAAGATATATAAAAATTTACTGAAGAAAATAACTCCCTAACAACTGAATTGGCTAAATGGAAAAAGAAATACAAAATCTAGCTGAAGGAAATAATGCCTTAAAAATTAGAATTGAAGTAGTCGAAACTAATGACTCCATGACACATCAAGATACAATAGAGCAAAAGCAAGAAAAAATTGAAAAAATATATAAAGAACTAAGTCAAATTTATAAAAAAAAAAAAAATGTCATTCCCCAACTGATGAACGTTCAAAGACTATGAAGAAGAAGTATTCAGACAAAGAAGTCAAAACTATAGCCCCATGAAAAAAAAAGCTCTAAACCACTACTGATTGGAGAAATGCAAATTAAAACAACTCTGAGGTATCACCTCAAACCTATAAGAGTGCTAATATGACAAAACAAGGAAAATGTTGGATGTTGGAGGGGCTGTGGAAAAACTGGACATTAATGCACTGTTGGTGGACTTGTGAACTGATCCAGCTATCCTGGAAAGTAATTTGGAACTATGCCCAAAGGGCTATAAAACTGTGTGTAGCCTTATTCCAGCAATACTCCTGCTAGTCTATATCCCAAAGATATTCAAAAAAAGGGGGAAAGGACCTCTTTGTACAAAAATACTTATTGCACTGGACCTAAGTTAGCAGGAAGATCTAAGTTCAAATCCATGTTCAGATACTTCCTAACACCATTAGCCTGGGGGAGTCACTTAACCTCTGTCTGACTCAGTTTCGTCAACTGCAAAATGAGGGTAATGATAGCACCTACCCAACAGGGTTGTGGTGAGGAACAAACAAGTAAAGTACTTTATAAACATAAAAAGCTATATAAATTTAAGCCTCAGACAGATTAGAATAAGGTGAATCAAATTTAAGTATTCTCTTCACAGTTTTTTAAGCATTAAGCTGCTCATTTTATTTAAGGAAATATTTCAACTACCATTAGGGACTCCTATTATCTGAACTTGAATTCACCCCAATATTGGAATATTGGTAAATGGTATGATTTTTTAAGCATGTGTTTTGAAAGTTCTCAGTCATCCTATATACTCAGATTTTAGTGTTTTCTTTTTAATTGTCCCTTGATCGATATGTACATAAAGAGCAACAATAGTTGAATTGGGAAACAGATGAAAACTGTATGTCTTATAAATAGTCCAGAGAAACTGTGCCCAACTAACCTCAGGGCTAGATTGCTAGTGATTTGTCAGACACTGTTACCAAAATCTTAAGGAGGTAATATGAATCAGATACTCCAGTTTTCCCTAACATTTGTCACCTTAATCCGCATGTAGAGAATGGCTTATTAAACATAAAATGTCACTTTTCTGTGATTAAAAAAAAATGGTACTTTTTTTGACAACAAATTTCATGGCTTAAAATCAGCTTTCCTTTGTACCTTCATGGCATTGTGGATAGAGTTTAGGACTGGGAGTCAGGAAAAGCTGGGTTTAAATCAGACCTCAGATACTTACTAGCTGTGTGATCCTGGCTAAGTTACTGAACTTTTTCAGCCTCAATAGCACCTACCTCCCAGGGTTGTTGTGAAATAAAAAAATGAGATGATATTTCTAAAGCATTTTGCAAAACCAGGCTCTCTATAAATCCTAGTATTTTCTTATTATCATTGGATCCTTTTGAAATTTTAGCTAATGCATAAAACCAGAGGGTTAAATTAAAGGCAAAAAGAATGACTAGAGGGATTTATTATGATTTAGAGGGCAATTTAAAATGTTGTTTACGAGAAGAGACTTGTAGGGAACAGAACACTTGAGTGCCATTTAGTTTCTACCTGTAAATTCTAAAATGCATTATGGAATTGAGTCATGCTCTATTTCCATCTTTTTTTTCCCTTTAAATCAAGGGTCATAAGAACTCCAATGGGTTTTTTTTTTCCATCAAGTTCTTAATAAGCATGGCTAGGAACCATTTCCTTTGTAAAAAATGCCTTTGTAAAAACGGAGTTTTTAAATATTTAAATAGCTGAACAAAATATACTTTCTGTCTCATATATTTGAGTAAAATGTTTTAAATTAATAATAACTGACATTTGTATAGGAACTTTAAGGTTTGCAAAGTAGTGTGTGTGTGTGTGTGTGTGTGTGTGTGTGTGTGTTGCCTCATTTGACCTTTACAGCACGCCTATGAGGTAAGAATGATAAGTATTGTGTTTTTTATAGGTTAGATTCAGGAGTAAAATCATCTATCCATGGCTGCACAACTGATTTGAAAATAAGAAATGGAACTTTTCTTGATGACAGAATTTGTTTGAAAGAATGCAAGAGGGAAAGAGGGACAGAAAGAAGTGTAATAATATTTAGCTGTTGCAAACACTTTCCACGGCTTGAGAAGCAGGAGACTACTACTAAAGCCACTTTCCCTTTCAGATATTGTGGCTCTACAATTCTCTTGTCACAATCTTGGGTCTAATTAGAACTATATTGCTCATTATCTTTTAGATTATCATCTGTAAAAGGACCTTCACTGATAAATTTATCATTGCTGAAAACAGGTCTCTGCCTCACACATTGCAATTGTAGCATTTACATCATCAAACTCACTAACTGAAAGCTCTCTATCAGATAAGTCAGATAAGATATTTCTAATTAGTTCTAAAATCTGTTCATCAGACAGTCTCTTGGATATTGTATCAGTAAGAGTAAAGCAAAAGCTATATTATTATGACAACAAAACTGCAAATTCTGAAAATCTAAAAAACTGAAAAAAATTTTAATGTAAAATAAGCCCAGGCAAAGATAAATTTTTATTTTGCTGTATAAATACAATATTCACAAGGAGAAATGTTACTGACTCTCTAAGGAGAAAGCACTAATATGAGGAAAGAAATGATCCAATAGAATCAAATGTAGGAGCATTTTTTTCCTATTTATAAATTAGATAGATAGATGCATAGGTGGATAGGTAGATAGATAGATAGATAGATAGATAGATAGATAGATAGATAGATAGATAGATAGATAGATAGATACATAGATACATAGATACATAGATAGATACATAGATACATAGATACATAGATAGATACATAGATACATAGATAGATAGATTTTAACCATATGCATTGTTTTGGTTGTTTTTGTTTTTTTTTTTTACTATTTGAAAAGTCTTTAAAAGACTGAGGAATATTGATAACAGATTTAGGGGGAAAAATCATGAGACATAAAGCATATATACCTAAGCCTTTTCAAGTTTCAAATGTCCAAAAACATTTTTGTATCATGTGATATGCCCAGTACTTCCAGTGCTTAAAAAAAGAGAGAAATCTTTGGTCTCATTGGAAAAGACAATTTAACACAAGTAATGTTAGCAGCTCAGTTATAAATGGTACAAAAGGGACTAATAGGAGAAAAAGTGGAGGCACCAACACCAAATGTAGACACCTTTGATGTAGAGGGAATACACGAATAGATAAGAAAGAGAAAGACCTGGACAGACACATGCATACACACACACACACACACACACACACACACACACACACACACACACACACGGAAAGTTAAATTAAGCACTTATGATATGTCAGGCACTGTGTTAAGTTCCAGAAATACAAATATAAGCAAGTAACACATTCCTTACCCTCAAGAAGCTTAACTTCTAAAGGGAGAGATAACACATACAATGAAGCTAGAAGTGGGAGGAGGTACAGACGTCATGATATGCAGACCACCAGGAAGTGGTTTGGAGGCCTGGTTTCAGGCAAGATAAGGTGAAAGCTTAGAGTCAAAGTGCCCCCAGGAAGCAGTCCAACTTTCAGATTGGAGGAGATAGAACTGATGGCTAGAATGGAGGTTGATGAGAAGGAAGCATTGGTTCTGGAATTGAGGGAGTTTAGGGGAACATTAGTATGAATGTTGAAGTCCCCTGGCATAATGGCAGGAATTTGGCAAGAGGGGAAGAAAACGAGCCAGTGCTGACTGCCTTAATGAACAAGCCTCAAATCTGTGGGACATTCGAAAGGTTTCACCACAATATGGAACTCAGCACTTGAACCCTCTCCAAAAAAGAGTTCTCTCTAGATCTGGCTCTACCTTCTATGATACAACCTATGCTTCTTTCACATAGTAGCCCTTGATGGTTGCTTTCAAGTATTTGAAGTCAAGTAGAGACTTTATACAGTAACTGACTAAACGTTGGAAATTAGATTAAAAAGCAGTTACACTGGTGCCTATCATAGCAATTTTCCTATTTAGTAGATATTTATTGAATGAATGAATGTGGGGGAAGCTCTTTCCAAAGGAAAAGCTCCATTTCTTGTCATTTTCACCAGAATAAGGTAGAAAATATCAAGAACATTTGTCCCCTAGAACTTAAATCCAGTTTTTCTCATCCCAAGGTCATTGGTCTTTCTCTTCCATCATGTCATCCCCTCAAGTAAAACGGAAATTATTAATATGAACCTTTATAGGCTTCCTCAAATCCCAGGTCAGCCTGACAGAAATTGTGTCTTTTGTACCTCTTCTAATTTTTCTTTATTTACAGAAATAAAAGGAAAAATAAAATCTTCTCAGAACTCCATTAGCTTTTCAAACAAAAGAGATTTTATGAATATAGGGTTCATTTCACATACATTTTTCAGGTCTCAAATATCACTAGGGATCAAGCTGATTTGACATCACAGAATGAATATTGAAAAGGATATCCTTTCTGTAAAAACAAAATCTTCTTACAATATAGCTACTTAATAAAATCAGAGCAAGACTTTTTATCACAGTCTGAATTTCATTTCCAGGCGGGTGTGCACAGCATATGCAATTATTGAACATTGAGAGTCAGAGGGAACCATTAATTATTTTAACAACCTTTGTAATTTTCAAGTTGACCAGGCTTGGTTTCTTAAACAGTGGCCAAAAAGCAGTAAAAACAACTGCGTTCAATAAAAGGGAACAAAAGTAGATTGTTGCTGTGGTTCAATCATGTCCAACTCTTTGTGACCCCATTTAGGGTTTTCTTGGCAAAGATACTGGAATGGTTTGCCATTTCTTTCTCCAGATCATTTTGCAGATTTTACTGCAGTAAACAGAGTTAAATGACTTGCCCAGGGTCACACAGCTAGTAAGTGCCCGAGGCCAGAGGTAAACTCAAGAAGATGAGTCTTCCTGACTCCAGACCCATTTCTCTAACCACTGCACCCCTTAGCTGCCAAAAAGTAGACAACCATTATTTTAATATTAAAACATAAAATAAGTATAGGGGCTTGATTAAGGAGACCCCTGATCAACCGTATGGGTTGGCTAAGTGGTGAGCATTTGAATTTGGATTGTACTTCCCTATAGTGGACTTGGGAGATTTACAGAATTAAGCAATTTTAGCTCCATTTAGATTTCACTGAAAAAAAATAATCAAGTCTCATTAATTAGGGATGATCTTTATGGTCTTGAAGTATTAGGGAGTTAGGACCACTCCTGAACATAGAACAGAAAATAAAGCCCTATAAGCATATCTGAGAGATGGTGCAACTGGAGGAGCCTGAGCCTCTAACTGAACAATTAATGACTTCCTTTCAACAGTGTCATATAGCAGGGAGAGTACTTTTTCGCATGGAGAGGGTGAGGAAAAGAGAACAAGCACTTTCTTCCTCAATTACATGTAAAAATATTTTCAGCATCCTTTTTTTTTCAGTTTTGAGTTTCAAATTCTCTCCCTTCTCCCTCTCTCTCCTTGAGAGGGCAAGCAATTTGACACAGATTATACATGTGCAGTCATGCGAAACATGTTTTTACATTGGGCATGTTGCAAAAGAAAACATAGACCAAAAAAGAAAATGAGAAAAATAAAATTTTACAAAGTGTACTTCCATCTGCATTGACTCCATCAGTTGTTTCTCTGGAGGTAGAGAGCATTTTTCATTCTGAGTCCTTTGGAATTGTCTTGGATCATTGCATTGATGAAAATAGTCAAGTAATTCTCAGCTGATCACTGTCAATATTGTTGTTATGTGAAATGTTCTTCTAGTTTAGAACAAGCAATTGTTACGTGCCTACTGTGTGCCAGGCTTTGGAGAGGCAGAGACATAACATCTCTACCAAAAATATAGTAGCCATGAACAAGAGAACTATGTAGCTGAACAGTTGAAATTCCTAAACCCAATTGTCCTGGATAGAAGAATGGGGTTTTTTGAAAAAATTCAGCAAGAATTATTAAGTGCCTATTCTGTGCTGAGAACAAAATTTAATGACCACTACTCTCAAAGATTATTCATTAAAGTAAGGGGGAGGACAATACATGCATATGTAAATATGTACAAAATAAATTCTCAAAACAAAGGTACTTAAATACAAATTGAGTGGGGAGGGCACTAGCAATTGATGGGGTCAGGAAAAGATTTGTGTAGGAGGTAGCACTTGAACTGAGTAGTAAAGAAAATGCAAGATTCTCTGACACAGAGGTGATGAAGGAGTACCATACAGGTAGCACAAAGGCGCAAAGAATGGACATGGCATGCCATGTATGAGGAACATGGTAGAGTCCCGTTTGGCTAAACCATAGAGTATGATGAGACTAGAAAGATACAATGAGGCCATTTTGGGAAGGGCTTTAAAAGCACAACAGAGGAATTTATATTTTATCATAGAGACAAAAGTATGTGGGATGGAGAATGAGGAATAATAGAAAATATGGAAATCAGGTACTTGGGAGACAGGATGAATATTGGTGTTCTCTAAAGAAATAAAGAAGTTCAGAATGACATAAAATTTGGGAAGAAAGATTATGAGCTCTGTTTTGGTCATGTTGTATTTGAGATATCTGTAGGACAATCAGTTTTAAAAGCTGTATAAGGAATTGGTGATGCAAAATTGGAACTGAGAAAAGATACTGGACCTGGACATATGATCTCTCCAGTGACGTTTTGTTATCACTCTCTTTTTTACTTGAAAGTTATTCTCATTTCTTGTAAGGAGTGAAGATAAGAGCTTTCAGGCTAGACAAAATTACATCAGACTTCAACTACTTCCCTTGAAGATAACATATTTTACCTCAATTTTCTGGACATTACTGCAATGGCACATATTTAAATAGAGACAAGTTTTACGTGTAGAGTCACCAGTATTCTCACTATATGTTGTTTTTTGAATATTTGATTAATCCAAATGTACAAAAATGAATCAAATGTTTTGAAAAAATCAGTAAGGATATTTTAAACAATATGGTCCTTTAGCATTATTTTTTTCCCAGTATTCATGAAACTGATAAGTGTTAGGATTTTTAATTTACCCTTTTGACTCCCCCACCAATGTTTTCTTGTATTTATAGAGGAATTTTTTCTTAGCGATACAAGCTTTAACTATTTTCTATAAAAAATAAACATGTAACTGACCTATATCTGGGAAGATTCCTGATGCTTTCATCTTTTGGTAATAAATATGTGATGCCTCCTGTTAAGAAAAATGGAGCAGGCTTGAATCAGGGAGGAAGCTGGTAAAGTGCTTTGTGAGCAATTCATATGCCACTCAGAAGGTTTTGAGCCAATAATTATGGATCTTATCCAGACTGCCACTTTCCAGTTTTGGAGAGAAGCTGGAATTTCAGGCACCTCCCTTGATGCAGTCAGTCTGTTGCTCATACTGACAGGGCAGAAGCTTTCTATTTTGCATTTGACCCAACCTGCGCTTTTGTTGTTTTCCTTTACTTTTGACCATATAGAGTACCAGAAATTTTCTATATCCTCCTTCTTCAGGATTTGTCTCTCTCCTCTAATTTCTTCACTTGTCACATTTCCAAAATATAGTTTTTCATTACTATTGGATTTTTTTGTTGTTCTTATGCTGCTTTGATTCATTATAATACCTTAACCTTTCAGTTTTTGTTGTCAATTCTTGACCAAGAATTTCTGATCATTTTTCTGGTCCCATTTTTCATGTTTCTTTTAGGCAATATGTTGTACAAATTTTCTACTACATATGCCTAGATATTGATATCATATAGCTAAATATTTATATAATTTTCTAGTATCTTTACATAACTCTTTGATAGTTTTTTCAAGGCACTTCTACCCTTGAGGTGTTTGATATCTAACCTTAGAAGCATTCATATATATCTCTTGTTCATATATATCTTCTTGTACGAGCCTATCATGGCTACAGTCACAGCATATACTATTATATGTAGATCTTGAGATGTTTTTACATTCTGTCAAATAATGTAGGTGAAATTTCTTCATGATATTTATTCACATATACAACTTTGTTTGAAATACTTTTTAAATAGCTGTTTTGGTAGTTGAATCCATGAAGTCAAATTCAAAGTCAAAATCAAAGAGGGCTTTTTGAAATTGCATGCTAAGTATTCTTACCTCTTATTCAAAATCATTTGAGAAATTAGCATTATTTTTACACTCCATTTCATTACTGGATAATATTCTTGGCATTTGTGTTGAGCATTATGAAGTCTTCGCTCATATTTGGTAAGATCTGTTTCCAATTTTGTTATGCTGTGGTCCTGGTACCTCACAAAAGTTTTCTCTTTTCTTCACAGTTTTAGTTTGTGGGTTATTTTTGTTTCTGATTCATTCCTATGTGTCTTCCCTCCTTGTGATGTTAGATAAAACCCAAAGGAGCACCATTCACTTCGCTATCCTCCATGTCAAGATAACCACTGATAGTTCCACATAGACCCAGTCTGCAGCTCTATGCTGGTCCATCAATTCTTTTAAATTCATAGAAGCAGTTGCATTACATTGGCTGAAATGCTAATCCCACCAGTGTTATTACCTTAACACAACTGGCCGATATGTCAGGTTCCACGCCATACTACAATGGATACCATAGCATGCTCAGGGCACTCGAAATCCTCATCATATGGCAACTTGACTAGAATTCTCTTTCTGTCATTTAACATATTTAGTCAGATACCAGATTCTTGGTGATATTTTTTTAAATGCCGCTCAATTCACCTCTATTGTTTTACAGTAACACCAGCAAGCTACTGTTTGAATCAAAACAGCAGCTTCTTAAGTGGTTTCCTTACCCTCAGTTTCTCCCTATTTCAAACTTTCATGCACAGGCCCTTACGATTAACTTTCACAGAATAACACTTTCATCATATTACTCTTTTGCTTAAAATCCCCCCCATTGCCTTTTAACTCCAAACATTTCGGCATGACATAAAAAGCTCTTCCAATTATTGTCCCATTCTCACCTTCCAACTTTTTCCTGCTGTTCTCCTAATACAATACCACAGCCATGCTAGACCTCACTCTGTCCTGAGCATAACAGAAGATTGGACTAGGTATATTATAAGGTACCTTCCAAATCCAAATGCTATGATCCTGCATGCTAGTTATCCTTTTCCCTTTGTTAGGCACTCACCATTGGGCAGTTATTTCTAGTGATTTCTTAAAAAGAATTCCTTCTAAAATATGTCTAAAAGTTGGTGATCTTGTCTTTTGTGACAATCTCTGGTGAATGAGTACCCCCAAGGCAATACATTCTACTACATGGCTTTGTTATGAAGTTTTCTTTATATCAAGTCTATATTCTTCTGTCTTTAACTGCTATTTACTGTTCCTAGTTCTGCCCTCTAGGACCAAAAAGAGTAAGGCTAACCCCTCTCTCTAAGGGATAGTTCTTGAAATACTTTAGATTGAAAAAAATCATCCTTCCCCCAAATCTTGTCTTATCTAGGCTAAACATCTCTATTTCCTTAATCAGTACTCATATGGCATTCTATAAAGACTCTTCGTTATACCCTGGAAGACTCTGGGAGCCCTCTTCCTTAAATTTTATTTACTCATTTTGGGCCAATGTTACAGCTTTCCTAGATCTTTTTAAATCTATTATTAAGTATGTCAGCTATGCTTCTCAACTTTATGACATCTGTAAATTTGATAACTAACAGATTATTTTTCTTAGAGGTATGAAAGATTAAAGTTGTTATGTAGAAAGATTTTAAAGAAATATAAGAAGACATATTTGGTGATATATGTCATCATGAACTCAAGTTTTTCTATTTTAACAATTATTTTTATTGTGCAGTCATAAATTCTGCTTTCACATTTTTTCTTTTGAATTATTCAGGAACATCCTATTATGATTCCATACTCTTTTTAGAATCTACAGTTTTCTGCCTCCTCCGATTTTGATTTTTTTCTTTCAATATTTATTCATAGACTTCTAGACTTGGTTAGCTAATGTAGATAGAGGATGTCTTCCACCTGTGCTCAAAGTCACTGAGTGCTTTTTTCCTCACGAAATCTTTACTTATCTCTTCCTTGTATTCCCCTTTTCTTTGTTTTTCTATCTTCTTTCCTCCTGTGTCTGGAACTCAAAGTCATCTCATATCCTTCTACAATGTGGAATTCACTTTTCACTGACCTGTTTCTTCCACAGATTACTCCTGGGTAGGTAGAACTGGCCTCATCTGGATTCCTGTCCCTTTACTTCAGGCCTGGTGGGTGTCCTCACACACCAATATTGGCACCATATCCCTATTCCCTTTTTCTCTCAGTTCTCTGACTGAATATTGCTGCAGCATAGCATGCTGCTATGTTGCCATTCCAGGTAAAGAAAACTTCTGCTTTTGCCTTTCCATGGCATAGAAAGAGGGACCAACGCTCATTTTGTTACAAGCCCGTTGGCAAGCTTGTCCAGCCTTGGCAGAGCATGATGGCTGGTGAACAAGATGCTGAGTGAGCTTGTTAGGGATTAGGGATTAGCCTTCTCTGTTGTTACTTCATTAGATTGTTATCTCATCATTGTTCTTGGTGTCTTAGATATTGGAGACAAATGAAATTGCTTTATCTCTTATGTATAATTTCTTTTTTGGAGAGATATGAGAGGTCATACCGAAGTCCTCTTTTTCATTAGTTATATGAACCACGAATTGGGGAGGTGAATTTGAAATGATGTAGGGTGACAAAGGCAAAATCAAAAGAACAATATGCACACTCACAAAATAATATTATATTAATTAGCATTTACTTCCCTTCTAGCCTATCTACATCCTACCCAAGGCCCCACCTTTTCTCTGAAACTTTCTAAATCATTCTAATACCATTTCCCCTCAGCATGTGCTGGTAGATGTTTAACTGGTTCTCCAGGGAGAATATGTATTTGTGGAACTTTTTAAGTGCAATAATCATCATTAATATTTAATTCATTGTTTTATTAAGTTTAGAAAATCAGTCAAAATTCAATAAAACTTTATTTGTAGTATTTTCCTATTTCTGAGGTATAAATGCTCACTTTGAAAATTTAACAATTGATCCTCATAAGCCAGTTTGAATTGCCTTCAGCACAGCTCTACCCCTCTCTGATCTAATTAAATATTTACAGTCTATAGAATTTGCATAGAAATAAGTGGGGTTTTAGTTTAAATGCTTAATCTATCTTGTTCCCTGAATAAAATCACATGCAAGCAGGAACCACGTCTTATCTCCTATAGAATTTAGCACAGAACAAAGCACATAGTACATATTCCATGTTTATTTGTGGAACTGTTTTAATCATATAGTGAACTGAATCAGAAGCAGCAGCAGCTTCCAGAGCCCTCAGTCCCCAGACAGTAAAGGGATTGGACAGCTAGACAGAAGTAGATTATAGGGTTTGCTGGCACTGGGTACAAGAATGGTGTATACACAAATCTGGATTGCAATCTTGGGTCTTGGTCCCAAGTCAAGTAGGAACATTAGCCCACCAGCGGTTGTGGCCATAGACATGTGGAGGCCTGGTCAGAAAAGAGTACTGGTGGTTGTTCACAGAGCATAGGCCAGGAGAGTAGTAAACATATCTGTCCTTAGATTATACCACCTTGGAAGAACTAAAAACTTAAGGACCCCCAGAACTAGCTCAGAAAACATGTGTCCAAAAAAAATGAAACCTGAAGCTTGGGACAGTGTCCTCTTTCACTCCAGGAACAGAATCCAACTTTAACTGAAGATTAAAAGTCATGAAATAGGCTAGAAAATGAACAAACAGGAAATAAAGAAGCTGACCATAGAAATTTACCATGGTGACAGGGAAGATGAATACACGAACTCAGAAGAAGACAAAAAAGTCAAAACTGCTACTTTCAAAAGCCTCAAAGAAAAATGTGAATTGGTCTCAGACTCCAAGTGACTTCCTGGAAGAGCTAAAATAGATTTGAAAATCAAATAAATAGGTAGAGGGAAAAATGAGAAAAGAAATGAGAGTGATGCAATACAAATCATGAAAAAAAGAATCAAGGGAAAAAAACGAATCAAGAGCTTGATAAAGGAGGCAAAAATAATATGAAAGAAAATAACATCTTAAAAAATAGAATAGGTCAAATGGTAAAAGATAGTTTTAAAAATCTACTGAGGAAAAGAGCTCCTTAAGAAGTAGAATTGGCCAAATGGAAAAGGAAGTACAAAAACTGAAGAAAATAATTGCTTAAAAAATAGAATTGGACAAGTGGAGGCTAATGACTCCATGGGACATCTATGAAACAACAAAATCAAATCAAAAGAATGAAAAATAGAAGAAAATGTGAAATGTCTCATGGGAAAAAAAAAAACAGCTGACCTGTAAATTAGATTAGGAAGAGATAATGTAAAAATATTGAACAACTTCAAAGCCATAATAAAAAATAAAATAAAAGCCTAGCCAACATCTTTTAAGAAATTGTCAAGGAAAACTTCCCCGGTGTTCTAGAAATATAGAAATTGAATAGAAATTGAAAGAATTCACTGATCACTTCCTGGAGGAGATCCCAAAATGAACACTCCAAGGAATATTATAACCAAATTCCAGCGAGCAGAAGTCAAGGAGAAAATACTGCAAGTAGTTAGAAAGAAATTAGAATCACACAAAATTTAGGAGCCTCTACATTAAAGCTTCAGAGGACTTGGACTATAATATTCCGGAGGGCAAAAGAGTTAGATCACAACCAAGAATCACCTAGACAGCAGAATTATCATCCTTCCGAGTAAAAATTAAATATTCAGTGAAATAGATGATTTCAAGCATTCCTGATGTTATAGAAATGAACAGAAATTTTGACTTTCAAATATAAGAATCAAGAGAAGCATTAAAAAACATAGGAAAGAGAAATCATAAGGAATTCAATAAAATTACACTCTTTGTATTCCTACATGGTGACACAATACTTCTAACTTCTAAGAACTTTATCATTATTAAGACAGTTTATATATATATATATATATATATGTATGTATGTATGTATATATGTATATGTATATATGTATTATATACAAAGGACATGGATCTGAGTGAAATATGATGAGATGTCTAAAAAAAATAAAATTAAGGGCTGAGAAAAGGGAGAAGGGAGAAGTGACATGCAGAATGGGGTCAGTTATCTTACATAAAAGAGGTGTGAAAGAGCTTTTACAATGGAGAGGAAGAGAGAGGCTTGAACTTTACTCTCATCAAAATTAGTTCAAAGAAGGAACATACACAATCAGTTGGGTATATAGATCCATCTTACCCTACAGGGAAGTAGGGGAGGAAAGGGATAAGTTGGGGGGGGGATGGCTAGGTTGGGGGAGGCAGCAATCACAAGCAAAACACTTTTGAGGAGGGGACTGGGTGAATACACACACATACATACGCATGTATGTATGTATGTATATACACTTTAGAGCTGGAGGGCACAGCTCTCTTGACCCAGTGCTTCATTAGCAGTTAACAAAAGATGTGTACCTTCATACAAAATAAGCCTTCCCTAATCAAGCTGCCCTTAATAGCCCCACCTGAGGCCTATTAATGAGTAAGATTTTTAACTCCCATTACAACCTCCAGAGAAAGAAATGATGAAGTCTGAATGCTGATTGAAGCATACTTTTTAAACTTTGTTTTAGTTTTTTTAGTCTATTTTCTTTTATAACATGACTAATATAGAATGTTTTGCAAAGCCGCACATGCATAATCTATATCAAATTATTTGCTGTCACAGTGAGGGGGAGGAAAGGCAAGAAGGGAGGGAATTTGGAACTCAAATTTTTTAAAAATGAATGTTAAAATAGTTTTTACATGTAATTGGGAAAAACTAAATATAGAAAAAACAGATAGATGAATTGTGCATTTAACTTTAAAAAACCCAGAAATCTAAGCAATTAAAAACAAAGTCAAAAAATAGAAATTCTAAAAAACAAAAGAAAATCATAAAATTGGAAACAAAAAATGGAATTAAGAAATAAAAATAAGAACTAGGGTTTGAGGAAGAGGGGGAATGAGAGTTCATTAATAATTTGTTGGGTTTTTTTTAAAGAGAAAGCAGACAAAATGATCATTATCACAAATGAAAAAGGTGAATTCAGACAAAAGAAAGAGCATTCCCCACCCCACCTATACACCTTTCAGCACAGGGCTAGATATAATATGAAAAACTTGGAAAAGATTTAACCAAAATATCAACAAATTTAAATAATCGGAGAATGAGAGAGGTTAAAGGTATAGGGATTATTAAATCCAGGCAAAAAAAGACTAAGAGGTTACCTTTTAATTCTCTTCCAATAGAATAAATAATTCAGCAGTAGTTTTCCATTTTTCTCATAGGCTTTAACTGTATTATCATTAGTTTGCCTATAAAGAAAAATTGAAATACTTCAAGGAGAGAAATCTTGAAGTCTTCCTTTCGAGAGGGAAATAGAATACATGCCTCTCATCTGAAATAAACCATGTATTAGAAATAAGTAGAATGATTTATATGTTAGTATAAGAAACAAACCTTCCCAGAAATACTCATAGCAACTTTCTTACTTACGAAGAATAAAAAGTTAACCTGCTTTAATTGTTCACTTCAAAGATCAGCATCCCCAGGTAATTGAAAGAAAAAGGATATTTTTAATCTTATAGTAGATGACTTCTCAAGGTCACTTCTGTCCTGATGATTCTGTGTAGTATTATTTCAGAAAGGATTATTTTATAGTTAATATCATACCTATATAACTTTTAAATATTGGTTGATTCATTTTGTTTTAAACCTATAACTTCATACTCTCCCTTTTATCAATAAATTCCTACAACTATAAACTCTGCAACTTATAATTTTCAAGAGCTACTTGGGGACAACAAGACTTTAATGACAGGTTCAGGGACACAAACCTAGATATATCTCAGAAACAAAACTAAAATTTAGGTCTTTTTGAGTCTTGAGGTCAAACACTCCATCTAAAATACCACATTGCCTCTTAATTCCTATGTTTAATACCAAAGATCTGTGTTCTGATCCATCTGCGTATTCCCTCCATCCATGAAGATCACAATTCTCTCCTAACATTAGTAGTTGAATTCATGATTGGCTGAGGCCAAAAAAAAAATAGGAAAAGAAAAAATCATCACCTGCTGTCTATCCCTCTGGTGCTGAGCCTTTCTATGTTTATTAGGATGATCCTCGGACAACAGACGTACAGTCTGTCACTGCGCCCAAACTTGAAGCTTTTCAAGGTTGGCAAGACCTGCCAGAGTTTTGTATTATGCTGGCTTAATATTTGAGAATCCAAGGTCACCTCCAGACCACAATTAGTTATCGAGAAAGATTGCAGCGGAGGGTCTAATGACATCTATTGAATAATTTTATTGTACCCACTA
>JAJHZJ010000371.1:2091203-2385220 GCA_023548195.1 Bettongia penicillata ogilbyi
TAGACATCACTTTATAAAAGAAGACAGTGGGATGGTCACATGATAACAATCACTTCAGGAAGGTATTTATGTATATTGGCAAGTACTAAATATAAGCAAATTAACAATGCAAATGTCTCATCCTGAAAAATTCTCAGGTGATTAGTGTGTCAGCTATTGATAGAATATATCAAAATTGAGCAAGTCCATGTTATTGGCCTTTGACCTGACCTCATGCCGTTGTGTTTTTATGTTTATTTCTTCAGATAATTTAAATGTATAAATCTACTGGCAAATGGCATTTTTATATAAACCAAATCCCACAGACTAGTATAGGATTCTCAATAAATTCCATAATTCTGTCATGCTCTTGGATAAACTCCAAAAAATTATGAATTATTGCCCTTCCTTATGTTTCTTCTCTGAGATTCTTTTGAGCTTTTTTTAAATTGGACCAGTGTTTAATTGGGATAGGAAACTCTCTAATAATGAAGCACTGTTTGTCACTGCATATCCACACCTAATCTGCAATTTATAGTCTTAGAGAGGTGCCCAGGGCATTGAAGGTTAAGTGATTGTCCTGGTCCCACGACCAGAGTGCGTCAGAGGCAGGACTTGAATCCAGGTCTTCCTGAATCAGAGGCAAGTTCTCTATCCACTATGCCTCTCGGATATTTTTTGGACATAAAAATCATTTTTGTGTAATTCATTGACTATTTTCTTAACTTAGTCTCAGAAGTTAGGGATACAAAGATAAAGGCTTTCTTGTTTGGTTGCTTTATCAGAACATACATATAACCCATCTGGATTATTCTCCTCCTAATACAACTTTACTATGGGTTTGAGTAGCTAAAGCCTTGCATGTAACTCATTAAATCCTGCTGGGGATCTGATCTTCCAAATTGGCTGGATTCCCAAGATTCTATTATGAGGAAGGAGTAAGGTCCAAAAGGTGCCTCTGGTTAATACTTACTTAAAAGACTCACTCAGGAGTAGGTAACTTAATTTCTGAAACACACTGACCCATTTCAAAGGCTCGACTAGTTTCTGAGGAGGAAACCAGGATACTTGGGTGCTCTGGATAAGCTCTCTGAATAACTCTTAAATAAGCTTCTTGTAAAAGTGACTGGAAAAATGATTTTTTTCATTTATTTATCAAAAAAAAAAGGATCCCAGGAATTCAACTTAGAGTAGAATTTGTGTATTCCCTGAAATTAGTATGTTTTTGCCTTTTTTTCTTGATATCTACATAATAATAATTATAGAGATAATAGACTTTTATTCCCTAGGATGCCTCTCAAGCAAGACCTCCTAAATGGTTTAAAGAGCCATTGTTTCTGTGAGAACATAATGTCCTTTCACTGGCTCATAATGAATATTTTGCCCTCCAGGTCTACACAAGAGGATTTTCTTTGCCTGTTTTTACACTGATGACAAGTCTACTTCCCTACGCCACAACAATTTCCCATCAGTAAAACAAATCACTATTGCATTTACTACCTCTGGAATAAATTATTTTAAGTCCTTTCTGGCTTTATTTTTTATTTTTTCAAATAAACTGAAAATAGAGGAGCTATTCATCATCTACCCTTTGATTTATGTTGTTCTGTTACATCATATACTTCTCTGTGTCCTTTATTCCTCTTTCTTAATTGAAGATTAGTTTAGAGGATAAGCAATACCAAGGTGGTAAAAATGCTTACTAAATTTTAAAAAAAACTGAATAGCAGGTCCCAGGATTGCCATGGTAAAAATGAAAACTGTATACAAAGTTTGCTTCTTTGGTACAGGCAGGGTGAGGTGATGTTTTAGCAGAGTTCTGGTTGAATGAGGACACTTTCACATCATTGCTATATGCTGTCAATAATTACTTAGCTGACATTTTAATTTGTACCAATTTGCAAAAACATAATGGAAACAGCTCACACAATTTTCTCTCAAAATATGTTAATGAACACCTAAGCTCAGAGATACACCTCATCTGGTGTCCATTTTTCCAAATTATGTTTTATGCCATGCACAAACAAGTTCCTGTCCATTTCCATGTAATAAATATTCATTGGGAACCTTCAAAATCTGTACCAAGGTACAAATATTGTGCCATATGTCTTTATTCTTCTATTGAGATCCATAATTTTTTTTAAGTGGAACTTCCCATAAATTTGTTCTTTAGTCATTTTCAGTCATGTCAAATTCTTCATGACCCCATTTGGAGTTTTCTTGGCAAAAATACTGGAGTAATCTGCCATTTCCTTCTCTAGCTCATCTTACTGATGAGAAAATTGAGTCAAACAGGGTTAAGTGACTTGTCCAGGGCCACACAACTAGTGTCTGAGGTTACATTTCAACTCAGGAAGTTGAATCTTCTTGACTCCATGCCTGATACTCTATCCACTGTACTACCTGACTTCCTTAATAGACACTGAAAGAGATTTAACTTAAGTAAATTGCAAAGTTAACCATGGAGCTGATACTTCTTATAAGAACTTCTCTTGTCCAGAAAACTCATTCTCAAACAAAGGCAGGTTTTCTTATAGTTTGCTTATTTAAGTCTGTTCCTAAGATTTCATCACTATGCAAAACTTTCAATGTAGAAACTCTCTTTTAATGCATTTTGGCAGTTTAACAGTATTAGAGTTGCAGAGAATGATATACCTATGTTTGAACAGCTAGTTAGGTGTCTGAGGCACAAGTCAAACCCAGGTCTTTTGAATGCCAGGGATGGTCCTCTGTCCAGCACATCATGATATTTCAGTATCATAGACTGAAGATGATTATGGAATGGAATGGAATATTAATAGTCATTGATATTTCTATAGAATCTCATGTATCTAGAGCTGGCAGGGACCTTAGCAGGCATTCTTCATTTTTAACCTGGGACCCAGAGAGGTTAAGAATCTAGCCTGGGTCATACTTGCAGAGCCAGAATTCAAACTAAGAACCTGTGACTCCAGGTCTGCGGTCTTACATTTGAAAAGTATTTTGCATACATTATCGGTTTTGATCTTGAAAATTACCTTTAGAGACTGTTTCCTCTAATTTACAGATGAGGAAGCCAAAGTAAAAAAAATGTTAAGTGACATACATGCACTAACACAGATAGTGCTAAGACAATCAATTTTATTTCAGAAAAAAAAGCACAGACACCCATGATAACCATGTATATACACCATCTAAAGGCATTCAAAGTAGCCTGCAGTTGCTCACTTATCCCCATCCCTACTCCACTGCAGTATTGGCAGAAATGTTTCTGCTGCTGCAGCAGCTCTTACTGTTTCATTACAAAGGTGTATTTGCACATTTATCTTTGCTAAGTCAGAATTAGCAAGAAAATGAGGAAAAACAGCTAAAATATAAGGTTGTACATTTCTTAATCAATATATGGGATTTTACTGTTTTAATTCTTTTATTTAGAAAAAAATGGATTTAGAGTCACAATTTCCACACAACATATCAGTTTCTCCTCAAAAGAACTGAAATACCATACATAGATCTAAATTAGACGAATGTAGCAAAAATGAAAGGAAATTACAAAGTGGTGTTAAATGGTTCCCAAGCAACTGTTACCACAGCTGCAGGTTTTCCTGGGCTTTTTTTTTCTTATAAAGGAAATAGAAAACATATCAGAATCTGATGTTTTATTCAGTTTTGCCAAGGAAGAAGAAAAATAAATGATACAAGTGCAAGTATCTTTTATGACTTAGAAGAAGTTTAAAATTGTTAGGTTCAGTTGAGCCAGTTCTACTTGCTGCTAAGAGTAGATATTAGAAAATGTTTTAAATTATTATTTCAAGACCTATTCTAAAAGGTAAGTTTATTCCAAAAGGCTAAGAAAAAGTCTACCTAGTTAATTCTGAGATAAACAAATTTATAATTAATTCTTGCTTAAATTTAAATCAAGATGTATACTTTTTATGTGCCCAGATGAGAAAAATAAAATTACACTAGGACATGATAAGTCAATAATTTGTTTTTTTTTTAAATTTTGAATTGGCTCTTTACAACTAAAACTCCATGAAATAAAAGCATTAAGAAAGAAGAAAATGAAGTTCTACATTGTTTAAGGGATCACTTACAGTATTGCTACCAGTGAAGATACTTATATGAATTGCACACCAACTACATTAAGTAGGTCAATAAATGCTAAAAGCTGACGGCATATTTTCTAGTGCTTTGTTATTTTGGCTTTTTTATTTAATCTGAAAATAAGAGTAATGAATTTGGAGTCATCAAATGTGGACTCAAATTTTTACTCTGCTATGAAGGTTGTTGGACCAGAGGACCTAAAATATAAGAATATGTAATTTATTTGATCAATCTTTTCTCTCCTCACTGATATGTGATTTTCAGAAATAATTTTTTTCCTGGTCTTTCCTTATACACATAATACATTCCATTATAATTCCCAAAAAGACTAGTCATCCTGTTCAGTTAATCTTAGAATCAGAATTTTTGAGTTAGAAAGGACCATATAGAACTTTTAGTCCAACCTTTTTCCTTATTTCATAACAAATTTTAATTATACCTTTGTCAAACATCAAAATTGCTATCATGGTATTTAGGTTCCTGGCAAAATGGTGGGATTTTCCCTTACTCTTGGCATAGCTTCCATCCAGGCTGTCCATGCTCAGATGTTTGTCTCCTCTGCCAGGAATAAATGTGACATCAACAATTTCATCTTTGCCATGATTTAAATTAATAATGTACTATTCTTATAGAAATTTGTAATTCAAAGCTAATAGTTTGTGTGGAATAAAAGACCCAAGTTAAAAGAATTTCAAAAATCATACCAGGTTAGAGAGGTATTTGTTTATATCTCAAATATGCAATAATCAAACCCCCACCCGAGAAATCACCTTAGTCAAGTCGCTACCATCTCATTTTATGTTTAAGCTTAACTCCAACTGTTACAGAATTATATTTCCACTCTGCAGAAGCCTTTTGAACCTGGAGATCCAAGGTTTCAGTAATGAATATCTGTCAATCAATTGCTCCCAGGAAGAAGCAAGATGTGGTAGAAAGAATACTAACCTAGTCAGAAAACAGAATCTAGCACTCCTCTGCCTTCTAGCAATGTGACCTTAATCCAATTATATGACCATTCTGGGCCTCATCTGTAACATGATGGGTTGGACTCAATAATTTATAAAGTCTCTTCTAGAACAAACATTCTAAAACTAATAGAAGAAACACAGGTAGCTGTGTATTATTTAAATCAGTTTTAGTATGTGATTTAGTCATTTAGGTGGATTTCACTATTAACAATGATTGGAAAGTATGTGGAAAGGACAATTCATAATGTTGTGACTTAAAGAAACAAAAGACAGTCCAACTTTCCCATTTATCAAATATGCATGCTTAGTATGTATATTGTATTGTTTTAGGAGTATAAAAGTGAAATAAAACACTAATGCCTTCACATAAGATGCTTATCATTTTAATGAAAGAGGGGAATAATATGACTGTACATATCTATGATAGGTTCAGGATGTGGTAAGTATAAGGGAGAAATCAAAGTGCTATGAGAAATTTAAAGAGGGAGAGTTCATTTCCAGCTTGGTAAGAATTTTACTTATTATCCCTTTTGGTAGGTTCAGAGGAAGCATACCTTGGAATTGGAAATGATCTTGTCCCCTGCAGTGATAATGTATATTGACTTCTTGGCTACCATGATGGATTTGACTTTCTGGTTTTGGGATTTGACTTTCTGGTGACTGAATAAATGTTTTTCTTTTGCCTTCTATGTGAAGAATCTGTTATACTTTGTGATTGAGAATATGCTGGTATATTCTTAGTCACCCTCAGTGCCGTGAATATTACCTGAGTAATACACCATCAAGGGAGCTCACAGCTCTTTGCCTGAGAAGAGTTAGATGCAACACTGGCCATCTCTATCTCCTTGATGTCACGTATGATTTTTCTGTCAGCTGTAGTAATGAAATCGCACCCTCTCTTGGTAAGGATCTTCATGAGGTAGTCTGTCAGATCACAGTCAGCCAGATGGAGGATGACATGGAGAAGGGCATAACCTTTATGGATGGGTATAGTGTGGGTCACACCATCACTGGAGTGAATCATGATATCAGTGATGAGTGATGATATGATGAGAGGCACATAGGCACAGCACAAACTAGACAAGGTTCAGGTGCTGAAGGCCTCAGACATAATCTGTCTTATCTTTTCTCTGTTGGCTTTGGGATTCATGGGGGCTTCTATGAGAAGCACAGGGTTCTCTTCAGGGGCCATATACAGTTCATTATAGAAAGTATGATGCCAGATCTTCTCCACACTTTTCTAGTTGGTGACAATACTATACTCAGTGGGGTACTTCAGGGTCAGAATACCCCTCTTGTTTGAAGTCTCATCCCCTACTTAGCTGTCTTTCTGACTTATACCCACCATCAACTTATACCCACCATCACACTTTGATGTCAGGGGCACCCAAAAATGGAATGGAAGACAGCTTGAGTGGCATCGTCTCCTGAAAATCCAGCTTTGTACATTCCAGAAGCAAGTTTAAACCCTTAGAGGCAAGTGCATGCTGGATGGAAGAGCTCACAGTTCAATATCAATAATTTATAAAGCAACTTTTAGCACATTTTACTTTTATGCCAACCATGATATCATAAATACCCTTAATATTCCTCACTCATCCTCATCTGACCATAGTTCATTAGTTGTCCTCTTGTTGACTCTACCTCCACAGCTCATCCTCTTCTTTCAACCCATATAACCATACAACAACTTTAGTTCAAGCCTTCATTACTTCTCTCCTGGACTATTGCAATAGTGTCCTAAATGGTCTCCCTCATCCCTCTCTACTCTCTAATCTACCTACTACATAGCTGTCAGATTAATATTCCTAACGTACAAGATGCACCATCTCATTCCTTGACTTAAACTCTAGTGCTATACTATTACTTGTAGGATTAAATAAAAATTCTCTAGTTTATAATTTAAAACCATTCATGATTTTGCTTTAATATAACTTTCTGGTTTTATTGTATATTATTCCCCTTCCAGGCTTAGTTCAAATATCATCTCATACACAAGGTCTTTATTTTCTCTCCCAATTTTTATGTTCAACCTATCTCTTCTTTTCATTTTTTTTATGTTGTTTTACCTGATAAGTTTTACTTACCATTTGAAAAATATGTGTCTTCTTGAGATAGAATGGTGGGTTCAGAGGAAGCATACCTAATGAGTTCTCAAGGGTCTTGATGCTCTCTGGCTCTGAAAAGTGTATAAATACTCTGGTATGAGGTTTTATTTGGGGGCGTACTCTTTGGAGGTGTTTGGTCAAATGAAACTCTAAGTAACTGCTAAGGAGCACCCTGACTTTGAAAACCCAGATACTGGTGCTTGTCTCTCTGGGAACTATCTATGTATGTAATGCTCAGACTGTTGGATCTGTCTATTATATACATATACATCTGTGATGTATGTATTGCTTATGGTCAGACAGTTGGAAGTCTTGTCTGTTGGTCTTTGTTTCTCAGTTTATATTTTCTCTGTTGGTATATTTGTTTGATTAAAATGATTGTTGACCCCTCAAAAATTGCTTTCCTTTTAGAAAAGCAGATCTAAGAACCTGTACAGTAGGCCCTCCCTTGTACATTGTTGGTTGCTGTAACAGCTACTTAACAGAAATCCAGGCCAGCCTGGGAGTAGGGCAGGAGAGATGGCAGTATTCCTTTACATGTATATTATATAATCCTTTAAAAACAAACAAACAACTTTTATATCTTCTGCCCTAATACTAGCTCCTTTTTTTCATTATCAGAAGTATAATGGCCCCCTAATTTCTCTCATTGCTCCCAATATAGATGATAATGAAGACTTTTTACAATATTTCCTGGAATTCCATAAGATTAGGCCATTACTTAGGGGAAGGGAGGAGATTTACCTGTACACTGACTTAAGAAGAATTCAAATAAAAGTGCACATGTTAAAGAAAAATAAATAAATCATATGGATTCATTCATTGTTCATTTAGAATTTTCCTCTTTCTTATAAAATAAGAGTATTTTAAATATTTTAAAATTATATCCAAGTTATTTGATTTTAGCCTGTTTTTTGCATCCCAGATAAAAGAGATAGAGAGCCAAAATTATCACAGTCCATAACAAAAGGGATCTCAGAATATCACTTCCCAATTCTACCAAAGATCACTTTTTCTAGTCTGACTAACTCCTCAACTAGGAATTTATGAATACATTTGTTTCAGTAGGAAAAAAAAACTGTTCTCACATAAAATTGACATTTGTCAAATTTCTACTATTACACTGAACTTCACTTGTTCAAATTTCTGTTCATTATTAATCTTTTTTATGAAAGAAATGCAAATAGGGATTTAAAAAAATCTTTACTCTTCTCAATAGCCACCCTTAAATACAAAATAAGGTTGCTTTTAAACACCTATATCTCATTCCAATTCTTTTTATGTTATTTATGCTTTGTTTTTATTTTTTATAAAGGGCCATTTTTGTAGTAACTTGAAAAAACGCATTTCTTTTATGTTCTTTCATGTTATTACTGAACTTTTCATTATTTTACCCCTAAGTTTTAGAGCATCCATTAAAATTTTGTAGCTGCTGGATTCTTAAAATAATTTAATGCTAATCAGGACAGAAACTTGCTAACAGATATACTACTTACCAACTGGAAGCAGTAATATTCTCCAGAATTTTTGTTTAAGAAAACTATCTATCTGAATCATGAGAAAATTAACCAGTGTGTATGCTATCCCATAGTTCCTAGTAGACATAGTGACAAGATTGCAGACAGCTCAGGCCAAACAATCTGGAGCCTTTTTCCTTCTCTACAAAACTGAGATTGCAATACTTGTTTTCACTATTTCACTTGGGCTTTTGTGAATAAAATGCTTTGTGAACTGTAGAATGCTACCTAACTATGATGAGTTACTTTTCATTATTATTCTCATCTCATTCTCATCTTTTTAAGGTGTTTCAATAGAAAAAAGACTGAGAACAACCCTATTATATTCTTTTATATGTAATGTTATATAAATTTTTTTGTGCAGAAGAATAATAGACTTTTGTTGTTATTATTATAGTTATTAATATTAATAGCCTTATTAACTTGAGGAGAACTAGATTCTAATCCTAGCTGTCATTTGCCATTGTGATATTGAACAAGTCCATTAATTTATCTGGGCCTCATTTTCCTCATGTTGTAAAACGAGAAAATGAGAAGAATGAATGATAAGGAATTGATGGGGCTTTTCCACCTTTGAAATTCCACATTACTAAATGTGAGAATGTCACAAGAAGAATTTTTACCATTTAGAAAACAGAAAATAGCATTCAATAAATATTGATGTTTAAACTATATAAGGACAATTCGTGGTTTCAAAATTTTGAATAACTGATGTTATTGTGACATTTTGTAGATGTTTCTATTACATAAGAGCTATTACATATATATAATATATACATATAGTTTATAAAAACCTTCCCTAAAATTGCTATTCACAATTTAAGGGATTTTGTGTGTTTTGTGATGGCCAAGGTTGGCATAAGGAATGTTAAATTTGTCATTTCATTGCCAAAGGAAACTACTTCTACCAATGCAGGTCAGCCACTACTCTGCAATTTACAGTCTTAGAATATTGCCTAAATTACTAAGAGATTAAATGACTTGCTCAGAGTCACATGACTTATATATGTCAGAAACAGAACTTAAAGCCAGATCTTCCTAACTCTGAGACTAACTGCCAATCCACTATATTTGCAACCTATTGATTAAACTATTATTTATTTTATTTTATTTTTTGGTGGGAGAAGGTAAGACAATTGGGGTTAAGTGATTTGCCCAAGGTTACACATCTAGTAAGTGTCAAGTGTCTGAGGTCCGATTTGACTTCGGGATCTTCTGACTCCAGGGCTGGTGATCTATTCACCTAAGTTACAATTTTAAATCCTTTGTTGTGCATAGAAATTGAAAGCCATTTTTAAAATTCATATTATCTACACTAATTTTTTTCTTGAATTGTCTAAGTTATTAGCAGTTAATGAAAATATTACCTTCTTAATAAATCCAGTTAATTTGTGTTTTTTTTCATTTGCTAACATCCTGAAAAGAATTCACATTTTAACATGGATTTATATGAAATTCCCAGAAATTGCTTTCTTTTCAAGTCACTTATTAGCAAATCCTCTAGTACTAGGGCCTCCTGTGATGCATGATGGTGATATTTTGTATAAGTGATCTTTGATTCTTGAAGGCTTACACTAGTGGAGCACAAACTCATGAAAGCTCTACTAAGCTGAGAAGGACCTTATGGTGAACCGAGTCTCCTGTCTCACTGGATTCAAAGATGTTCACCACTGTAAAGCTGGTTACAGTGACTTATGAAATGCACAAATACAAAGAATACCTCTGTCATTCTGTTTCCACCATAATAATAAAATATTATAAAAAGGACAACTTGTTATAAAATTTATACAGTTCTTAATCCACAAACAAGTTGAACTGTAGATATTATTAATTTTTGCATACTTAAAATACATTCCTTCCCAATCTCTTCCTCATATAATCACTTCCTTCAGGACTCAGCTCAAGAACCATCATATTCACTAAACTTTTCCCGATTTTCCTCAAAGGCTAAGATCTTATTTCCCTAAATACTTTGTTTTTAACTATTTTATTTTTATAATATAGAGATTTTTCTATATGTTGATGTTCTATACATCATCTCTATTCCTACATATATGTGTGTGTGTGTATGTATTTTCTGTTAGAATGTAAGCTTCAGGTAGATGTTGTTTCTCATTTTTTTGCTTACATCCCCAGTGTTTAGTTTAGCAAAATAAAGGTTTGATTGCATATACTTATATATGCATGTGTTGTCTCAATGATAGAATCTAAGTTCCTTGATAGTAGGGATTATTTCAGGGTTTTTTTCCCTTCATGTCTCTATTGCCTAACATAGTACTTATCACATAGAAGATGTTTAATAATTTCTTGACTGATTAAAGTGAAAACTTTGTCCACTAACCAATGAGTCAGCATCCTATTAGAGTAGCAAAATATCGCCTGTATGGACATTTTTGCTATGAATGAAAGCAGAATACATAAAGAAGATGTAACTAAATGGAAAGGAAACCAAGTCCTGTATAACAGAAGCAAATAAAGGATTTGATGTAGTTGGTTACATCATAAACACAAAAGCATCAAGTAATAAAACTTTATAGGGCATTTGGTCCACCATTCTGTGTTCACAACTACTCACATTTTTTTCTAAAGAATAAATATATTTTAATTGACCATTTTTATGTCTCCATAAAACAGTTACAAATAAATGGATCACAATGAATGTAGAGGGGTTTTTTCCCCCAAAATCTGTTTTATGGAATGAGGAAGTTGAGCGTTTCTATGAATAACTGACATTGTTTTCCAAGCTAAGTAAAAATATATTTTAATGCTCAGTGACTTGAATGCAAACATAGGCATAGAGAAAGATGGCAAAAAATGCTGAAAAATATGGACTGAGATCAAGAAATGAAGGAGATCACACATTTATATGCCATTCATAATAGTCATACCTGTATATCATGAACATTTTCTTTAAGAAAAGATTCAGAAGATAAAGAAAATTGAATGACATAAAAGACACCTGGATGTATTTTAATGGTCAAGAAAAGTCACATTATATATGTAGCAGTCATTTCAGAATCAGTCACTTTTTTTATAGTCAGATCATTGACTCATTAGAGCAAAGGTCAAAGTAAATACCACATTTACAAATGGATAAAGATGGAAAGATATTGCATAGAAATATGGCAGCAGCAATCCATCCTCTTTAAACAAGCTATACATTCTCAAAAATGAGAAATGGGCAACAGTGAAGAAACTAATTCTGATTATCATAATTTCCTTAAAAAGCTATTTTTTGGTAGATCTGTGATTTCATTGATGTGGATATTCCTTCTGATGAGAGTCAGGATGTGATGTGATGTGGTGGGATGTCTCAAAGAATTTCAAAGACTCAGGCTGCTCCAAGCCCAGTTAGAGATTTATTGTGGATTTGAAGTTTCCCACTCTAGTGAGTGGTTAAGTTCCTTAGAGGAACTTGCAATTTCAATAAGGTAAGATAGACAGTTTTATAGGATATATGATGCTGATTACACAATCAAAATTTACATAGAATATAGGAATATGATTAAGATTAGAAAGGCAGGAGGAGTTTGTAAAGAATTAAATAACAGGGGAGGGAGTCTTTTCTGTGTTTCAGTGGTCAAATATCCTGGACATGCTGCTTTCTGATTGACTAGCCATTGTGGTTCTGTCTGGGCAAGATGGACAGTTAGGTATTATGGTCCTGTCTTGGGCTTAAAGGATGATTTGATTGTGACTGTGTAAGAACACACCTGTTCAAATATCAGGATTGGATCTGGGGGCAGTGAGCATGCTGTTCAGTGTGACCCATAAGGAAATTAGACTATTAGGGCAAGATTGTATTCTTTCTGGTTGTATAACATCCATTTTTCCTGAATCCAGTTCTGGTTCTCCCTCTGTTACATTGTTTCCATTTCTACAAAGTTTATAATCTAGAATAACAGATTGCTTATAACCTGTTCAACATAAGAACCTTTTGACTATACCTTTTAGAAATCCTCTTGTTCATGTGTAGCACCAACATGATATTCACAGTGCCTTTGGTGACCGTGAATATCCCTGTGCAATTCTGAATTGCAAAATACTATCCACATGGAAGAGAGAACCAAAACATTTATTGAGACACCATAAAGCCAAATCCCAACACCAGAAAGCCCAATCCAACATAGTAACAAAGAAATCTGTACACAATAACAATGCAGAGGACAACACCATCCCCAAGGCTTCCCCCTGCTAGGGTCTTCTCATTAACAAAAAACTCACAGCTAGCTGTCTGCTTCCTTTCTCCCTCAGTTCTGACTGCACTCTAACCAAATTTTCTCTCAGCTCTGCTCCAGTTCCACCTCTT
The DNA here is from genome assembly GCA_023548195.1 of Bettongia penicillata ogilbyi. Taxonomy (NCBI): domain Eukaryota; kingdom Metazoa; phylum Chordata; class Mammalia; order Diprotodontia; family Potoroidae; genus Bettongia; species Bettongia penicillata. The sequence continues at coordinate 2,104,171 of JAJHZJ010000371.1, forward strand.
CCTGCTACCCTTCCTGCTCCACCCATTCAGCAAACTCCTCTCACCATAGGTTCCATGTGACTCAGGCTTCCATGTGATCCAGGCAGCTCATATGGGCCTATTAATGAATGGGAAAGATCTTCCCACTTAAATTACTATTACATCATGTTAAACACCTCTGACTCCACCAGGTAATCTATACTCCCCCATTATCCACATGAATCAAAGAAGCTTCCATCATGTTGACAATTTAGAGTCCAGATCAGCAACATAGGATATACAGTTGTCTTACCCTTGCATTTCTTTGGACCTTCTGTGATTGTAAAAGGTGTTAGCTACAGTGGAAAATTGTGAACATTCTTTTATTTTCAACAAGGATACCCTTTTTGTGTATGTAAGAAAGTTAACATATGAATCAGTAATTGCAAGTATATACCCAGTTTCATTATTTTGGGTTGATAATGTCATCAATGATTTCTTTCTTTTTTAAAAAAATATGCATTATTACTTATTTGGTTTTTTAATAAATTAATTTATTTGTTTTTGGTTTTCAACAATCACTTCTTTACTCCCTTCACTCTCCCCCTCCCTCCCTGAGATGTCATGCAATCTTATATGGGTTCTACAGATACATTCTTATTAAACACATTTTCACATTAGCCATGTTACATAGAAGAATTAAAAAGAATGGGAGAAGTCATGAGAGAAACCAAAACAAAACAAAACACAAGAGAAAACAGTCTGCTTAATTCTGCATTCTGATTCCATAGTTCTTTCTCTGGATGTGGATGGCATTTTGTCTCAAGAGTCCTTTGGGAATGCTTTAGGTCAATATTTTAGTAACTTTCTCTGTTGGAGATATCTTAAAAATATTGATCCCACAACATTTTCTAAACTCTGTCATCACTACCACAAATATTTTCCATATGGACCTGGTCTAGTCTACCTACTTTTGTAAATCTGCCCCTATTCTTGTGCTATTTCCTCTCCCTCAGATTGTATATAAAATACCAATGTGTGAGAGGGCAAATGTGGTGATTCCAATTTCAGCAATGAAGATAATTACAGAAAGGTTCAATTTCCAATTCTCTTTGTAATTTGCCATCTAATTTCATCTCTGTGTGATCTTAAAATGATCTGGCTCACTGGGATCTCACACAAACCTGTCTGCAGATTCTTTTTTCCCTTAGCCACTTTCTGACATTTTGTGAGGCAATACTATTCATAATCTCATATCTCCCTGTTTTGTGGTGTTTTACTAATTGTATCAGTAAGTATCCTAACATTCATAGAGGGGCATGCTATCACAGGTTCTTAGATCTGCATTTATAAAAGGAAAGGTAACTTTTGAGGGGTCAGTAATCTCCTTTCATCAAGCACATATGCCATTCATTTAGTTTAGGGGGAAAAGTCAGCACCCTGAACTCCAAATACAGAGAAATCAAAGGTCAACAGACATACTTCTAAATGTCTGACAGATTAATGAACAGATCCAACTATCTGACCATACTTATCAGAAAGAGAAGCACCAACATCTGGGTTTTCAAAGCAGGGTGGACTCCTTAGTGGCTTCCCAGAGTCTCATCAAACAAACACTTCCAATCAGTAAGCCCCAAAGTAAAAACCTCACCCTCAGAGTATTTATACATTTTTTAGAGTCAGAGGGCATCACAACCCTTGAGAACCAGTGCCTCATTAACAAAAGTTGTGGGCCTTCCTACAAGTCTTCCCAGGCCCATTAATGGGTGGGGAAGATCTTTAATCACTTTAAAATATTAACAATACAAATACACATACTGGTTCTAGTTAAAGAAACTCTTTTTCTGTACTTTTATTTCTCATAAAGACTTTTGGTTGATAAAGTCAAGATTCAATCAGAGATACTTTATAATAAAACAAAAGCAGCAAAAGATCTTAGTTTACTTGCCCTTATACTCTTCATTGGTCAGGAAAAGAAAGCATTTGCTTTCTGAAACAACTTATTGACCCAATTAGCCTTCTCAGGGTGGTAGCCACTTTATGTGCATTAAATCATTGTCAGATGTTGTGATAAAGTCAAGGAATTTAATGTCTCTATTTACCATTTTTTCGGCAACAACAATTTCTTTGAATAGCTCAGTTTGGCGCTGTTGTGATTGCAAACGGTGCCTTTTTTGTTCCATCTCATTTTTTCTTATAAGTTGGTTTTGATTTTAATGTTTGATTTAATTAGTCACTCAGTCAATAAACATGTACTAATTCCTACTATGTGCCAGACATTGCACTAAATGTTAAGATACAAAGAAATATAAGACAATCATTTCTCTCAAGGAGCTTACACATTCTAATGGGAGAGACAACCTGCAAATAGCTATGTAGAAATAGGCTATACACAACACAAAGATGACTGATCTAAGAACAACCCCCATATCGGTAACTAATAGTCAATTTTATTTTTATGATGATCTTCAAGACTCACCGTATTTAGTGTCTTCTAACTCTTAAAAAAAAAATTCATGAAATATGCATAAGGGTTTTGCATATCCTGTTTCTAGCCTCTTTCGTGTCCAATATGAAACTATATTTTCTACCATAATTTTTACAATCATCAGCCATATCTGCCTTTGTATTGAAGTCATAGAGTATCAAAGTGTATGTTCGCTTGTTTTATAGGATCTCATCAAATTCTTTGTAGCATTTTTCTACTGTCATCTGGATTTTATTCAATAAATCATCATGTTTCTGAAGTATTTTTTTCCTTATACTCAGCAGTGCAATACAGTATGATCCATTATTTCAAGTATTTACTATCTATTGGGCATTCACATTTGTATGATATCTAGTAATAATACCTCCCCAAACAAAGACCCTCATTATAAGTAAGCACTGTGCTTATTTTCTCTGTGTCTTTAGATTCTCTGGGACATGGTGATAACTAGGTCAGCTTTCCATTTAGTTGTAACATCAAATTAAAAGCTAGTCCAAAATCACTTCTACCCAAATGTATTACTCTGTGTCTTTAGCTATAAGACAGTGCTCCATATAAAGGGGTGGATTATTAACTCGTCACAGTTTAATAATAATAGTTTGAGGTAAAATATAGCTGCTTTTTTCTAGAAGGACCCTCATATGTTTTATAAAGCAGAATAATATAAAAGAAGCACATGGAAATGGTCCTGTTTGTTTCTGAATTGATAGATTTCTGGTTTTTTGGGTTTTTTTTGCATTTGAAAGTCCTATCAGTATTGTTTTGTCAAGATCCCAGTTTCTTAAAGGCTGTGGCTTTTTTATCTAATGTTTTCTGTCCTTCTCTCTTTTAGTTCTTGTCAGATTTATTTTTAACTAAATACACTATTTGAATTCCACTACTTGTTAATTCTAGATGACCTGTAAAGTCCCTTACAGATCAAAAACAATATATATATATACTTTATATATGTACATATGACTTTAATAACGCTATCGTTATATGAATTGTAAGGTATCTCTTAGCTTTAAATGACTAATCCTGTGTTTGAGTAAGCAGGAAGGAAAATGGTGCCTGCAAACCTACACAGTGCCTATCACATGCACCTTCACAACATCTTGATCTTCCCTTTAAGATAAAAGTTTGGCAGACTATACAAGTTCAGCTTAAAGGGTCTTAAACTCCAAGGGCAAGCACTGGGGACATGAAAACTGTCCATTATTTGTCAGTAGCACCTGTATTTATTCTACCATTGGTTTCTATTTTCAGATTACATGACGTCTTAGATCCTGTTTCAATCCTTCACGTTGTATGATTGATTCCTCCTAATTTGCATCAACATTTTTTGTTACAAACTGTTCACTGAGAGAGAACTTTTAATTTTCTGGGTGTGAATTAATGTTTACAACTAGTTCATGCTGCTATCACTATCATTGCTTTCATGATAACCATGATGGGATTCTGATGCTTATTCTTTCCCATATTGGAAACAAGCAAATCTAGCTACTCAAGCAGCCTGACACAGCGTGACTAAGCTCACCTGATTGATATTCCTTGCCATCAGAAATTTGGCACATACCTAATGGAAGATGGACGTTATTGTTTTGTGGTTGTGGTTTACTTCCTATTTCTCAGTATCTATTTGTAGCTTAACCCCACAAATAAAGTCAGAGGAATAATGAGGATCAGGAGGTGTGTCTTGACTATGGATTAGTCTGTACTTTTCTATCCTACCCTTAACCTTGCTACACTGGAGAAAATACTGAGTACCTTGCTATGTACATCAGATGTAACAGTAATAGTAATGTCAATAGATCACTGTCAATATCAAATGAGTAATGGATCCTTAAAGCACAATATAAATATTGCCTACTATTACTAAAACAAGTTGCCAGTAAATCTTTTTTGTGTTCCTAAAGTGTTAGAATTTTTGCTTGATGTTTTAAATGCATTATTTGAATAGCAATATGGATTTTTTTTAAAAAATAGTTTTAGTAGAAATAGAATTAGTCCACCACCTTTTTATTGTTTCAAAAAAGGTGCTTTTCCCACTGTGAAAACATAAAAACATCAAAACTTGCATTTCCTCCCTCACCTTATACAAGAGAATTTTTTTTCCACAGGAATATTTGATTTCTCTTTGTTGCTATATCCTATCTTTCTTCCAAGTGGAAGAAAAAAAAGATAAAAATCCTCAGTGCTCATGTTCTTTTGTCTTCAAGAAAAGTGCTAATTATTTTTTTATAACCAATTCCTCACCCAAGGCATTGGTTTTATCTAAAGAAAGATGATAATTAAGCATCTCTACCATCTTTACTTGTAATGTGGACCTAGTGTAATGAATTAAATGTATTTTATATCAACATTTTCCCTGTTTCTTCAAAAATAATGCAAATAATCAAAGATATGTACTTCCTAATGAGCTGATAAAACTATTTCTACTATGTAGTAGCACAAATTGTTACCACAGAATGAATCATCGTTCTTTCAGTTCAAAATATGTCCCTATAGCAGGGAAACAATAAAGAACTTCCACAGACTCCTTAGTTTTACAGAATAATATGGAAAAAATACATTCATAGAAACCAAAAAGTTTACATCATGAATTTTCAATTGTATTTTTAACTACTCTTTTGGGGGGCCTCCATGAGAGTGCTCTACTGTTCCATGGTAGTGATTACCTGACCCTGGGTTCTTACAGTCTTTGCCTGCAAAACACCAGTTCTAACAAGTCAGTCTGTCAATAAAGATTTATTAAGCACCCACTTAGATGCCAGGCATTGTGCTAAGTGGTGGAGATAAAAAGAAAGGCAAAAGACAATCTCTGACCTCAAGTTTGTAGTCTATCCCACAATTAACTGAAAGTCTTACCACAAAGACTTACATGTATCTTGTTTAAGACATGTATCTCTTATTTGATCAAGGGATGATAAAATTTTGGACCACAGTAACTCTTGAAATCATTAATAATTGTTGCTCTCAGTTTCTCACCCTAGCCATTTTTTTCCTTTGAATTATGTAGATAGAACAGAAAGGGAAAGGATCTATATGCACAAACATATTTCTAGTACCTATTTTCCCAGTAGCTAATGAATGTTATTTTGCCATAAGAAATGATAAAATAGAGAGTTTCAGAAGATATTGAGAAAACATCTATGAACTATGAAGTGAAGAATTAGGAAAAAAATTTATACAATAATTTATATGATAGAGAAAAGCAATTTTGAAAGGTTTTAGAATTCTGATCAATTCATTAAACTATAAGCTCAAAAGACTGAAAATGAATTGTCACCCACCTCCCGCCAGAAAGGTGATGCAGTTAAAGTGTAGAATGAGACATACATTTTTGGATATGGTCGATGTGAGAATTTGTTTCAAGGTACTGTGCTATTATGAGGGTTTTCTTTTCATTGCAAAAAAATGTGTGAGGTTGGGGTGGGAAGAGAAGATAATAAACACTTGTGAAAATAAGTAAAGTTTTAAAAAGAAATTAAATTGTATTTGAATTGCTCTATTCACTTTATTTATAATGTGAGAATATTATCTTGAATTAAATTCTTCCATCTCAAGATTTTCTCTATTTCAGAGGCAATTTTGCATAGTGAATATAGAGCTAGCGTCAGTCAGGAAGATCTGTCTTTGACAGTAATAGCTTCCTGACCCTGGGCAGTTTATTTGATTTCTCAGTGCCCCTGGCAACTCTCTAGAATTCTAAGATGCAAATTAGTTTCTGATCATTATTGGTAAAGAGAGTTTACTCACTGGAAATTCCTTCCACCAAAGAAATTAAATAAACTCTTTCAAATCATCAACTATTATGTAGCAACTGGCAACTAATCTGCATCAGTGAAGGTAGCCTCCATGTAGACTGAACCAAAAATTCTTGAACTAGTTCTTCGTGAATACAGAGGAAAAGAGAGTTCCTGACAATTAGGCCCCTATTTCATGCTGAGGATATTATGTTAATATTGATTCAGAGGGAATAATATCTCAAACTTAATCACTACCAACACTTTCTATATGTCTTTTTTCCCTTGGAAAAAAAAGTGAGCTTTATTCATGTCTGTCTTTATGTTAAAACTTCTCTTATGACAAAGAAAAAATGAGTGAAAAGATCTGAAAGTCTATCCAGTCATATAGTATCATATAGTCATACATTTAGAACTGGAAAGGATCTGAGAAGTCAAAAGGTTTCATTTTACAAAAGATGAAACCAATCCACAGAGAGATTAAATGACTTACTGGGAGTCATATAGATAATACCAGTGTCTCAGCTGAATTGTGAATTCAGAACTTTCTGTCTCAAGACTTTCTGATTCTATATGTGGTGCTCTGTACCCTGTTCTTAGCTGTCATTATTATTTCTACAGACCTCCTGGCTCATCAGGGACATTGATCTCAGAAGAGTTTAACACAACTGGAAGTAAATCTGTAGATTTAAGTTCCCCTAGAGCAGTAGATTCCTCAAATTCTTATGCTTGGGGGAAGGAGGGAGGATTTTTTCTTAGTGGGACTTTTTTTTGATGGGCTAATGGATTTTGAATGTATATGTGGAAGGGTTTATTAGCACTACAAATATGATAACAGCATTTGCCAGTTTTATATTTTGCCTTTTCTAGCACAGTATTTCTGCCCTACTCGATCCTTTATCTTTTACAACTCTTCACCTTTGAAAATTTATTATAGAAACCTTACTTTATTGTAGTTCTTTTGCTGACAATATAGAGTTATTACCAGTTTTTTTATGAGAAGAGACGGTACAGAATAACCATGGGTTTCACCTAGTTTTAACATTTGCAAGGGTTTAAATTTAAAACAGGCTTTTCATTACAGTTACAATTGGATGTGGTCACATGGCAGCTACAGAACTGATATTATTCAACATTCAGCCTTCAATATCTCCATCACCTCTCATGTAGAAAACACCGTTTTAGCTACAGAGGGAAATATAAATAAATTTAAGCCCTGCACCCACCTTCAAGGAGATTAGTGGATAAACAAGTGTACAAGTAACTATATTAAAAATATACATGTCACTGGAGATGGTAGAAAGGCAGCCAGTTGATGCAGTGGATAGAGTATTGGACCTGGCTACAGGAAGACTTAGCTTCCTGACTTGAAACCTGGCCTCAGAAACTTACTAGCTGTGTGACACTGGACAAGTCACTTAACTCTGTTTCCTTCAGTTTCCTTATCTCTAAAATGAGCTGGAGAAGGAAATGGCAAACCATTCCAATATCTTTGCCAAAAAAAAAAAAAAATGGGGTCATGAAGAGTTGGATGTGACTGAAAACGAATGAATAACAAAAGAGAGGTTAAAACAGTGCAATGGGAGCCCAAGGAGGAAGAGGTCATATCCTGGACAGAGGTTACAGTGGCAAACATTTTGTGAAACAAGTAATAGTCGAGATGGACTTTGAAGCATGGGTAGAATTTCAGAAGATAGAATTTTTAGGTGATAATAGTCTAGGTAGAAAGAGAAAGAACAGTCAAAATCTGGGAGTTAAAAAAACTAGTTCAGTTTGACTTAAATTTAGATAAGAAATGTGAAAGATTGGAAAAAGTAATCTAGAATCGAAATATAACTGGCCTGGAATTCCAAGAAAAGGAGTTTGAAATTACTTTTGTATTCATTGGGGAGTCATGAATGGGTTTGGGGGCAGAAGAGTTTTATAATCCAAGTTTTGTTTTAGGAAGATTAATCTGGTGCTGGTGGTGTTGTTCAGTCACTTTCAGTAGGTCCAACTCTTCATGACCCCATTTAGGGCTTTCTTGGCAAAGATACTGGAATGGTTTGCCATTTCCTTCTCCAGCTTATTTTACAAATGAGGAAACCAAGGCAAAGAAGGCTAAGTGACTTGCCCAGGGTCACATAGCTAGTGCCTGAGATCAGATCAAGAAAATGAATTTTCCTGACTCCAAGACTGCCTGTCTACCCACTGCAACACCTAACTGCCTGAGAGAACCTGAATATTAAAATGCAATGGAAGACAACTGAGGCAACATTTATAGAAGGAAGACCTGGTTAGGAGTTTCAGATACTTCAGAAAGATCAAGGAACACAGGGATTAAGAAAAATTCATTGAATTTGGTCCCTGGAGGCTATTGGTGATCATTATAGAGCCTATTCAGTAAAATGGTATGGCTAGGAACTGGACTGCCAATAGGTAAGGAATGAACGTGTGAAGTAAGGGATTGCGAAGCACTTCGCCTTTCTTGGTGGTGAGTTCTTCCCTTCCTTTATTTCTTCCTCCTTTCTTTTCTTCATATCTTCTATTTCTTTCTTTCTTTTTTCTACCAATCCTTTTCCCAAAGCAGATAAGAGTACAGATTAACTTGAGAAACTTTCTTTTCTATAATGACCTTCTAAGAAATGTTGCTTAATTCCTCCCCATCATTACTTCTTTCTGTGTCTAAGATGGGGTCATTCATGAGTCTCTGCTTATGGGTTGTTGTTTTTTTTTCTATATCCCTCGAATAAAGTAACAGCTTCTAGAAGAGGAAAAGCCAGCTTCTTCCTCTGCCCAGCTTATTAGTACAGATGTTGATTTTTACCTCTTCCAAACTTCTCTTCCTCCTCCTCCTCCTCCTCCTCCTCCTCCTTCTTCTTCTTCTCCTTCTTCTTCTTCTTCTTCTCCTTCTTCTCCTTCTTCTCCTTCTTCTCCTTCTTCTTCTTCTTCTTCTTCTTCTTCTTCTTCTTCTTCTTCTTCTTCTTCTTCTTCTTCTTCTTCTTCTTCTTCTTCTTCTTCTTCTTCTTCTTCTTCTCTCCCTCCCCTCTCTCCCTCTCCCTCTCCTTTTCTCTCTCTCTCCCTCTCCTTCTCTCTCCCTCTCTCTCTCTCTCCCTTTCTTTCTCTCTCTTCCTCCATCCCTCCCTCCTTCCCTTTTGGTTGGTTTGGTTTTTGAAGCAACTTCTGAGGAAATATACTTCTAGAAATATTAATTTATGAAGAAGGAAGTGTGGTGTAATGAAAATTCATAGAACAATAAAATCGTGGATTCAGAGATGGAAGGGGTTTCAGAGGTTGTAGAGTTCAGCTCCATCATTTTACAGATGAGGAAAATGAGGCCGAGATGACTAAAGTGAATTGTCACAGGTAACACAGGTTGTAAATAACTAGCAAAGCCAGACCCTGAATCTAGGTGCTCTGTATCCCAGTGTCATTTGGATTCGGTCTTTTTTCATGTCCTTTCCTTTGTTATTTGACCATTCCAAGACCAGTGTGTCCTGGACCTAAATCCCTCTCTTCCCAGAACCTAAATTCCAATCCATACCAGATGTCCTGGAGGCCTGGAAATCTTAGGTGAGATATAGGCCAGAAATCTGGGGTGAACTCTAGGCCTGAAAAAAATATAACCTCTGGTCATGGTCCTAAAGTATCTACTCTCCAACATTTATAACTCATTGTAGGACACATCCTCCCAATTGAATCCCCCTACCTTTTGGGGAATTACCCTCAATGTTTCCCTAGCATTTCTCTGCAGTATAGCCAAGCTTACTAACTATAACTGAACCCCAAGATTTTATTCTTGGCCTTTTTCTCCTCTTCCTCAATGCTATTTTGGTTCACCAGCCCCCAAGAATTCAGTTCTAATATCTATTCAGATAAGTCTCACATCTACTTATCTATCCCTAAACGTTCCCCTGACCTCTGGTCCCATATTTCCAACTGTCTATCAGACATATTGAACTGGTATCCAATAGAAATCTTAAATTTGAATTCCAAAATTGAATTTACCCAACCAAAACAAAATTTTCTCTTCCTAATTTCCATACTACACTGAGAGTACCATCACCTTCCCAGTCAACCAGTCTTACAGACTATGGGTTATCCTCTACTTTTCATTAACTTTCCTTTCCCAAATCCAATCACTTACCAAATCCTGTCAAATCTACGCTTGTTACACCCAGATCACTTACAAGCATTGCCTCAGTCCAAGTGAGAACTCCAAAAGACCTTACATTTAAAAGGCCAAGCTCTCCCACTGCATCCTATGTCATCTGTAGTTCTCCTAATCTATAATATGACCCCAGAGAAGAGGATGGTGACTTTGCACAGCCCTCTCACACTTAAATCCAATTCACTTGCAAGTCATGGCATCATCTTCCTCATCTTCCTCATGGTCCTCTTCAAGAATGAAGGACAAGTCACTTCTGTCCTCTGAAAGTGCCACCACCCTGGTGCAAATCCTTATTACCTTACACCTAGACTATTGTAACATTCTTCTGGTTGGTCTCCCTGCCTCAAGTCTCTCGGTGAAATTAGTCTTCTAAAAATGCAAGTCATATCATATCAATTAACTCTAGTGACTCCCCTTTACTTCTAGAAGCAAATATAAAATCCTCTGTCTTTTATAGTCCTTCATATAGTGCCTTTCCTACAACTACAACTCTTACTCCCCTCTACATCCTTTGCAATCCAGTCACATTGGCCTCTTGAATGTAACATTTCATTTCCTGACCTCAAACATTTTCACTGACTAGACCTCATTCCTGGAATTCTCTCCCTGCTCATCTCCATCTTTTGATTTCTTTGGTTTCCTTCTGGTCTCTCCTAAAATCCCACCTTCTGTAAGATACCTTTTCCCAAATCCCACTTAATTCTAATGTCTCCCCTTTATTGATTATCTTTAATTTTTCCTGTATATAATCTGATTTGTACAAAACTATTTGCATATCATCTCCTCTTTTAAAATGTGAGAGCAGGGAATGGATTTTTTTTATTTGTTTTTGTCTTTGTATCCCCAGTTTTCTCACAAAGTGCCTGGCACATAATGGGTGCTTAGTTAAATATTTATTGACTTTATTTGACTTTTTCAGTGGGAAGTATCTTTGCTCCAAGATTTTTGCCTCCAAATTCTCTTTTGCTTTTTTTCATTCAGGTCTCCACATGGGGTACGAAAAAATAACATCAAAAACCCTACATCGTCTTCTCTTCTTGACTCCAGGTCAAGCAAGCATGAGTCTGTAGTGCCTAAATTTTCCTCCCATATTAGCCAAGTAATTTCAAATTGTATTTCCACCTACACATTCCTCATTAAAAGAAAAAAAAGATTCATTTTTGAGGGAACAATAGGTTTTAGTTCACAAAATATTGATTCCATATTTCCTCCTTCTTTCTCCTGACTTTTAACCCCCTTAGATATTGTGTCCCTTAAATTATCTTGCTTCTGGATATTCTCCTTTTTCTTATTAGTCTTCAGTCAATATGACATCTTTTTTAATTAACTTGCCCCAGATCAGTGGGAACATTGATTTATTTCATTGCTTAGATTTTTTTTCCTCTTAACAAGAACTGTGGCAAATAAAGTAATAAAGCTTGCAAGAAAAGCAGGAAAGAAGCACTCCCTCACAGTTAATTTCTACTTTAAAAATGATCATAAGGGCACATTGCTAGCCTAATCCTTATAGGTACACCATGTGGACTTTGACCATCTCTCCAGTCCTACATTTGGAACTTTGACTGCAAAAGTTTCTGTCTCCATTTAAGTGCCCCTTTAGTATTGACCTTGTCCCTTACTTTCCCCCATTTAATCCATAGGGAACATTGAATTTGCCTTGTCTCAGTAATGAAGAAAGCAGAACACTGTGACCGGGAGGAATTCCAGGAGAATAGAACCCATTAAAAAGCCATTGTCTGCTAAGTTCTGTGAGAAGGCCAAGGCAAGATGGAGTGGGTATAAACTCAGCTTCAGCCACTTCCCTTTGGAGTTTCCAGGTGCAAAGATTCAACTGCACCAACATAATATAGCGGAAAGAGTAATTAGAATAAGTCTACTCAGTCATAGCAAATAGAACTAAGATCACTGGGGAGAAATTATAAAGAGAAAGATACAAGTTGGACATAAGGACAAACTTTCTAATAATTAGAACTATACAAAAGAAGCAAAAGCTACCGTGAGATATAATGGACTCCTCCATGGAAGTATACAAGCAGAGGATAAATGTCTAATTGTTGGTTTTATATGTGTGTGTGTGCGTGTGTGTGTGTGTGTGTGTGTGTGTGTGTGTGTCCTGATGTCACTTCCAATTCTTAGATTCTATGATTTAATGAGATTCTGGTTATCTGATTTAAGGATTATTCAGTTGTTATTTTTGTTCCCCTTCTTTGGGTTTAACACCACTTTTTGACATTTTAGGGCAGCTAGGTGGTGCAGTGGATAGAGCACCAGTGCAGGAGTCAGGAGGACCTGAATTCAAATCTCACCTCAGACACTTGACACTCACTAGCTGTGTGACCTTGGGCAAGTCACTTAACCCCAATTTCCTCATCCTGGGTCATCTGTGGTCATCCTGATGAATATCAGGTCACTAGATTCACATAAGTGAGGCTAGTGACCTGCACAGCCCTCCCCTCACTCAAAAACAAAGTCAACTGCAAGTCATGTCATCATTTTTCTGATGGCATGGTCTTCTTTGGCAACAAAGGACAAGCACATATTTTTTTGACATTTCACTGATTATCATCATAATCATGATATGAGGTACTTCATAAGTCATTAAAATATTTATCTTGAAAACCTGAACTTACATGAACTGATGCTCAGTGAAGTGAGCAGAACCAGGAGACATTGTACACAGTAATAACAACGCTGTGTGATGATCAGCCATGACAAACTTTAGCTCTTCTCAGCAATACAATGATCCAAGACAATTCCAAAAGACTAATGATGAAAAATACTCTACACATCCAGACAAAGAACTATGGAGTCTGAATACAAATTGAAGCATGCATGCTATTTTTACTTTTTTTGTTTTTTATGGTTTTTTTTTCATTTTTTCCATTTCTTCTTTAATAATATGACTAATGTGGAAATATGTTTAACATGATAGCACATGTATAACCTATAACCTATATTGGATTGCTTGCCATCTTGGGAAGGGAGGGGGAAAAATTTGAAACTCAAAATCTTATAAAAATCAATGTAGAAAACCATCTTTGCATGTTATTGGGAAAAAATAAAATACTATTTACCAAAATCTATTTATCTTGAACTCTCTATAATTTGAAAATGTTAGTTTCCTGACTAATAAAAAGTTGTAATTTTAAGCATGAATTAATAATTATCAGAAAAATACACTATAATAAAATATAGTGAATATTAATGTATATTTTATTTATAAAACAAGAAAAGTTCATTATCTTATAATGGCTTGGAAAAAAGACAGTGATATTACAATCATCATATTATCCACAAAATATTGAAATTTTCACTGAAGAAATGATCAACTTTACAGAAAACAGGAACGTATAATGCTTATATCTGATGTATTAATTATAAACCAAATGACTAAAATCCCTTACAGTTATTTGTTTTATATTTTTCACAACTAAAAAGTAAAAATTATCTCTAAGATTTCTTTACTTTTCTCATTTCAAGTATTTCTGCTTTTAATAAATATCCTGAAGCATTTCTGAAGTCCCCATTAGCAGCTAGGAGAAATTCTGAGGATAGTGGATATGGAGAATGAAAAGCCCCTCCAGTGCTGTTCTCCCATTCTTCTTGATTTTATAACAAAATATTGCTATTAGTAAATACAGATGGGAAATAACCTCCTGGTCCTTGGAAGTTATTGTAGCCTGTAGTTAGAAGTAGTTGTTTAGAAAGAACACATTAGAAAGTCAGGCATAAACATCTAAAATACCTGTGAAAATACTTTATCTTGCATTGTTGGAGACTTCCTGATGGATATGCACTTTTTATAAATTATTTTAATTCACACAAAATGATGCCATTATCTCCATTTGGGTAAACTGAGGCAGAGGTTAACTAATTTGAAGTGGATTATGCAACTAGTAAATGTCTGGGAAAAGATTAGAACCCAAGTTTTTCTGACAATGTCAAGGCTCTAGTTCTTGTTCCACATTGCCTCTTCAGACAAAGAACTCCAAGGTTTTTGGGTTTTTTTTTCAGCCAGTGATGAACTTTTTTTCACATATTTCTAAAGTAAAATATGTAGTTGTCTATTGTTTATAAAATTGTACAAATTTTAATTTATTTTTTGCTGATTTAGTACCATGTAATAGAATTATCTTCAATCCTTAGTGATTTGAAATCAAAGAATCTTTTCTAGCTGTGTGCATTTTAGTATTTTGCATTTATATGACATATAATTCTATGTCCACAGAATTATTTGGGGGGAAGAAAAATATATTATTCTTAACAATGTACCATTATTAGCATTATGCTAATGTAGCATAATGATATTCATTACCATAATGGTAACAGCATTATGTTAATAATATGACATTATTAGCTACCATAGCATTTTGCTAATAAACTTAATATTCCATAAGGTACTCAGTAAATATAAGAAAAGTTAGTTTTCTCCTAAATTCTTATATTTTCACAGATTGTCAGTGTTGGAAAACATGTTAAAGGATACCATTATATCATTGCAAACCTGGTAAGTACTCTCTACTTACTACTTTTGGCAAAGTTGACAAACTAGATTTTTTTAAAATCCTTTTAGTCATGCCTGAAAAGAATGCTTAAGAAAATATTTCTAGGTAGAAGTTTTATGCAGAAGGTGTAATTGGCATTTCATTTAGAAATTTCATATGTTGTCATAGTAATAATGGTATTTTGAATAATCATACCATATGTATGTATATATTTGATTGAAATGTGTCATGACAAAATTTTTAAATGATGATTATACTATTCATTTCATTAAGGGTATCAGTTGTCAAAATAACTAATGACCTTTATTCTAAATGGTAGGTCATAATTTTCAATTAAAATTATGGAACTTTAAGGGTATGTTAGAAATCCAAAGTAATGCAAAATTTATAGGATAGAGGGGAGAGCAACATTTTATAATTTCAGGTCTCATTATACTTTAAGGAGCTATTTTATGTAGGATCGCTAAAAAACAAATTTTGTGAGAAATTGCTTAGTGTTCAATTAAAACATATAAGTATTTGCTCGATGTACAAATAGGGAAAGATATTACTTATTCTGAAATCTTCCATTGTTTAAGGTGCTTTACAATATACTTAGATTTTGAAAATTTTTCCTTGTTAAATTTTCATTGTAGGGAAATGTTGCATATAACAGACAACAGATTTACATTTCATGACATATGGTTAAACTTTCTAAATGAGTTTAACCTAAACAAGTTTTGCCTTGGCTTCTCTGTTTCTTCTCCTCCCAGATACTTGTTCCAAAGCGTCTTGAGTGTAGATATTGTTTCATTCTTTATATTTGTTTCAGCTTGGTGTTTAGTATACAGTAGGTGTTTAATAAATACTTGTTGATTGATTCATCATTCCCCCAAAGGGATAGTGAACCTTTGTAAATAGACATCAAACAGATAATCTGATCAATTATGTAAGGTTAATAATGATATTAGAGACAGAGGCAGAATTGTGTAATGGATGGAATACCGAATAGGAGTGAGAAAAACCTGAGTACACACCTCTGACACTAACTGTGACGATGGGCAAGTAAATCCTTCTCATTGAACCTTAGCTTGAACTGTATATAAGGACAGATGAATCAGTCAAATAAAGAAATCGATCACTCTACCCTTCTAGCAAGATGCTATAACTATGATAACTATGAAGACAATTAATAAAATACAAGATCTATAATACCTTAACTAGGTATGAACGTCTTTATTGAATCCATCGGGGAAAGGTGTTGGACTGGATCTGAAAAGCCTTCGATCAGTTCAAAAGTCTTTGAACACCATTTGATGAATTGGAGTGACTTTGCACAAGTTTTATGGTCGTTGAGCTACATCATGCATGTCCAATTTTTGTGACTCTATTTGGGGTTTTTTTTGGCAAAGAGACTAGAACAGTTTGCTGCTTCCTTCTCCAGCTCATTTTACAGATGAGGAAACTGAAGAAAACAATTAAGTGAATTGCCCAGGGTTACTTAGCTAGTAAATGACTGAGGTCAGATCTGAACTCAGGTCCTCCCAACTCCAGACCCAGATGGAGTTCTACCCACTGAGCCACCTGCCTGCCCTTTGCACAGGTAGTCTATTCCAATAGGATGAGGAGAATTAGTCAAACCCTTTGAGGATTCTTTCAAATCAGCACACTAGTTCAGATGTGAGAATTCAAGTATCTGGGAGCTCAGTGACAGATGCCTTTCACTGAAGCCCTTGAGAAGAAGTTGCTTGGGCGTGAGGAGGGGACTTTGACCTCTTCCTCCACACTACTTGACCAGGGAAAGACTTTGTAAACTTCAGAGGGCTAGAGTACTTTAGACATTTTCGTTAGTAACCTGCTAGTGTTTTTGGATCTTCTTAAACTGACAATGAGATCTGTATGATAAATGAGGAAAAACTGGACATAATGAAGGAAGAAACAGTGAAGATTCCATAAGAATCTGAGCAGAAAAGCTGTACTATGAGTGAGGGGCACTTCTTAAATAACCCACAAAGGGGAGAAAAATGACTTCCAGAAACTAAGAGCTTCGAGCTACGCCTCTAAATTTGATCCCACTCTTTCCTGGGCTGCCTGTGTACCTGTGGGAGAGTGTATTTTAGCCTCGAGGTCAGGGGAGATTGACCCAACTGTAATACTTATACCACTTTAGAAAACACTCCTATCTAAAAGTGAATTAAGTCTAGCTGGCTAATTAATACTAAATGATAATCATGAGAAAGAGCACATTAGGTGAAACATAAGCGTTAATACTAAAAAACAAAACAGAAAAAAAATAATTCTTCAGAGGACTCTAGAACCCTGAGAGGACAAGTAGCCAATCACAGTGTGGGGACTTAACTTGCAGGTACAATAGAGGTTTGGCTAATTATTGCTAAAACATGAACTACATTTAAAATAAGGATAAAGTTTCGTTTAGTACCTACCTCACAGAGCTGTGGTAAGGGTCAAATAAGCTAATATAAAGAGCTATGTAAATGTATTTGAAAAGCTCAGTTCCAAGTATCTCTCATTTCCAAAAAACTTATACAGATAGTTCTCACCTTACATAAATTTGCATTACACAAATTCATCTTTAATAAAAAACTAAAAAGAACCTAAGCTAACTTTACTGTACAATATTTTACTGCATACTCTCTACTTCTGTCCCTCAGCCCTTTCCAGCCTCTCACCTATCCCCCCAAAAAAACCCTAAAAATAAAAACTCTCCAAGTGAGAGCAGAAGGACAGATTCAGAGACTACCACTGCTGTCCTGGCTGCCCCACACTGGGGACTTAGTTTCAGACTTCAACCTGTGAGAGAATAGACCTTTGCCCCACTTCACCTGCCCATGTCTGTCTTTCATCAGTCTGCAATGGGGTACCACTTATCTGTCCCAGCTCCTATGTGTCACCCTTCCGCTCCTATCTTGTCCAACGTGACTGGCCCTGAATGTTTCTCTTGTTTCTCTGTCCCCATCCTCCACCTATCCTAGATCCATTGTCACTTGACCCCTTTCCTATTGCCTCCCTCCCTCCTTTTCTTCCCCATGCCCACCAGCAAATTCACATTATGTAAAAATTGCTTTACATAGTGGTCTACTTATTTAAAGTAAAAACTGGATAACCAATGGATCTGTGATGTCATAGACTTGGATAAGCCCTTCAGTGATCTAGAAAGCAACTCATCTATGCTTACCTATCCACTGTGACTCTTATCTATGTCCACCCATAATTTCAGTGTAGGAAGAAGTCCTGCTTTGGGCCTCCATTTTTTTTCTCTTGATATTTTCTTGATACCAATGCAGTATACAGGTTCTCACTATCTAACTCCTAGACAATTACATTTCTTAATTCTCCTACTTACAAACTAACATGTAACCAAAGTAACAGAAGAAATTTTTTTACTTGTTCAGTCATTTCAGTCATGTCTGACTCTTTGGGACTCCATTTGGGATTTTCTTGGCAGAGATACGGGAGTGATTTACCATTTCCTTATCCACTTCATTTTATAGATGAGGAAATTGAAGCAAACAGGGTTTAATGACTTGCCAGTGGTCACATAGCTTGTAAATGTCTGAGGCCAAATTCCAGCTCAGGTCTTTCTGACTGTAGACACATAGGTCTATCCACTGAGCCACCTAGCTGCCCCTATCATGGGAGACATGATAATTTGTTTTTTCTGTATCTAATTTTTTTAGCATTTTGTAACCCATGGAATTCTCACAGACACATATACAAACTAAAAAATGTTATCTATTTCATTACTTTTTCCTATATTTCCTATATAACAAAGATTCTTTTGCTAAGAATTAAGGAGTCAATTTATAGAAGCTGGAGTAAGATGCTGAATTTCCAACTTTTCAAAGGCATTTTATCACTCTACAACAGCAGACACTACCAGTCATTTCCCTAACCACAAAATATGTAAGAGTTATCTGGTCTCTAGTAAAACAAGCACTTTAGGAATAAACCAGGGACATACATATATTTTTTCTATAGATATTAGTAATTTTTCCATTTTATTCTATAAGATGGAATTATCGTTGGGCCACCAGGTCCTCACTATAAGTATTTCTAAGTTGAAAGATAGCACAATCACTGAAGTAAGACTCGAGAGATCTAGACTGGATTTTAATTTGTCACTTATTTTCTCACTGACAGCATCTCCATATTCAGTTAACTCATCTGTAAAATGGGAGTAACAGTATCTGTTTGATTTTTTTTTTACATCCCTAACTTACTTGTTATTATGAGGAATAGTAAAATGATACCTGTGGAGCTATTTGTGATACTTGGAAGAAAAATATTATCAAGCCGTACACAGCTAGTAAGTGTCTGAGGTCAGATTTGAACTCAGGTCTTCCTGACTCCAGGTTCAGAGTTCTGTCTACTGCACCACCTACCTGCCTTCTAATAGCTCATATCTAAGGACCCTTTATTGAGAGAAAATCTTCAAAGAGATATTAAAGAGGCAAAAACATAAATAAAACTACCTTTCTCCATCAAGCCTACCATGGCTCCTCTAAGTTATCTGTGTCAATTCTTTTGTTTAAGATTAAGCTAATACATGAACCTAGATTAGAAAAGATAACGAGTGAATCAGAGCAGCAAAGTGGTATAGAGGATAGAGTGCTGGGCCTGGAGTTAGGAAGACCTGAGTTGAAATCTGGCCTGAGACTCTTACTCGCTGTGTGACCTTGGATGAGTCATTTAACCTGTTTGCCTCAATTTCCTCATCTGTAAAATGAACTGCAGAAAGAAATGGCAAACTACTCAAGTATTCCTGCCAAGAAAATCCCAAACGTGGGGTCATAAGGAATCAGATACAATTAAAAAACAACAGATGTCTCAATCAGATTGTGTAGAAAGCACTATAGACATCAGAATCTTAGGAATCCTACAATTCATAATATGACCTCTTTCCCAAAATGAAATATGTGAAAAAGCAGAAGACACTTCATGTTATAATGATATTAATAACTGACATACGTGTTTATCAAATTCATAACCTTATAAAAGAAAATTTCAAAAATTATATATTTATAACTCTAAATTTTGCAAAGTATTTAACCTGTTATGCAATTTAATCTTTATAACAATCCGATGAGGTAGAGATCATTATCATTACTACACCCATTTTACAGATGACAAAATTGGGGCTCAGAGATATGAAGTGACTTGCCTAGGATTTTACAACTAGTAAGGGTCAGATCTTTTTAACTCCAAAATTAGAGATTCCATATGAGCTCAGGATAGAGGGAAACCAGTTCTTGGATACCTTGGATATCTCCATTATTTTTGTGGGGATATGATTATTTAGGAAGTACAAATTACACAATTTGCTACCCTTTCTGTACCCCAGAATATGTTTTTGTTCCCTTAACATCTCTTTGAAAATTTTCTTTCAATAAGTTGTCCTTAGGTATAAGCTGTTAGTGGTTAGCTAGGTGATGCACTGGATAGAGCTCTGGACCTGGAGTTCCAACAGCTACTATATAATAGATGGCATTTGAATTAAAAGCCTTTCAAAGCTCCAAATCTTTGGCTATTTAGTCCTGGCCAGATATTTACAGCTTTTGTATTTATAAATTTTCAATTACATCCTACCAGTCATCCACTCTTGGCATTTTGCCATTACATTACCCTTCTTCCTTTTTCCCCTGCTTAGAAATAACACCCCCTAGATCAGATCTCCAGAGAACATTCCTCTTCCCTACTTCTTGAGGGAGTTAATCTCTTCATTTTTAGAACTCTGCCCTGAGACTGGGCTTTCTTGTTGTTGAGTAAAATGAGTGAGCACTCACCTAACTCACATTATCTAGCTTTCTCCAGAACAGAACATGTTTCATATCCCACCTTCTGTAAATAGATGTCATCCTCCTCTTCTGCCTCAGACACAAATGAATACTTTATACTGTTCAGGGAACAGTAATCAATACTATTGTAGCAGGGAGTTAATTAGGAGCCCTGATCAATCAAGGCCACCCCTCACCCGCAACGCCCCAACACACACCAACGTTCTTCATCAAATTGTAGAATGATAGGGGTATGTAACAAGAGACTGTGAGATGACAGGATCAGGTCCTTTCAGATCTTGAAGTGGCCTGTTTGCACTCTATAAACCATTTGCATTTTGCAACTATGGTCAATGTATGGAAGTGTTTCTATTTCTTTTCTCCATTAGAGAGCGTGAGAAGTTCCTTAATTAACAGCAGAGGGAGATAAGATTCTATAATATGCCTCAGTAGCCAAAATTCTGATTATAAAAGACTAAATTCTGCCTCTATAGAGACCAGGGACTGATAAGACTAAGCCGATCTCAATCAGACTTCTTGTAGATACTAACAGAACAGGGTTGTAGAGACCTGTCATAGTAAGTCAGAAGAAGAGGGTTTGTAGATGTCAGCATTTGGAAAGAGAAAATTGAAAAAGGAAGGCCACCGCAAGGTCAAGGAACAAAGAAATCTATTGTCAAGAGAGAAGGGAAATAGGAAGAGGGGTGATTATTTCTTACCGAAAAATCAGCTGACCTCAAGTTACAGATTTAGTAAGATAGGACAACTCTTAGATGTATATAGATGTGGTTTTTCTTAACCAAAAAAAAAAAATCTATTGTTCATAGCTGCGAAAGATGTATGTGCCATCAGTCCAGAGAAAAGTTACTGGGGAAAAATGTAATGCAAATGAATAAGATACAGGGAAATCTGTAGCTTGGGAGGTTTAGGAGATAAATTCCTCCATCCTCTTCAGAAAGCTGGAGGAATAGGAAAATAGTGTCTCTGAACTTGTAGAAATTTGACTAAATTTTTTGTCATTTTTTTCTTGTTTTCCTTTGTTTTCGAGGACAAGCTAGGTGGAACAACTTTAATCTGATATCTCCTTGTTTTAAATCAAACTGCTATGGATAAAAGCATGGCCTTTATAAGTGGACTATTTCTTTTATAATGTGCTTAAAATCCTTGTGATATTAAGAACCTGAGTGAGGGAGAAAGACCCAAAATAGGCATCAAGACTGACTTGAGTTGTTCTCTAGGGATGATCTGAAGAGGGTTAAAATAGAAAGTCTTGACTACTGTATGTTGCATTTCAAAAGAGATGTAGAGCTATATTCCATTGTGTAATGGAGAGCTATTTTAGTATTAAGGGTTAAAAATAAGGGAATTGTTAGAAAATCTATCTTAAGTTTCTCTTTTTCTACCCATCCTTCCCCAAGACAAATGTAAGCATATTAAAATCTGTATTTTCTAACCACCTACCACAATTGTCTCCAGTGTATTCTTTGATACATAATTATAGTACCCCTTGTTCTGTTCTCTCATTTTTACATATGTTTATTTAGAACTATAACTAGCAATTTTTGATCCCAAGACAGGTGGCATAAAATATGTCCTCAAATAAATCAGTTGAGAGGGAGGCTCACCTCGCTATGCCTTTCCACAGCTTCCTGGGCCTGCCCACACCAATCTCTAGTATCTAGAGATTCCTACTATGGAGGTCCAACAATGTCACTCCCTTGCACAATGAACTCCAGTAACTTTCTTTTTCGTTCAGAACCAGACATAAAGTCCTCCACTTGCCATTTAAAGCTCTTTATAACCTTCATGAGATCTTCAGTCTTCTAGTACTTAACTCCTCTGACATGCACACTTCAATCTGACTACATTAGCCTTCTTACATTTCCATCTTTTTTCTCAAAGCTGTTGCATTGGCTGTTCTCTGTGCCTGAAATATTCTGACCTCTCACCTCTGCTTCAGGATGTTTGGCTTCCTTCAAGATTTAGCTCAAATTCCACCTTCTATAGGAAGTTTTCACCCACCTGCCAATGCCTTTCTTTTCACTTGACCTTCCATCTATTCTGCATATATGGCATACAAACCTAATTGTTTACTTATTTTCCGCCTGTTGAAATGTGATCTCCTTAAGAACAGGGATTGTTTGTTGCTGTTTTCCTTTTTGCCTTTTTTTTTGTATCCCCAGCACTGAACATAGAGCCTGGCAAGTAGCAAGGATTTCATAAATTAGCTAACTGACTTACTGACTAGAGCATCCTTGAAAGGAAAATGTACTTGGCAAAAGGAGGGCACAGGTCTTTTACTAGCTTTGTATATTAACTAATTATTCGTGCTAACCAGCTATTAAATTCAAATGTTTCCACCTAAAGAGAACTATAAAATGCTATCAGTAGTAGCTCTTTAAATTTTAGCATTCCAGCCAAAATCCTGTTTATCCTGCTCTCCTATTTCTTTTATTGTCTCCTTTAATAAGAGGGTAAGCTCCTTTGAGAGTAGACAATGTCACATTTTTCTATTCTCAGCACTTTTGCCACTCAAAAAGCACTTTGCCAATAGTTTGAGATGAATTGAGATGAAGTGAATTGAATTCAGAATCTTTATAATTTTGCATTTGAATCTAAATGACAGTTTTTCTTAGGATGAACTGGATTAGATTTTTCATCCTTATTTTTACCACTACTTGCATTAAGCATCTCCTTAGATATTGATATTGACTCTTAATGTATTTTCAAGCTAACAGACAGGAAACTTAGAAAAACTTTTAAAAGTATCAAATTTCTGGGTTTTTATTTTTTTTAGGGATTCAAGGATATTTCTCTTGAGAGATTTATGCATGGAGGAGCCAATGTGACAGGATTCCAGTTGGTTGATTTTAATACACCTATGGTGACCAAGCTCATGCAGCGCTGGAAAAAACTAGACCAACGAGAGTACCCAGGATCAGAAACACCTCCTAAGGTATGGGCTTTCAGTATTTATGCTGTTAATGTACTTTCTGTTTAGGACAAAAATAACTGAATGCAATTATATTAGTAACAATTCAAATAACCTTTTTTTCTGGTAACACCATGGACTCAAGATAAATGATATTTTGCTACCTAAACAACATCATATAATAATTTGACTTCTAAATTTAAGACATAATACTTTTATTAGAAATTTGACTCAGGCTTCCTAGAGGTCAAGAGACCTGAGTTCTCATACTAGTTCTATCATTTCACCTCTCTAGGCATCACTTTCCTCATCTATAAAATGAGGGGATTAAAATAGATAATAGTATCAATAATAAAAATTGCTTGTTTTATAGGGTGGTTAAAGGTTTACAAAGCATTTTACTTACACTATCCCATTTGATCCACACAACAACTCCATGATGGATGTAGGTATTATCATCCCAAAGAAAAATTAAGTTCCTGGCCACGGACTTAATTTGTCATTTCTGAGCTGTAATTATCCTTAGGGGGCCTCATTCACCTTGACTTGCATCATTCTAATACTCAATAGTTTGCCATCAAAATTATTTGTCATGAAAATAAATACTTCCTTTTACTGACCTAGTAGTTACACAGTTGGGTATGATTTATACTCTTTAAGTTGTTTTCAGTAAAATAATTTCCATGCAAAAATCTTCAATGGATTTCCTCTTCTCAAAAAACTCTTCTTATTGTACCATTTATTTACAAGTAACAGATAATAAAATTGAGAAGCCAGTAGAAATATAAGATATACAAAGAGTCTGTCGTGCCTCAGTTTAAGCATCTAATTTACAAAAACAATTTGGATGCTTTATTTTTAAGACATATCACTCAGGTTTGATACCAGTTTATATCCAGTTAATTGAAGAATTGCCATCCATAAGCATTCTTTTCTGAAAAATATTATGGCATGATTCAGTTGTCTAGAAAAGAGATAACCTGGGGATTCACAACAGCTGTCTTCAAACATTAGAAATGTTGTGTTGCAGAATAGTTTTCTGTCTTGTTGTATGTAGTTCAAGAGGGCAAAACTTGTACTAATAGGAAAAAGTTACAAGGAAGGAAGTTTTCTCTCAATTTAAGTGTAGCACCTATCCCCAAACTCTGTGATTATATAGATTATATAGATTGCTTTCTATCTCAGAGGTAGACCACAAATTTCACTCTGACTAATTATTACTCACTCAGAATTTAGTCTGCGAATATTTCCAAATATAGCTTATAACTAGGTCTCTGAATGTGTAGGTAAGAATCTTCTCCTTTTCTACCCCATCCCTAGAAACTATAAGCACTAAAGGTAACAATAAATTTATCAGGCACTGAGTAGATTTTATGTAAACACACAAAAAAGGGTCCATATGAGTTCATAAAGAAATGCAGAAAACATTTCACAGAATCAAAATAACCCATAAGCAATTGATAACCACCTTACATCCTCCAAAATGGCAAAAAAATGATTAAAAATCAAATGAAAATTAAGTAAAATCAATTAAAATTCAGTGTTAATGGGTTTGTGGAATAGTCTTTTCATTCAATGCTAGTTGAACTGCAAATCTGTGGGAAACTGGGAACAATCTGATAATAAATAGTAAGATTATACAAAAAAATCATAACTTTTAACCAATAATACTGCTGATGGCGAGATTGCTTTAGGAAAAAAAGAAGGAAAAAGCTCTAGATATTCAAATTTTCACAAAAATGTTATATTTAATTTCAAAAAATTGAAAGCAACCTACATGTGCCCTCACATATGGGTATAAGTGAATAAATCATGCTGCATCAATGAAACCATGTAATGAAATATAAAGTATGAGAAACACAAAAAAACCTGAAAAAGTCCTTTCAAAATAATATAACTTTAAAAACAAAAGACCATCCACTAAGTGTGCTGATACAAGAAAAAGTAAATAACAAAGAATGGATAAGTAAGCCAGATGATAATTTGCATGGGGTCATTAAAAAAGTAATATGATACTGTATGTATCAAAATGATTAATTAAAATAGCTACTGTTAGTTATATTCATGTTAGATGTGAGCTTTCTAACAAAACATTGATTTATTTTAAAAGAGAGAAGTGTTAGATGGAAACATTTTGTAACCATGAACATAAGCTACATATCATCATTGTCATTATCATAGTCTTCTTTTCAAAAGAAAAACAAAATGATTTCAACATAATTTTCCAAAATAACTACTTTTTGGGTTTGATGATTCATTTAATTCTAAATCCATATCTCTGTACCATTCTGTAGCCCACATCTCTCTATATTATCCACAAAACTAGTTTGAGAGATTTTGTCCATGCTTTAATAAAATCTAGTTAAACCCTATTTATAAACTCTCCCTAATATATAACTAGGAATATTGTTAAATTGTCTCACACACACACACACACACACACACACACACACACACACACACAAAGTGAAGTTAGCCTGACAGGAATTGTTGTGAGCTTTCTGTTTTTATTGGGGAATGGAGAGGATGACCTGCTTTTAATAAGGCTACATTATCTCTGTGTGATCACAGGTTCCCTTTCTAGCTATTCAATAACTCTCTCTTTAATAATATGTATTAATATTTTCAGGATCGATGTCAACTTACTAGCCCATAGTTATAGTCTCCTGCCCACCCCTCTTTTTTTTAGCATTTTGAGTCAGTATATGTTGATTTAAGTTGGAAGATCTCATCAAGTTCTTTGTATTTCAACTGACAATAACCATGCCTCTGTTAAACCTTATTGGTTATGATCCTGCTGCTACAAAAAGCTTATCAAGTTCTTTGTAGAATTTATCTGCTTCCTCATCCTTTGCAACAAATGCCAGCATTTAAACAATTTCAGATATTGCTCCCTTTGAAAATGTCTACAATGAGCACTAAAATATATGATGACGCTCCTTAAATGATGTTTCTTTCACTTTGGTTACATGGCAAAACCAAATTTTCCATGTACTTCTGTGACAAGAACCATAATCTTTTGTTTGCCCCTAAACAAGTCATGTCTCCTGTAGATGAAACTTTTTTGTCTTCATGTTTCATTTAAAGCAAAAATGACAAGATTGAAGTGATTCATTCCTCAAGAAGTATGTGCTTTTCTTCATTATTGAATAAGGATTTCACATTTAGTCTAGTAACAACCAAGTTAATGTTTGTAAATAATCTAAAAATTGTGTGATTGCCAGAAGTCTATGTCACACAGAATTTAAGGGTGCTCTATATTATTTTTCTTGGTCTTTGTCAACAAATTCCTCACCAAGTAGCCCACCTTTTGAGGTTGTGTCTCTCAATCTCTAGCCAGATTGGTACTTGAGAAATAGATATTATTTGTCGACGGGACAAATGCAAAGCCTTCCTTTCACTGTAGAAACTGAACTTTCCAAAGCTTATTCCCCATTAGAATAATCTTCAATCAGTTAATCAACAGAATTTATAAGTGCCTAATATGTGCCAGACACTGTGCCAAGTGTTAGAGATACAAGTACAATGAATTAAACAATTTCTACTTGCAAGTCATAGTGGATAGAGTTTAGACATGGGGTTAGAAAGACTTTGTTCAAGTCCTACCTCTGATATTTAGTAGCTTCATGATCTTTATCTCTAAAATCAGGGAATTGGACTGGCCTCTAAAGTCCATTACAGCTCTATATCCATGATTTTATAATCTCATGACTTCTCCAGGAAGTCTCATTCTTGCCATAGTACTAAAGTTCTACACATTCCTAATGACATCCTGTAATTTCTCCTTTGAAAGAGAAATGAAATCAGAGTTGTAAAGTGAGATTGGGGGTGGCTTGGCAGGTAACATTCTAGTTAGTCCCATTTTCATACCACAGAGACTCAAATGGTAATCCATACTTATGATAATACTCTGAGGATCTGGATTCCCCTTAGAAAGGAAACACCTGGAGTTGCTCAACGGGCAACCCCCTTCCAAACAGAGCCACATCATTCCAAATAAATCACAGTTACAAGAGAGTAAAAAATCAGCACCCTTGCTCCTCTGAATCATGGCTTTAAGTCCCTTGCCAACTTTAGGAGTCATATGCTTGATCCTTTTCTCCTCCAAAGAGCCTAGTTCTGACCAGGAACTGCCCTGCTTTTGATAGAAAGTCAGAACTCAGAATTCTAAAACTTGGAGTTGCTAGAGGCAAGATATAATGTAGATTATGCCTAGAAAATCCCCTTCATCTTTCTAGAAGGCTAAGTTTCAGGATCAAATAGTTCCTTCTCTCATAGGAGTCTAGATTCCAATCCCCTAAATTTTAGGGTGTCTAGAGAGGAATGTCCAGAGTGGGAAATCTCAATGCTTGTACTTAAACTGAATTTCAGGAACTCTAACACTGGACCACATAGTAACCCTCTTCATGGCTGCTACAAAGATGAAAGCTTCAATTCTTTAGTTATTATCAACACAAGACTAGTTACCAAAGTAATCTCAGTGCTCCACCACTGTCCTAGATGTTAATTTAATGGAAAGCAATCTGACCTCTCTAAGTTATCTAAATTTCAGGTCACTTGGTTATATCCCACATCAATTTTTTTAGCTATGAAATGAAAATCATATGAACCCTAGCAAGTTGATAAAAATTATATTGAGCATAGAAGGGACTTTCAGAAATGATCTAATTGATTTATCTATGTTTGGCAAGGGCACACGATCTAGTGCAAACTGAAATTTCCTGCATATTAAAGAATAGGAAAGAAGTAGAATCTATAACCACATTGTGTAGCCCATCATGATGGTTAACAATCTTTTCTATCAGTAAACTGGTATTTAAGCTTTTTTCTCTTATTCTTATTACAGAGAACAGCTGTTTCCCATCCCACGTGTAAGAGCCCTTTTTATATACCTGAAGGAGTGTTAGTAAAACATAGAAATCTCTCATATTTCCCTTCCCCATGAGGAATATTTCCAATACCTCCAACCCTACCTTATGTCTTTTTTCCCCTAGTACATTACTCATTTCGGTGGCTGCTCTCCAGTCCCCACATGAGATCCTTAAAATCTTCTTAAAGAATAAAAATAAGAATAACTAGCATTTGTATAGAACTTTAAGATTTGCAAAACCTTATATTTTCTCCTCAACAGCATGGGGAGGTGCATACTGTTATTATCCTTATTTTGCAGATTAGGAAACTGAGGCTGACAGATGTTAGGTAACTTGCCCAGAGTCAAACAAGCTAATATGTGTCTGATGCTAGATTTTAACTTACCTTACTGACTTCAGTTTCAGCCATACCTTGCTTTTGATAAAGTTTTCTCCAACTTAATTTTCCCAGACTTTATCCTAGATTTTATTCAAATAAATATCAATTTAATAAACAGGAGTGTTGTTTTTGCCTAATGTCCAAAATATGTCAAACAGAGAAGATAATTTAAAAAGAGAAACTGCTTCTGAATCTGTCATGTTTCTCTTTTTCTTTAGTAGTTTGGCATTTCGTTCTGTTGTTCAGATTAGGAAGAGATGTTTATATTCCCAGAATTGGTTGCATTTCAGTAGTTTAAATGTATAGCATTCAGAACCTAATAGAAAACTATATGAAACAATTGTTCTTTCTTAGAGTAACGGTAAGTATTGTCTTCTGGTTAAGCTAATAAGATTTGAAAACAGAAAATTACATGTATTTTTATCTATAATATAAATGAAAGTCAGAATCAGTGTTTCATCAGTTGTATAACTGAACTTTGAATATATGAAGGATATAATAGTCCATGTAATGAAGCCCTCAAAAACTTTCCAGCTTTTTTGTGACATGTAGAGTTTTAATACTGTCATAATTATTTTCCTTTGGTTAGTACACATCTGCTCTGACATATGATGGGGTGCTTGTGATGGCAGAAACTTTTCGCAATCTTAGACGACAGAAAATTGACATTTCAAGGAGAGGGAATGCTGGAGATTGTCTGGCCAATCCTGCAGCACCCTGGGGACAAGGAATTGATATGGAAAGGACACTCAAACAGGTAAACTGCTATTGTGTAGACCATATTTTACTCCCATTTCTTGCTCCACATGGTCCCAGAAAGACACTGAGGTATATACTAGGATACACATATACATCGTCAATTCCCCTTTAATACAGTTCAGTAAGAGTTCATTTTTGATAAATTCTCCAAATAAAAGAGAATGCCAAAACAGTGAAATTGGCCTCAGATACATTAAAATGAAGTATAAGGTAACCTTGAGTCAAGTTTCTTACATTTCTTACATTTTCTTACATTTTAAAATCAGATTTAATATATGCTCCTTTTTACAGAAATATGAGAACGAAATATATTTGCAATTCTCTGAAATTTTAAGAACAAATGGTGCTTATTAAGAAAAGAGTAAAAGGATAATTGGAGTAAAATAACCTTGAATGTTCTTTTTTTTGTTATTTGGAAGCTAAATTTCAAAGAAACTTAGATTTAAATGATTCTTTGATTATTGAACTTTTAAAGTTTTAAAATGAGTGATAAGGGTTGTAACAGGACACAAAAAGTCCATTAGAGTCAGTTAATCTAGGTGGTTAGTAGATAGATGATTGACATTATGCAGTAAATTTACAAGCATGAGTGTATTTTTCTGACTATATATGAAAGTGGTGCTAAAGAAGAATCCCATAAATACAAAAGGAATAAAAATTGAAAGAGTAAATGAAATCTTGTTAAAACTTTTAAATGTATTAAACTTCACAGAAGTTTCACAGAAAATTGCAAGTTTGTGAAGTGTGCCATTACTGTTTCATATTATACTCACCAGTCAGTTCAATTATAGTCAATAATTTCAATGTTACAGACTGATCAGTCATGACTATCTGACAAATGAACATATCTGTGGTTTTGTTCTGTCTTCTTTTCCTTTGATTCATAGGTTCGAATTCAAGGATTGACAGGAAACGTTCAATTTGACCATTATGGACGAAGAGTCAACTACACAATGGATGTATTTGAACTGAAGAGCACAGGACCCAGAAAGGTGTGCTTTGAACAATGGAGAATCTGTGCTTTTTTGGTCACAAATGTTATATTTCCATTTCTAAAAAAAGGATTCCCTCAAAAAAATTCTATTCAAACTTTCTTTTCTTTGTGAAGCTTATTTGCAATAATGCTTTTGTGAAATCTTCTGATATTAATTTCATTGTTTTAGCATAGTAACAGTCTTCAAGTTTTTAGTCATAAAGAAGTCAGGGAACTGTGACTTTTAGCTCTGGAAGGCAGAAGTAGATGGATGTAAAAGGGGAGCAAGAAAATTCCAACTAAAAATAAGTTAAAACTTCCTAAAAATTAGAAGTATCCAAAGTAGAATGTGATACTTCAACAAGTTTCCCAACGAAGGTGGAAAACAACTTTGGTGATGTTGTAGATAAGATTACTAATCTAGAAAAGGTTAGGGTTTATTATATATAAGGTCCATTTCAACTCTTATCTATGGTTTATTTTTAAACTCTATGACAGATGTTCCAGTGTAAGTGGAATAAAACCATATTGTATTTACTACCCAAAGAAACTTCATTATGCCTTTTTTTAACTAAAAAAAAAGATAATAATGTGGTTGAAAAATTTGGGGAAAATGATGATTTAAAACAAGTCTAATTCTGAAGATGGACACATAGTGTACATGAGGGGAGCACTTACATATATATATATATATGAAATTGCTGTAAAAATTTAAAACAATAGTGATCTCCATTTTAAATATGCTAGAGTGGTTTTAAATTGTTGGATATTGAAGTAAGCAAATATGAGTGAAATAATTAGAAGCTATATGTTGTATTACTTCTCCCAGGATCGTCTATGTAGGGGTTTTTTAATATTTTAGGGGCACACCTTTCCTAAAGGCATACCTTATAAATAAATACATATAATTGAAACATCAAAAAGTGAATATTTTGATTAACAAGAAGAATTGTTCTAATATTGGTGTTGGGACTAAAATGCGTTGCAAATAATTGCCACTTGGTATCTATGTTGCCTTAGTCATATTTTTCCTAAAAGCTGTGCACGTTCCCCAGATTGGAAATACACAAGTGGTTTTGAGTAGATGTTTATTTCTGATCTATCAGATTGTGTATTTGCCATTCCAGTCTGATGAGTGTTATGAACTTAAAGGGTTTTAAAGGGGCACAGGAATAGGCATGGTGAAAGGGGAGCAGAGCAGTGGAAGTCAAGATTCTAAAGATTCAAGTGGGGTGAAAAGAATAGGATCAGGCATTTCCAATAGTAAGTGTTTCAGGAAGCTTTTGATTCCAGAGAATTGCATCAGTCCCCAGTGATGTCAGCAGTCCTCTATGGTGAGTGCCACATAATGAAGTCTTTTCTTATATGTCTGAATTTATTAGGCATTATTGCAATAAACCATTTTTGTAAGTTCAAAGTTTTGTATAAAAACAAATATAACATCATCACCTCCAAATGAATTAAGAAATGAATTGTTTGAAAAGACACATTTGGGTCTATGTGAATTCAATTTCAGTTCTGCAAACATCTACTAAGTAACTATCACGTGCCTAACACTGTGCCAGGCTCAGAAATATAAAGGACCAAAAATGAAAAAAACAGTTCATGTCCTCAAGGAATATAAGTCTTGAACAATCTTATAATTTGAGGAAGATATAGTGACAGATAAATATTTACTTTTTTTTTTTTTACTGGATCTGTGGTTGCATTAATGTAAAAACTCCTGGTAAGAAACTTCCTCCAAAAATGCAAATTGGCAATCTTATTTGCACCTTACATACTTAGCAAGTTTCTTGAGATGCCAAAAGGTTCAGGAACTTGTCCTGGGTCACATAAATAGTATGCAGCAGTAGTAGGGTTTGCACCCAAGTCTTTCTAACTTAGAGGCTATCTCTGTGTCCAAGTTTCTCAACCACTTGCTTACCAAGATCAAAATACTCTCATATGCCAACTTTGAACAACCTTATAACTAAGATATCTTGAGAACTTTTAGAAGCATAAGTAATATTGTGCTCTAATACATAGGTAACAAAACACACTGCCTCCAACCACAACATTCCTCTGTGTTAAAATTAGAATTAGTGGGATTAAGATGTAATTGGAAAATATGTAACAAAATTAATAAAAATACAACAAACATAGGTAATGTTAACGTAGTTTTTGAAGTCAATATGTGGCACACAGAGATCCTTATGTGCCATTTATGGCCACCTTCTATTGTTTGACACCAATTCAATAGGACTAGAACAGTTTGAGTGGAAGCAAAGCAAAGGTTCTTACATGGGAGGTTATTACATGATAGCTCATGGAAGGGCACCCAAGGCATTTTCCATGGCACTGTAAATTAACCTGTTTTAGTTTAATGTGTCAGTACTTCACAGGAAAGACCAAAGAAAAGACAGCATTCTATTGAGTTGACTGCCGCAATTCATAGAGCGCCCCCTGATTTTTTTCTCTTTCATTCCTGTGGAATGAAAAACCAACCAATGTACAAGAATTAGTTATTCATCTAAGATAAAGTAGACATTGTACTAAGCATTGTGTAAAACTGCAAAAATATTTGAAAGATATAGTAATATGTTTTCCTGCCATAATCATTGTGGCACAGTGAACATAGGATTATAAGATCATATATTTAGAGCTGATCACACTTCAGAGATTGTCTCCTCCAACATTTTACTTCAAAGATGAAGAAACAATCTCCGAGAAGTTAAATGAAAATACCATCTTAACTCTTTTATGGATTAGTGTATATTCTCAACATCATTGTGGTGCATATTAAGTGTAATTTTATATGTAGGCTTGTAAAACTGAAATGGTGACACTGCCTTCCCTCTGAATTGGCTCAGGTTCTTCCATTTGAGTTCTTTTTAAAAAAAATTCTGATATGAGTTTATGTTCTTGTCCTTTTTGTCTCTCTCAGTGTCCTCAAATTTTAGTCAATTGGGAGTTCCATTTAATAGATTTGAGTGTATTTATATCTCTATTGTTAAACTTGGAGACCAACTTTAGACTGTGCTTCTTGTCTTCCAAGATGTCTTCCAGTATAACAGAATGAGGCTATCATCATCTGCTTTCTTGTGACTATGTTCTTAAAAATATAAGACAAGCAAAGTAAAAGTAAAAAGACAAGCAAGATGTTCAGGGTGGCTTTGTAAAGTCAGCAGAGAGTCACTCGCCGGCAATTAGACTGAAGAAGACGGAGCTTGTATTTCTGCCTTTCCTTGAGACACCTTATATAAAGCCAAAGATACCACTGTAGAAACAGAACTAAAAGCAATCCCTAGAGGCTGCTAACTCAGCAATAGCCAGGCATTATTCACTGACAGACAAAATAAAGAGCCATAGCAAGACCAGCATGTGATTGGAAAAAGTAGCTGACTAAGTGTGGTGTCAACATAGTGTCTCTGCAGACTAAGCTAAAGGTCTATGGCATTTTTTTGATCAATTTATTTGGTATGTGCTTAATGCTTGGAGGTGCCACAAGCAGCATACCCAAATCGTTAAATGCTTCAAAAAAGATATTTGACTAAGTGTCAAGAAACCACAGTTCTAATCTCAACTTAGCAACCAATCAGTGGAAGGAATGCTGAATTAGCATCAAAAATTTGGAGATTGAAACAGGGCTCTTGTCCTTAGGATATGGATTATGTTATTTAATACCTCCAGACCAAAGTTTTCTCATCTGTAAAATGATGAGGTTGGACTAGGTGAGCTCCTCTAGCTTCAAAAATTCAATGATTATTTCTATAACACACTGAACATCCAGTAGCAAAGGAGTAAAGTCATGGAAGGTACTTAATCAGGCTGTTTATTGCATCGGGGCTTGGTTGGCTGAAATCCGGGACATCATGGTATGAATGACTTCATACAGCTCCAGCTAGAGCTGAGTGATGCAGGTTTCGCTCCAGGCTGCCAAACTTTAGAGGGCATTCATAACACTTATACTCCTTGTGCTGTTTAGAAACCACTGAGCTTAGCACTGAGAAAAAAAAATAAAATTAAGGAGAACCTTCTTAAATCCTTTCTTGAGGAAACATCCCCAAGAAAGACTTTGCTACATTCTGATTTCCTTATCTTCCACATGAATTGCCATAGATACCATAACTGCTTATTATCTTTCTACAGATCAGTTTTTAGATACACTCTTTTATCTTATCATCACTACCTTTCCTAAATTACCTCATTTTAAAAATTCAATATTCTCGATAGAATACCTGAATTGTTATGTTGTGGCAAATTAATTTAACATGACAACAGACCAATCCAAATATACAAAACAGATATGCATACACACATCATGGCCAGGAAAAAGACAGGAAGGATAGGAAGGAAAAATGTGACAGATCATATATAAGAAAAAGTTAAGATTTTTCAATAATCTTGTTGTGACTTTCATAGCAATATCAGAAGGAATCTGTAGTCAGAAATATAATGTCCAGTTGTTTTTTTTTTAAAATATCATTCACTTTGTGAGGCAAAGAAAGTGAAAGCAGCAGGCCCTGGAAAGAAAAACAAATCAGCCAAGCAACTTGAAACAACATGTACCTTGGGCAGGAAGCAACAGCAGGTCACACTGACTTTTCAGTCCCATATAAATAGTCATACTGCCAACAACAGAATCTTGAACCAAAAAGACAATTATAAATTTTATGCAGCAAGTTTAAAGCTAAATGAGACTGGACAGAAAAAAAAACAAGTGATAGATGAGCGAGATGGTAATAAGTAACAAAAAAATCCAGTAGGGTTTTCTGAGAAGGATTATTTCCTGGAATATTTGAAGTGTGATTTTAACAGAATCTGAAGCCTGAGAAAAAGTTACAGAGCAAGTTGGGAAAGTAATACACCGTAGATCTTCACAATCAGATGGCATTAATCTACATATCTTGAAAGAAATATGAAGTATGAAATAGGGTGGACCTATCTGTCTCTGCATTTCTATAGCAACTACCAACTTGGGCATTCTGTCAGGAATATTAAGCTTTAAAAATGAACTACCTTAGGAAATGCAGTTATGGTGAGGCTGGGCAATATGTTTGAAAAGTAAGCAATCATTCTTATAAATTGAAAACTTGCTGACATGGGAGCTATCTTTGAAAGCAGATCTTAGAGACAACCCATCAGTTTGTCTGACTTTCTTTTCCATGAAAATTGATTGAGAGTCTAATTAAGCCAACTAGGTATTTCTGAAGTCCTAGCTCCTAAGAACTGCTGAATTTTCTTGAGTACTGAGGACACAAGGAGAAATGGTGCAGTCCTACTCTGGCTCTGTGTCAAAGGGCACAGAGACAATGAATTGACTCCAAGATCTGCTTAGGACTCAAATTTGGAACTAACCTAGAAAAGGAATAAACTTCTGAGGGCAACTGTAAATCAGAACAGGCCTCCAGAGGACCCACCTAGACTCAAGAGATTTCCCAGAACCTCAGAAAGATAGGAGTAAGTGCAATGGCCCTAGCAGCTTTATCCTAGGTTATTTTAGCAAATATGCTTGCCTACATTTCCTCTGCTACATTTGCACCCCCCCCACCATTATTTACTGATTCAGACATCTGAAGTCACTTTTCACTCATTTTCATGGTCCCATGTTTAATGAAGGTAGGCAAATGCTGATGGTGATCCTTCAGGAAAATTGTACGTTACTAGGCCTCCCCTTTGATGCTGATATAGATTCTAAGTTCACTTTCTTTTCTTGCAATGATGCCCATATTTCTAGTCTCCAATGGTTCTCCAGCCCAGTTACTTAAGTTT
Source organism: Bettongia penicillata ogilbyi (assembly GCA_023548195.1). NCBI lineage: Eukaryota > Metazoa > Chordata > Mammalia > Diprotodontia > Potoroidae > Bettongia > Bettongia penicillata. The sequence continues at coordinate 2,140,439 of JAJHZJ010000371.1, forward strand.
CTCTATAACCAAGCAAGCCTGTGAGAAAATGGAGAGGCATACCTATGGAGGGCCCCTGAACTTCCCTCGTTTTCCTGAGAGCTCCTGGCTGAACATGAGAAAGGATCAGGTGTGTTGTTTCCTTATTGTAATTGACTGCCCTTCAGGAAAGTACTTTCATAATATAAACATGTCTCCCCAGGGGTCATTTTAAAATAGAGAATATCAAGTTCTCACCAACATTTGGGGGAGTTTCTAGAAAAAGAGTACTAATTTTAAAGCTCTCCAGTGATAGAAACTCATTCATGGAAAATAATTGCTTTTGTATCAGGGTCTGAAAATAGTAGGAACTTCATCAATGATGAGTCAACATCTGCTTGGCACCCCCACACTTGGATGTCATCACCCCAAAATCCTGTTATCTGGGTAGTGGTCCTACCCAAAGAAACAGCTGTCCGGAAATGACTGACAGTTTTTCTCCAAGGAAAAGTACAAAGAGAATGGTCTCGAAGGCAGAAGTACCAATAAATCAAGTTGTACACAATATTACTGAACAAAAGTCAGATTTTTTTTAAATGATTCACATGGACAGCTATATATCAGCAAGCTGCTAAATTAGTACTAGCCATAGTCATCCCAATAAATATCAATGAAAGTTTTCTACTCTATAACTACAGCCTGGGAAGGGAAAGATATAAGTACTTATATAGCTCTTCCTATGCTCCAGACACTGTGATAAGCATTTTTTTTAACAAATATTATCTAATTTGATCTTGGTAACAATCCTATGAGGTAGATGCTACTGTTATTCCCATTTTACAGTTGAAGATACAGATAAACCAAGGTTAAGTGACTTGCCCAGAATCATATAGCTAAGAAGTGTTTGGGGCTGGATTTGAATTCAGATCTTCTTGACTCAAGGTTTAGCACTTAATCCATGATACCACCAACTTGTCTTCTACAGTCATCTTCATCCATAAGATTTATTAACTACCTATTATGTGCTAACTTCTTTATAATTCTTATCTCATTTGGTCCTCACTAAAACCCTTATAGGTAGGTAAGTATTATTATCCACACTTTACAAATAAGGAACCTGAAGCAAATAGTAGTTAAGTGACTTGCCCAGGGTCACACAGCTACTAAGTATTTAAGATCAAATTTGAATTTAGAGCTTCCTGATGTCAGGACCAGTGCTTTATCCACTGTACCACCTTGCTGCCCATGGATACACAAATACATGCATGCACAAACACATATCACACAAATGTAGGATAAACAGTTCAGTGCAATGCATACTAGGACAGCTTTAGAGTCATAAAGCCTTCCATCTAAATCCTGCCTCTAAAAATTAGTTACTTGACCCTAGAAGTATTTCACATGTCACCTTGCTATTTGATAAATTCCAGTAGCTCCCAATTACCTGGAGGATCAAACATGAAATCCTCTCACATTTAAAGCCTTTCACAGCCTAAACTCCTCCAATTTTTCCAGTCTTATTAAACCTTGCTTCCCTTTATGAAATCTGCAATCCAATGTTACTGGCTTCCTTGCAAAAGACATTCTATTTCCCATTTCCTGAATTCTTACTGGCGGTCCCTATATCTGGAATTCTCTCTCTCTCTCCTCATCCTTGCTTCCTGACTTCCCTAATTTGCTTCAAGTCCCAGCTAAAATCCCTCTTTCTGCAAGTAGTCTTTCATTATTACACTAATTACAAGTTTCTTCCCTTTGAGATTATCTTCAATTTATGCTGTATTTATCTTGCAAGAATTTTTTTTTCTTTGAATTCTTAATGCTTAGCACAGCACCTAGCACTCAGTAGGTGCATAATAAATACTTGGGCAAGTCACTTAACAGCTCAATGCCCCAGGCATCTCTGAAAGTCTGTCAGTTACAAAGAAGTTGTGGATAAGTGGAAGAGTTTCCACATTAGGGCATACCTGTGCAGAGTGATTACATATCCAGAACAAAACCAAATAAACCTATGTATACTTTATGTTGCACCTATCTTATTAAGTTAATAGGAGGAAGATGCCTTCCAGATTTTAAAGAGCAATATATTGGTGAGTTCTTTATTTTTATTGTTTTTATTACTCTGGTGTTTGTATAGGTTATAGCACCTATTTCTAACATTCTTGAGGGTCTTCCTTTGGTTCTGTAATGCTTTAGAAGCTTATTGGCAAATGCAGTACCCCCAAAACTTTTAGCACAAAATACTAAATCCAAACCAGCAGAGAAGATTTATATATTTATTAGAGAAGTGAGTTTTTCAGAATCACATCAATCAACTTGGGAAAAATGAGTAGTAGGCACTGAATATAAACATTTTGAGGGGCTACTAAAATAGTACATTATACTACGCTTAGAAGGATTGTCCAAGTAATATTCCCTTTGAATCTTACCTCCTCATAAAAGATGTGATTTTTTTTTTGTCCTCTGCACTGAGGTAGGGATCAGAAAGGATTCATTTCTCAGTCTGGCAGGATGCTCTTAACCACAGATATTCTGTGTATTCTCCATTCATCTTTATCAGTACCAAAATGGCATTAGCAGGTTTCTTCAGCTGGAGAACATGCAACTCTATACAATGTAACAGTTTAGAAACAGAACAACTGAGATGTTGAATAAAAGATAGGCATGCACTTCAATTTTGACTCTATAGTACCTTGAATATTCAGTGAAATGTTCCTGGGGAAAATATTAATAGATTGACACCAGAGGAAACAGATGCCAATTGTGAAGCAGGAAGTTCCCCACTGATTAGTAAAGTAACTAGCTGTTATTTATGGATTTTAAAACACACCTTTTCAAAAAGTGTAATTCACCATTTCTGAACCAATTGATTTATGACAGATTCAATAGGAGAACAGGAGGGAGTATCAATGAATGAGCAGGATGTAGTGTTTTATATGAATTAATGATTTTTCCCTCAGAGGACAAGTATAAAATGAATGTTGATGCTGAATCCAGGATGTTACATCTACATCTTAGAAGATTCTGAAAAGGAAACAGACATAATGAGAAGTGGTAGGTAGAGAACTGGACTTGTAATTGGGAAGGCAGGTTTTGAATCTTGCTTCAGACACTTAAAAGTGTGTGACCCTAGGCAAGTCATTTAACTTCCCTCAGGCTCAATTTCCTCACCTGTAAAATGGGGATAATATTTTGTAGTATTTAATGTCACAGGTCATTAAGAAATTCAAAGTTAGAAATTGAAGACTCTTCTCATTCTGTGGTCACCCCCAAATTATTCACCATTTTTCTTTGACATTAAAACAGTTTATCCATAATTAATCAGATCTCTATCAGAAAATGTGCAGACATATATACAGAGAACTCCCAGATTTGCCTATTTGGGAGCCCTATTGTACCTGAACTTATTCTAGGGTGAAGCTTAGAGCATTGGGCAGGGGGATCCAGCTACCTCCCATACAGGGGTAGGAGTCAGGATGTGTGAGGAATTAAGCAATATCCACTCATTCAGAATGTATTTCAATTCTACTAACATTTATTATCTACTATTTACCTGGCATTGTTCTAGGAACTAGTAACAGAAAAACAAAACAAACAGTCCAAGACCACAAGCAGTTTATATTCTGAGTATATGCAAAATTTATGTGACTATATTTTAGATTTCAGTGGACTAGAGAACTGTCTCTACCAATGCAGATTAGCACTTACTTTTCTTTAATACTATTTTATTTTTCCCAATTGCATGTAAAAGTAATTTTTACCATTCTTTTTTTTAAAATTTTGAGTTACAAATTTTATCCATCCCTCCATTTCCTCCCCTTCCCTGAGAGGGTAAGCAATTTGATATCAGTTATGCACATGCAATCATGTAAAACATTTCCATATTAGTCATTTTGTGCAATGAGACTTGAGAAAGGGAGAAAGGAAGGAAAGAAAGAGGGAAGGAAGGAAGGAAGGAAGGAAGGAAGGAAGGAAGGAAGGAAGGAAGGAAGGAAGGAAGGAGGGAGGGAAGGAAGGAAGGAAGGAAGGAAGGAAGGAAGGAAGGAAGGAAGGAAGGAAGGAAGGAAGGAAGGAAGGAAGGAAGGGTGGGAGGAAGGAAGGAGGGAAGGAAGGAAGGAGGGAAGGAAGGAAGGAAGGAAGGAAGGAAGGAAGGAAGGAAGGAAGGAAGGAAGGAAGGAAGGAAGGAAGGAAGGAAGGAAGGAAGGAAGGAAAAACATTATGCTTCAGTCTGTATTCAGACAACATCATTTCTTTTCTGGAGGCAGATAGCATTTTTCATCATGAGTTTTTTTGGATTCTCTTTGATCATTGTATTGCATTGTGAATAGCTAAATTTTTCACAGTTCTTCAATGCACAATATTGCTCTTAACTGTATACATTACTGTCCTTGGTTCTGCCTTCTCACTTTGTATCAGTTCGTGTAAGTTTTTCCAGGTTTTTCTGAAATCATCCTATTTGTCATTTCTTATACCACAATAATATTGCATTATAATCATATACCACAAATTATTCATCCATTCCTCAACTGATGGACATCCCTCAGTTTTAATTCTTTGCCAGAACTAAAAGAGCTACTGTAAATATTTTTGTACATATACATCCTTTTCCTTTTTTTATCTCTTTGGGATATAGACCTAGCAGTAGTGTTGCTGGATTAAAGGGCATGCACAATTTTATAGCCCTTTGGGCATAGTTCCAAATTAGCACCTACTCTTGTAAATTAGTTTTACAGAGTTTCCTGGTGCACTGAGAGATTAAGTGACTTGTTCTTTTTCACACAGACAGTAGATATCAAAAGCAGACTTGAACCCAGGTCTTCCTGACATTGACTTTCTATCCACTAACCCATGTTGTCACAAAAATATACACAAAAAAATATACAAAGAAATTTGGGGGAAGACTAAGTGGGAAGATTAGGAAAGGCCTCTTTTCTAGTAAGTGTTAGCTAAATTCTGCTTTGACAAAGATAGGGACTTTGTATAGCAGAGTTGAGGAGGGAGAGAATTCCTGACAGCATATCTCAAGGCATGGAAGTGGGAAGTACGTTACCATGCGTGAGAAAGAGCAAATAGTACTGTTTGGTTGGAATATGGTGAGTAAAGGGATATCAGTTTGGAAAGGTAGGTTGGAATTAGCTTGTGAAGGGTTTTAAATTTCAAATAAAAGATTTTGGATTCTAGAGAAAATAGGGATCCACTAGAGCTTCATGAGTAGGGAAGTGACATGATCAGTCAAATTTTTTAGTAAATACAAAATTTGTTAAAACATAGAACCATGAAGCAGAACATACAGAGATCAGCATCTGAACTCAAGAAAAAGACTGTCTAATAGAAATTCTGATCCCAAGATGCAAGACAGTAGACAAAGATACTGAAGTTGCACTCATAGGATATAAGTGCAATTCTGTCACTCACTACCTGTGGGAACTTGGGCAAGTCATTAAACCTCTCTGGGTCTCATTTCTTTATTTCTTCCTTATTCTTCTTCCTGTATCTAGTCTCTTTTCTCTTCAATCCATTCTCTATAAAAATGGCAAAATGTTCTTACAAATGCACAGGTCTGAAAATGTAATTTTCTTGATCAAACACTTTTAATAATTTTATTCCCCATGGAATAATAATATTCTGACTCCTTAGCTGGGTACTCAAGTCCTTCCCAATATGATTTTAACCTACTCTTTCCACTTTCTTTCAGACTTATCTTTAAACTCAAGGGATTGGAATAGTTGATTTTAAGGTTCTTTCTACCTCTAGATATATAATCTAAAAAGTTAGGCTTTGTAACAAATTACTTGCTGTCTCATGGAGGAGTAATGGAAGAGATGGCAGGAGAGAATTTGGAACTCAAAATTTAAAAAAAAACAAATATTTTTTTTAAAATTACATGTAATTGAAAAAACTAAAATATTATAAGTTTGAAAAAAAGGTTTAGTCTAAATTATGTTCCATTCAAAGAAACCTATTAATAACACAGAGGAAAGCAAAATTTTATGAAGGGACAATTTTTTTTCTCAGTTTTTTCTGTTTTATTTTTTTTTCTAGTTCGACCCATTTCTTTTTTTTTAACTTCATTTATTTAAGTTTTTAACATTCACTTCCAAAAAAATTTTGGGTTCCAAATTTTCTCCCCATTTCTCCCCTCCCCACACCCCAAAATGCTGAGCATTCTAATTACCCCTATCACCAATCTGCCCTCCCTTCTAACATCCTTCCCTTCCCTTATCCCCATCTTCTTTTGTCCTTCAGGGCAAGATAAATTTCTATTTCCCATTACCTGAATTTTTTATTTCCTAGTTGCAAGAACAATACTCAACAGTTGTTCCTAAAACTTTGAGTTCCAACTTCTCTTCATCCCTCCCTCCCCACTTGGGAAGGCAAGCAATTCAATATAGACCATATCTGTGAAATTTTGCAAATGACTTCCATGATAGTCATGTTGTGTAAGACTAACTATATTTCCCTCCATCCTATCCTGCCCCCCATTTATTCTATTCTCTCTTTTGATCCTATTTCTCCCCAAGAGTGTTGACTTCTAATTGCTCCCTCCTCCCATTGCCCTCCCTTCCATCATCCTTCTCCCCTTCTCCCCTACTTTCCTGTATGTAAGATAGGTTTTCATACCAAAATGAGTGTGCATTGTATTCCTTCCTTTAGTCAAATGTGATGAGAGTAAGCTTCATGTTTTTTCCCTCACCTCCCTACTTTGTCCCTCTTCTGAAAAGTCATTTACTTGCCTCATTTATGAGAGATAATTTGCCCTCTTCCATTTCTCCCTTTCTCCTCCCAATATATTTCTCTCTCACTGCTTAATTTCATTTTTTTAAAGATATGCTCCCATCCTAGTCTATTCACCCTGTGCTCTCTGTCTCTGATGCTTTTCTTGCATCTCTCTCATTTCTCTTCCCAGTTTTTCCTCCACTTCTCTTACTTGATTTTCAAAATCCTTTTTGAGCTCTTCAATGGCCTGAGACCATTGAATATTTATTTGGATATTTGGGATACAGAAGCATTGACTTTTATGTCTTTCCCTGATGGTAAGCATTGTTCTTCCTCATCTGAAAGAATGGGAGAAGCTATCTGTTCACCAAGAAAGTAACCCCTTTTTTGGGCATTTTCCCAACCAGTTACTTGACTTATGGGTCCTTTGTCAAGAGTAGCATATACTCTGGGAATCTGTAATATCTCAGTTCCTCCAAGGTGGCACAATCCAGCATGTACACTGATCTTTGGCGCCTGTGGGGTGAGGGATCTGAGGACCCGCTGCTATTGGGATTGGGGATTCCAAGATTGGAGATTCCACCCCTGAGTTGGCCTCCTCCCAGAGTGTCCTCGTGCTGCACCATACAGCCAAGGCTGAGCTGGCCTCCACTCTGTATCCGGTGTGACATTTCTTGTGGGCCTTTCAGGTTGCCCTGGGCTGGAAATCTTCTCCACTCAGTTGTTCTCCACTTCTGCTGCTCCAAAATTTGTTGAGAGTCCCCTCTGCGCTGTGTGGGGAGACTCTGTGTATGTGTGTCTTTCTACTCTGCCATCTTGGCTCTGCCCCCTGAAGGGACAATTTTTAAGGAGCTTAGGAGGCATGGGCATTATTCTTCTTTCAACCACTAGCTGCACAAGCTATCTTTTTGAGCATTTGGACAATGTATTTGCCACACCTCCCCTTTGCTTAGTAAACTCCAGCTGCAATTGCAGGAAGGAAGAGATATAAGTTATAACTATAGATTTCAATGAATTTCTAGTTCATCTATTGCCAGATCTATGAGGTCTGCTGGTTAGAGGAGTGGAGCAAGGCATTGAGAGTAATCAAAATCTGGTAAGATTATCTATGCAAAATGGTAATGCAGGAGATGGTTGAGAAATAAAGAGAAAAATGCAAAATAGACATGTCTAGTCAAACCAAATGATGACTTTTCACTGGCATTAAGCTAAGGAATACAGGTTTAAAGTGTCAAAAAGTGGCAAAGTAGGAGCAGCACCAGTTTGTGGTGGGGGAGGGTGGTGTTTAAGAAATATAGGAAATTCAATTGGGCTATATGCATAGCTGTAGAAATTATGCTTTTCTCAAGGGAGACTGGGAGCTATTTGCTTTTCAAAATTCCTTTGTCCTTGGAAGGCCAACAAGCCTCCTTAGGTATGTATTCAGGTATTGTGGCCTTAGAAAATGTCCAGATAATTTTCCTGTTTATGTAATATGCTGACTCATTTAAGATTACTAAAGGTAGAACCAAGACGTTTTTGCTTTATGCTTTAAATGTCAACCAAGAATTTTGAATTTGGTGAACAAATCTTTTCTTTGCTTCCTCATTTTTGAATGATGATACTTCAGGCTAGCTTTGTAAAATAAGTGAAATCAAATGTAGATCAAATAAAATAATATATGTAAAGCACTTTGCAAACCTTAAATTCTATATATTCATTAGGTAATATTATTTCTCTTATTAACAAAGAAAGAATCTATTTACAATAGCACTAAACCATGAAATTAATATTTTATTCATATGTCTAAAAAGTTACATGAAACAAAGATGACTCTTAAAGGATTTGTCAATGGATCTAATAAAAAATAGGTGGGAAGGACTTTAATATACTTTGTTCTTCTGTTACATTTATTTTGTTTTTTATTATAATCTATATCTGAGGAAGAACTATAAGTGAATTGCTGGAAACAAGCAGATGTTTATATTCTCTGATGTTAGTTATGTTGTAGGTGAGAGAAATGGCATAAATCTTACTCTTGATTTCATCAAGTTCTTTCATGAAGAAAGCCTCTATAAATAAAATGAAGAGATGTGATCTAGATGACTTTTAGGAAGATTCATAGAAGGTTTAATTGTGTCTAAAGATTATAAATTGATGGATTAATGAAAATCTAGGGATAGACTAAATATCATAGGGTATTAGTATAGAAATCAGAAGACTTGAATTCCAGTCCATGGTGCCTTTAATTAGCAGCTGCATAAACTTGAATGTCATACTTTCTCTAGGCCTTAGATTTTCCAACCATAACATGAGCTATCTGGACTTTGTGGTCATCTGATCTCTAAAACCCCACCCAGCTATAACAGTCAACAATCCGTTGATTTCTTGCATCATTCCACTGAACTTGGCTTTTGTCTCTGTCCATTTCAACACTTCAATCAATGACTTGGATAGAGACAGAAGGCATGTTTGTCCAACTTGCATTAGAAATTACTGATGGATGATAAGGTGCAAGTTCAGAAAGATTTCAACAGGCCAGAATGATGGATTCAAACTACCAGTATTCGATTCAGCAAACATTAAGGGCCTATCAAGTCAGACAGGCAACTGGACCTGAAATCAGGAAGACTTATCTTTTTGAGTTCAAATCTGGCCTCAGACACTTACTAGCTGTGGGACCATGGGTGAGTCATTTAACCCTGTTTGCCTCAGTTTCTTCATCTGTACAAGAAGCTATAAAGGAAATATCAAATTGCTCTAATATCTTTACCAAGAAAACTCCAAATGGTGTCATAAAAAGTCAGACATAACTGAAAAATGACTAAATGACAACGACAATCCAGACACTATACTAGAGATACACAAATGAAAAACTATGCAACCTCTGTCTTCAAAGACCTTACAATTGAATGGGGAGTATATGACATATACCAGTAAGTATGATCTAAGATAGAGTGAGATTGGGAGAGATGAGAGAACCAGATGAAGAAATGAATACTTGGGAAGAGAAAATTCATTTTATCTGGCTATATATGGAAAAGTTTTATGGAAGATGTGATACTTAAGAGAAAGATTTCAACAGGGAGAAATTAAAAAGACTCCAAGAGTACAGAGGCAATAGAATTCCGCAGGACAGTCTTGTATTATCTTGTATCTTTATCAGTTAGGAGATAGAGTATGTCACTTAGGAAGAATATAAAGTAAAGCTGAAACAGTAGGTTAATACCAGACTATGAAGGACATGAATATCTAGCTAAAGAGTTTGCATGTCATTCTATAGGCAATAGAGAGTTACTGAAGGCATTTGATCAGGAAAATTACATTTTCCGACATATACATTAGTAAGAACATTTTACGAAAAGTTAAATAAATAAATTTTTTTTAAAAACTACATATTAGCACTAAAAAAAAAAGGACATTTTACGAGACAAGATAGAATAAAGAAGAATGAGGAAGTTTTCTCAATAATCTTGACAGAATTGATGCAGGCTTGAGCTGCGTTGGTAGTCCTGTGAATGGAGTAGAAGAGACTCTGGATGTAGATGCTTAATAGACATTTTTTTAAATTTAATTGAGTAGAGTGCTGTACTCAATGGCTGGTACAATATAGAATCATAAGATCATAGAGTTAAATATGGGGATCTTTGATATCATCTAGCCTAACCCCCTCTCTTTACAGATGAAGAAGCTGAATTCCAAATATCTGGTGTGACTTGCCCAAGGTCACACAGAGAGTAACAGACATGATTCTAATCCAGATCCTCAGATTCTAAAGACCTGTGCTCTTTTCAATATACTATACTGCTTCTCCTATATCTGGGCTACCACATGAAGTGATAAACTCTTCAATTATGAAAGGGTTTAAAAAGAAACTGTATGATAAGTCTAAGGAATATTGTAAAGAGGATTCCTTCATTATGTGGAAAATTATACTAGATGCCCTTCAAAATCTCTCCTTAATTTTGAAATTCTATTGTCTATGATGAAAGACAGAGATAACTAGAAAAGGGAGGAAATGGAACTCATAAATCATACTTAATCACAGACTCTCATATTTGGAAGGTGCCTCACAGGCCATTTAATCCAATCAGTATTTTGAAAAGAATCTCTTCTATTGTGTACCTGACACACATAAAATATAATTGACATATATATGTATTTATACATATACATACATATAAAACATATAAATGTGCACACATACACACACACAAATTTGCCAGTAAAATATTAGCCAAATAGATATTTTCAGGTCAATTTTGCATAAGGTTGATTGTAAATGTATTCTTTTTGAATATCAATGATTTACAGAAAATTAAAACTTACTTCATTTTTCAAAGGAAACATTAAATGGGAATTTAGCACCTTTACAATTATCCCATTAAAATGAAAGTATCGCCAACATTTGCATTCCTACAAATTGCATTCATAATGTCTTTAGCCCCCTAGATAAGATATGCAAATTCAGTGGTTAATTCTCTTTTTATTATTTTGGAAATGTCCATAAAATTGTCTTTAATTTCAAAATATTGAATGAATAGGCCTTTACTGTATGACAATATTTTGAGTTTAATGTCATTTTTCCTTTTTAACAATTCTTATCATTTTGCTGACTGAAATTCCTGATTAAAATCTGCAATCCATCTCCCAAAGAGGTGCTAAACCAGGGGTGGAAAGCCTGTGGCCTTGAGGCCACATGTGGTCCTCTAGGTTCTCAAGTGTGGCCCATTGACTGAATCCAAACTTCAAAAAAGGAATTTGTCAAAGGACTGCACTTGAGGATCTAGAGGGCTCAAGGCCACAGGTTCCTCACCCTGTGCTCAACTAATACTCTTAAGGCGTAGGACTTACCATGTCACTCTCCTCAGTGAAGTCACATGTCTCCCTATTACCTCTAGGATCAAAAATCAGACTCCTCTCTGGCATTTAGAGCCCTTCATAACTGCTTTCCAGGTCTTTTACACTACACACTGCTGTCTAGTGAAATTGGCCCTGCTAGTCTTCATATAAAACATTCCATCTCCTATACCTGTTCTTTTATACCCTGTCGTCTGTGACTGGAATACATTCCTTCCCCTTGGAACCTTTTGCTTCCTTCAAAACTTAACTCAACCAACTCCATGTGACATTTCCTGATCCCTTCATCCTCCCCGATTAATTTCCTTGTATTTATTTTGCGTATAATCACATGATAGATATTTTCCCATCATGGAACGTGAGCCTTTGAAGGTAAGAGGTGCTTCATTTTCGTTGTTGTGTCTCTGTACTCAGCACCTGGCAAAGTGCCTGACAGATACTAGTTAGTTCATGCAGATCGTTAATTGATATAGCTAAGGGACAATCATTCCTCCTTGACTGGTACTGATAGATACCAGAATTACAAAGTAGTTGATGTAAAATTAAATTCCTGCTTCCTCTGTACTTTTAAAAATCTGCCTTTTTCTGAGATCCCATGATTTATTATTTTAATTTTTGTTCTAAAACTGTTCGCATCGTATTTTACAGGTTGGTTATTGGAATGATATGGATAAACTAGTTCTGATTCAAGATGTACCTACACTTGGCAATGACACTGCAGCTGTTGAAAATAGGACAGTTGTGGTAACCACAATCATGGTAAGTTTTTGTCTGTGTATTTATTATTCCTTTCTGTTGGGAGATTAACAATCTTCCCGATAGGGTTAATGGGGAGGGGCAGAGTTGTACCTTAGTGGTTTATTTTACTTATAATATTCTTTTCATTCGAATCTATTTGTTCCCAAGTTTGAGTCAACTCATTCCTTTTATTTGTATTGTCTTTTGTTCTGTCATTCTCTGTAATAATATTGAAAATTTAAAATGGATGCAGTAAAACTCTAGATGAAAATCCATAAAATGCACAGATCCCTAAAAGACAAAACAGCTGAAAAGTCGATAACAAAAATTCAATACCTTCAGTATTTCTGTAGTGTTTTTAAAACATCAATACAGTAACCGTTTTTAGTGCCCAAAATTATCATTTTCAGGTAGTTTAATCATCTATAAGGATTTGCATGATCTGGTTATAAGACTAGAGAAATCAAATCTGTCCATTTTAATGAATCTATTTTATATGTGTTTCTGGAAGCCAATTTGTTTAGTTTCATATTTATTTTTTAATGTTAAAATAGTTAATTTTTCTTCACTGGTTATTTTTCTCATTGACCAATCCATACTCACGCCATTATTCATTGACTTGCTCTTGGGAATTGAGCAAAATGCAGCTGCTTCATTATGTCGCTTCATAAAATGAGAAATTCTCTTGATTTCAAAGCTCCTTTCCTCAAAGAGAGCCTTGTGAAATTACCTTTTAAATAATAGACTATCTTACATTTTTCCTTTCTGAAGTCAAACATGCCCTTTAGAGTGAATGCTTGTCAAAGCAGACCAGCATTGGGTGACCTTTACCTGTCTGGTTTTAAAGTTTTACATTTCAGCTTGCTGCACTTTTCACCTGTCTCATTAGACAAGATATATATTTTTAATCATTTATGGGAACAATCTACCTTAAATGAGATGGAAACATATTTAGGTAGCTTAGTGTTTTTCAGTAAGGTTGACCTATTTCCTAAACTGATCTTGGAGTGAAATAGGAAAATACTGGAAAATGCTTTAGTGACACTGTCATGGTTTCACTGTGTTGCAGTTCCCTCTGTGTTACATCACCAGTTAGAGATGTAATATGTCATGTCATTGATTTCAAGATTATCTTTCGAGGATGCAAATCAACCAACAGCAATTGTGTTTGTGGCAATGTGAGATATGTAAACTTCTATCCTAACTATAATATTTGCATGGACTTTAAAAGCCATATATATATTTCTTTTCCTAAAAAAGACCCAGTAATGGAAAAATCATACTTCAGTACAGTCCTCCTCTTTTCAGCCTCTGATGAAGAATCCTATTTTAAGAAATTGATCAAGAGAGAAAGAGTTCCACGATGCTGCGAACATTCCTAACTAAGGCTCAAGTCTTATTCTCCAATATAGTAAACTTAAACTAATTTTTCATGTGGATTATGGTTCTTCACTGGATGACCAGGCCCTCGACCACCAAAAAAAAAAGTTCTGTGACCATGATGAATTATCTAAAACAGATGAAGAATTGACCTTCATCCTTATCAAGAGAAGAAATGGATGTTGACTGGGAATCATTTAGTTAAAAGTTTCTATCATCCCCATGTCTTTAAATGAGGTCACTGTACATTCATTATGTATATATGCCATTCATAACTACAAGCATAGATAAAACAAGTAAATACATATGAATTTGTGATTGTTTCCTGATCAAATACAATCTTTAAAAAACTCACACTTTTGAAATTTTGCCTGTTTTGTCTGCAATGAAGCATTTTAGTGTGCTTGATAATAATTATCTAAAGAATACCCTTTTCATCCCTGTTGTTCAAGGGACTACAGTGATAATTCTAAAAGCCGAAAGGCTAAATGATTTTTGCCCAGCATGTTTAGATTGCCTGCAGCATGTCACCTGTAAGTAAATAAAAAGTAATTTAAAAAATACAAGTGTCTTATCTATATGTGTATATAGTACTACCTTTGTATAAATTCTATTGATTGGCAGTACTACCATCGTGGTTGTTTGAACATAGTGCAAGACCAGTGTTTCTCTGTATATTATTCATTCTCGAAATATATTTAGTGCTCACAAGGTAACAACCAAGTAAACTACAGGTAATATTCTATTAATGGACACTTCTGAAGCCATAGAATTGGCCCCTATATTGTACTTTTGTTGAAAATGTTATGCAGGGGCCTATGACATCTCCCATACCCTTCTTCATATTGAAGGAAATATAGTTCCATGAAGATGAATGAAATATTGAAAAACAACATTATTAACCCCTCAAATTCTGTTGAAAACCACTTAAGAAAGATAGTTAATTTTTCTTTTTTTAATGAGTAAGACACATATCTAGCCATTTTAAGAAATTAAAGATTGTATCGCATGGCCAATTTTTTTCTGAAATATTGTATGCAGTCTTACTACTCGTCTTTTTGCGTTTCCCTTCTGTATCTCATTTGTGTGCTGTACTGCTAGATAATTCTATTGCTAAATAAAAATTATTGAGAAATTAGCTGCTGTACTCAAAAAAATGTGGTGTTTAGCTTTTTATACTTCTAAAATATCATTTTTGGTCAGAGTACGATGTCAGTTTTTATCTATAATGGCTATAATGGGGCCTTCATTTTATTACCTGGCTGGAACATCTGAGAACGAATGATAGAATGATCTCAGGTAGTCATTTTTTCCTAAAAGAAATCTTCTTCTAAGACATCCTAAATTTTAAGCCTAAAATTTAAAAATTGCAACTTTTAAAAGCTGTGACTAATATTTATGTAATACAAAATGACAAGTTTTGTAAGTTTTGATCCTACACCTGGGGAAGTAGGCATCATTTCATGATGAAATGTTAGAGCTAGAAAAGAACTTAGAGATGATCCAGCCCAACTCCTCACCACTAGCACCACCCATGGCCACCATTTTATAAATAAAGTGAAAGTCAAAGATATAAACTAACTTGTCTCATAACCTATAATTAAGAGAGCAGGAATTCAATTTAGCTGAAATCAGAGTGTGGGAAGGAGACAACAGGAAAGACTACTGATAATCTCAAAGTACTCTCCTTGTGAGATAATTTGGCCTCTTTAGGGAAAATGAGCTATTACAATCAAATCCTTCCCTCCACCTCCAGTTTGACTCAATGTAAATCATTTTTATGGAAAGTCTGTACACTAATTCATCATATTCTTGAAATGAAGTAACATGGAGCAAAATGCCATGAAATCAAAATTAATGGTCTACAATTTTCTAAAATCAAAATTAGCTTTGAGGATGTTTAAGTAATGCAGTTTGATATAGTTTTATCTCATCTACATAATGTATTTTTACTTGAACATAGTAGATACTATGCAAGTCACAGTATCTCCACATATTGGTGGAGATAATTATTCTTCTTAAATATCAGCTTTTCTAGTATATTAAAAAAACTCCTTTAGCTTTCAAACAAGCCAACCTTGAATGAACCTAGAATTGAAATAGGCCTACTTTTGTCTGAATTGGATTTTTTAAAAACTCAATTTTCAATTCTAAGCATTTTCCCACTGAACTTATAGGACTGTAATAAAATAAGTTATTTATATCTATCAGGATGCTTTTCAGGCAGGCAGCAATTTCCACAGCAAATAATCAATGATTTTAAACTGACAACTGATGCAAGTGAATCTTTCATCATTTTAACTGCATTCAAATCATGTCCTAGGCAATTGCAATGATTACTTTGTGTGACATATATGAAATCATGCTGGTAAGGTCCCTATTTCAACAGCTTAATACTTAAATAACTATAATTTCCAGTTTGACTTTTTCATGGTATATGCTTGTAATATATGTGAATGGAAGAGAGTTTCAACTTTGTGAAGCTGAAGACCAGGCCCACTAGATCAGACTCTGCTGACTCAAATAGTCTCACCGGGCCTGTGAGTAGCAAAGTCTTGCCAGGCTATCTATGGTGAAAGTTATTTCAGTCATCAAATTCATAATACCAAGGATCCAATATAGTAATAAAGTACAAAAAGCTAGTAATTCCTTTAAAAAATATCTTGTAAGGAAATATTATGCCATAGTACATGTAAAACATCTTATAATCAAAGACAAGAAACTTCAATTGTAGGAAGAAAGTAGATTAGTGTATTTCACCCTTCAGATCACAGCATTCCATTATTCCTAAGGAGACTACCACTAGGAGATTTAAAAGGTCCTTTCTATACCACCCTTGTATTATGGACTAAATTCAACAAATCCTACCTTTTAAAAATTGTATTTGGATATTTATCAATTTCTTTGGGTTCATAGATGGGGAAATTATCACTATTTCTTAAGAAAGGAAACAAGGTGAAAGGAATAGTAGGCCTATGGATATAAAGGACAATAGAGCAGTTGTGAGAGCCTTTCTTTTCTCTGAGGGTCAGTTTTTTTCTTCTTACATTCCACCCTCTATTTCCCTCAAGTCACTGTTCTGTTTTACTCACTCTGACTTGCATTTCTCCTTACCCTGACACTCAAAATTCTATTGGTCCCATAGACTGGCCTGACTCTGCCTAAAATTTTGCCAGGTTTCTATAAATATTTTAGGAGATGAATATTTAATACAAATATATGCATGCAAACATACCCATTTGCAATATATTTACTTATATTTATAGTTCTAAAACAAAATCATACTAGCCTATATTTAACAAGATAAACAAAACTTAAAAGAAGCTGGAAAAATGTGACCAGACTTTATGTGAAGTTTTTTTTTCTTCTTTCTATATTTGTCTCCACAGAATTAATATTTTAGTGTTTCATTCTTTTAAAAAGCTGGACAGAAAAGTGTGTGGTAGAATTAATGTAGGGTAGTAGGATTAATCTTTTAAATTGATCAATTTGAATCTTAAAGATTTGAATCGGCTAAAGATGGAAAATTCTATTCATGTGATCTTTTCAGACCCTTTTAAAATAACATGGTGCCTAGGAGACTTGCACTCATGTTTTAAAGAATGATGACAGTTACCCCCACAAAACATAGATACTGAAAGTAAGAGCTGAACATTGTTTTTAATCAAATTTGTGATCTCTCCTCCCTCCTTGCACTTAGAAAAAGGGAAGTTAGATTAATTTTCAGTAAGGAAAATAATGTTGTTTTTGTCATTTTCAACCAGGCAAAGTCTGCATTGATTGACACAAAATGATTTACTTATATATCTTAATTGATTTTTTCAATTAAGAAGCATTTATTCTCTTCCTTCCACTTTCCTTCAATAAAAAAGAAACCTAAAAGAAAAACAAAAATCTCATGACAAATATGCAGAGTCAAGTAAAACAAATTCCAATAAATAGTGTCTTTATGGCATGTGATTACCATAATATAATTTATATATTATACATTATTCACATACCAGGGATAAGGTTCTGTTACTGAGGCTTAATATTCAACTTGGGACCTGGGTGACTCCTCTTTTGGAAAATCTTTATCATATAACTAAGTTCATTTTAATTACAGCTAATAGCAATAAAACCATTTCAGTAAAAATACAGAATTATTTTGCAGATACATGACTCTTGTCTTTCTGTACTGCCTCTTTCCCCACTTTAATTAAACTGTAAAAGAGAGTCACAATAATTATTCAGGTTATTATGCCATATCTTTGAAGTGAACAATGCTTTGCAGCAGCCCCCTAATTCTCATGCCCACTTTATGATTTGCAATGTTCTTCTACTTTTTTTCTATATTTTAAAAAATGTTCTCTATAAATTAATCCATTAAGCCTCAAAACATCTCTTTAAGGGATAAAAATTTAGTTGTTCTTATATATGGAAGAATAAAGACAGTAATAGAATCTATGTAGATTGAGAGCAGAAAGTGGGATGTCCAGGGCCACCTGACTGCCAAGCATAGGCATATACAAAAAAAAAATACAAAGGCCATTGTCCTGTGTTATTGATGTCATTTAGAAGACAGGAACCATTACTTTTAGTTAAATTATATTTTATGTTAATGATTAGGCCATTCTCTTCCATTTTTTATATTGTTTGTATAATAACAAACTAAAATGAAATAAGAATTAATATAGAATTATTAGATAACAAATAGGGATGCTTAAAAACACTCAATTCAACAATCAACGAGAGTCAAATTATGAAGTATCTTTTTTTCTGTTTTTAAATAGACAACTAAATGGAATAACCAGAGTTGTTATATAGCAGCCTCAGAATCACATAGCATCATGTTATGAAACATATTTATATCAGTTCATTATATATTCAAAGATGACCTTGCTTAGAGTCATGATCATAATTGTATTGTGAGTTTCCCTGAAAAGACTGATGGACCAAGGTGCTCTCTGCACATTTCAAGTTCATGGCAATTCCCCTTTGACTAGCCATTGTCCCAGCTGGAAAATATGGAGTGAGGGATGTAGATACAAATAACTATTTGAAAAATGCAAGGCTATATGCAAATGTGATTGCCTCTTAGGATCATGATCTAATCAATGTTTTTCCCCAATGCTATTGATTTTCAAGTACCACTACTAAAGATATCTATATATGCACACACACACACACACACACACACACATATATATATATATATATATATATATATATATATACATAATTTCAAAAAATACTGACTTGCTCAGGAAACCATTTAGTAGTTATACTTAACATTACAGGAGTCACACTTTATAAAAATTTGACACATTCAATTTCAACTTTAGTGCTTTATTCATAAAGCACTAGTTCTAGACAGTAAACAGAATATCTAACATCACTGAAAAAGTGTATTCCATGGAAGTTAGGGCATAGTGTATATAAAATAATTCCAAACTGGAGTCAAACTATGTCGAATTTGGACTAACCTATGCCTTTGTTTCATTCTACATTTTCAGGCCTTTTCTTACAGAGATCTCAAACTTCACATAGAACTAGTCTCAAAATTTTTAGGCTCTATATTTTAAAACTTTAGTTCCCTTAATTTAATTTTAAAATTTTAATTTAAGTATGTCAGACTTCTTATATTTCCCAAAAAAGGTGCTAGCATTGTTACTGCACTGGGCATAAAATAGTGACCCATTACTTGCTGATTGATTGAGGAATTATTTAAAAGCATTTCAAAATTCATTTTCAAGGTGAATAAAATTCTTTTGAGATTATTTAATGTGCCTTAGTTTGAATATTAATTTCTTTTGGCATCCAAGACTATGTATAGACTAATGTATATACACTAATGGGTACAAATTAATTCCAAACATTAACTATTCATCACACCCCCAAACCCAAAGGTTTACATGCTATTTTTTCAAATTGAATTTCATATATTTCTCCTTTACAGTTCTACTTCTTTCATTATAGGAATCCCCATATGTTATGTACAAGAAAAACCATGAAATGTTTGAAGGGAATGACAAGTATGAAGGATACTGTGTAGATTTGGCTTCTGAAATTGCAAAACATATTGGTATCAAGTACAAAATTGCCATTGTCCCAGATGGAAAATATGGAGCAAGGGATGCAGATACAAAAATCTGGAATGGGATGGTAGGAGAACTTGTTTATGGGGTAAGCAAATCAACTTATTGATGAATTTGCCTTCTATGAATAGTGAAGTTATGTAATTATTGCATTTTTAAAAAACCAACACTGAATGAGCAAACTGTTACAAAGTGTTCTAGATATATAGCTTCAAAGAGAGATTTACAATATTTAGATGCTCTCAGTTTATTAATTCCTAAAAGTTTCAAGTAATCAACACTCTGATTTCTTAAGGAGGAAAAAAGACTGATTGAAGTTCATAGTCAAAATACACTGCATAGAAATACACAGTAAAAATACACTGTCGATTAAAAAGTGAATGGTGCATACCTATTTAATTTCGTACTTGTTTATTACCTTTAGAAACTGTTTTGAGAACTTCAGAGCTAACTTCAGCAACTTGCCCTAATCAACAATTACTATGTGATGTTGAAATTGGTCTAGAGTCATAGGATTTAGAGCTGGAAGGGACCTTAAAGAGAATCTAGCCCAACTATCTTCTATAGAAGATCCCAAGTGTGCCCAAGAACGATAAGGTTCCTTTATGCAGGGAACTAGAGAGTCCTGCAAGTAGTAGGGCTAGGATTTAACTTTAGACCTAATGCCTCTCTACTTTCATTTTTGGTTTCATGTTCTGACTATCACTCATTAAGCAAGTCACAACGTAAAGGTTGTTTCAAGCAAGTAATTTATATTTTAAAAAAATACAATGATTAAGTACACTTATTAAAGTTGTTTAAACCATAATGAATCCTTTAGCATAGATATTTTTTTCCAAACCACAGATTTTTTTTTTTGTTTTAACAAAACAAGGAGCTTACAACGTTCTTGGACCAATTAAATATTGAAGATGCATGATGTAATTATTTCCTTATTTTACATGACAACAAAGTTCCCCAAAGTGAGGAATTAAATATGTTGTGGTTTCACATGAAATAGTATAAGGTACCTCCTGCACCAAAAGATAAGTGCGTGGACAAATTTTCAGCTCAAAGCAAATAAAACATTCACTCATGCCTGATTTGCAAGATCAATCATCCCTTCAGCTCCTATCACAATCTCAAGCTGGTTGCTAGAAGTAGACAGCAGGCACTCAGTCGTTGTGACATCCTGCATCTTATTTCTTCGAACCAGAAATCAAACTTACAGCTAAAGAAAAGCTTTCTCCCAGTGAGGAACATAATAATGAGATCATACAATCATATGCTGACTCAGAAATGTCCTACAGCATTCAAGCATGCTACATTAAAATTGTTTCATGGTTTTCATCTTCCAAAGCACAGAGCATACTCTATCTGATTCATCTTCGCAAGCCCCCCATGAAATCAATAATTACACAGGGGATACCTCTTTCCTTTCCTTAGAAATAACAGATAGAAAACATTGAAGGCATAACCCACGTCCATAGAAGGAACCACATCTCAAGCCCAAGTTGCCATTTGGTACTTGCATAGCTCAGTATTCTGCTTTTCAGACCATGAAACTGACATTTTGCTACCCAGGAATATAGTAACTAAACATAAAGAGGAAATTGAATGACATTATAAAGCAATCCATTTGATTTTATCTTCTTGTGAAAGAAGTGCTGACTACATAGGTAAGCTTAAATGAGAAACGAAATGCAATACAGAGAGCAAATAACATTGCACCTTAGCTTGCATGAGTGGTTTTGTCAAATGAGCATTACTGCCTTGTTTCACATTGAGAAAGAGCATTTCTAAAGCATTTTTCCACAATAATATCTGAAACTTATAAGACAGGAAGACAGCAAGCAAATTTAGACACACATTGAGGATCTACCTTGCAAGAGTAGTAGGTGCTCATTACACTCAGAAATAGCTACTTTATGAAGCAACTTCTAGCATTATAGGAGCATCCTCCTTTGATAGTATATGCAAACATTTATAAGATATGTTAAATCTTTGCATGCATTTAGTCTTTGCATGCATGTCTTTATGATCAATCCTCAGTTATCTGGATCATCTGAAATGGATCTCAGACTACTGGCAGTATGAGCAATCGTTTTTGAGGTGAATGAGAGAATGTCTGGATGCATGAATGTGTATATGTGTATTTGTATGTCTGTGAGAGAGAAAGAGACAGAAAGAGAGACTGAGTTCCTATTACTATATATGTGTATACATATGTAGTATGTATATAAACATATACATGGTATATACTATATTTACATAAATATTTGCAGGATTGTTCTGAATTCACTATGTCTTGACTCATTTCTCTTTTTTTCTTTGTTAGCATAAATGATTGAGAATAGGCAGCACTGTTTTACCAACTTACTTACACATTTCAATAAGTAGAAGCTAAGAAGTCATTTCAATAAAAACTTAATATTTCCCCAATTGTTTGTGATTGTGGTGTGTTGGTAGAGAGTTGCCAGGATTGATTTTTCACACATAAAAAAACAATGTCATGATTGTTTTCCTAACATTTTTGGTTCTTCACTGGGAAAGGGGGGAAAAGATGCATAAATTTAATTTAAATTTAATAGGAATGAGGGTGAAGGAAGGTATCAGTGACAGCTTCTGAAATAGAGCGGGAAGAAGTAACAAGATTTACTCTTACTGGTGGGCAACATTTCCAATGACCTACTCTTTTCATTACCTTAATTACAAATGAAATAATCAGAAGCCATATTCTCATCTTTTTCTATCTCCTCTACCCCAAAATTATTACCACCAAAAACATACTTTGGGGGATCTAAATGGCCTGAACTATATCATGTATATGAAAACAAATCACTTTGCTCAAATCTGACTATACAGCTGACCAGGTGTTTTCATGGAATAGTATTAACATATATGCATGTATGTGTTTCTTCTTTTTTTTAGAAAGCAGAGATTGCTATCGCCCCACTAACAATCACTTTGGTCCGAGAAGAGGTTATTGACTTTTCAAAACCCTTTATGAGTTTGGGCATATCCATTATGATTAAAAAGCCTCAGAAATCTAAACCAGGAGTCTTTTCCTTCTTGGATCCTTTGGCCTATGAGATTTGGATGTGCATAGTTTTTGCCTACATTGGTGTCAGCGTGGTCCTATTTCTAGTTAGTAGATTTAGCCCATATGAGTGGCACACGGAAGAGCCAGAGGATGGAAAAGAAGGACCAAGTGACCAGCCTCCCAATGAGTTTGGCATTTTTAACAGCCTCTGGTTTTCCCTGGGTGCCTTTATGCAGCAAGGATGTGACATTTCACCAAGGTTAGTTTTAAAACTCTGAACATTTCCTTTATCTAGTATCCTTCACTAATTCCAACATTTTTGAGGTTCACCAATCCATCTAGATCCAGTACTAAGGACAGGCAAGGTAAGTATCTGTTTAGAACTTAGCTGCAGGAAGCACAGAGTAGGGAAACCCAGAGCACTTTTTAACATTAGTGTTTATAAATATGTATTTTCAAATGCCAGAAGTTGCTATGTCGGTGGCAGATAGGTATTTATCTTGTGATAAGTTGCATGATTACAGTAATCTATTACATAGGTGGTATAATCTTTAAACCTTGCCTAGAGTATATTGTGTTGTCCTAGCTCTACGTCCATGTGCTCTTTTTCTAAAATTAAACATTTTTTGAAACTAACAAAAACTTTCAATTCACAAATTATATTGAGCATAATCCTAGCTAATTTCTTTCTTGTTTGCATAAAATGTGAATAAATCATAAAGATTAATGTTCCCTCCAGATCAGTAACTTATGTCAACCCTCACTACTGTCAAAACCATTTACTTTTAATGTTTAGTTCAGTGATTTGACAGATGGAAAATAAAATCTAAATTTTAATTACATGAACTCATTTTCAGTTCCCTTCTCATGATTTGAATAAACATTTTAATAAGCTGATGGGTAGCAACTGTTAAGTTTGATTCTCATGCCAATGCAACTTAAGGGATATGTCTGCTATGAAATTTCATAAAATATGAATCACTGTAAGAGGCATATACTCTAAGACTTCATATTTTAAGTTCTGTAATGAAGACAAATACTATTTCGAGACCAATCTATTCGAACATTTATGTTGAAGTGATTATTGGCATTCTAGGCTTTTTGCATACATTTTCAGGATTACCTTGGGATACATCTGAGTAACTGCACTGTTAATTTTGCTGAAAAAAAAAAAAATAGGTCAACCTCCAATAGCAAACAGAAGTAACCAAGTTGTAATTCACTTTCCCCATAAAGAAGATAGAATAAAATGGGGGAGAGGGACTGGGAGGGGAGAGATCGTGTGTATAATAACTTTAAGCTATTAAATGTAAAACAGCACTAAGATTTTTTTGGACACCTTGCACATTCAAAAGGCGGTTGGTATAGTACATATATTCCTGAAATTGGAACACACACACCCATATCTTGAGCTAAATATATAAATTCTTGAACATATATCAATTTGGACCTCCTAAAGTTACTTTTTGTTGTTTAAACAAGCAATCAGAAGCAAGACAGATAACTATTATATACAGCTATGTTAAGAGACCATGACTGAGACAAAAACTAAAACAGAAAAATATTTAAGGTATGAGGAGAGAGCTACGCAAAATTATGATGATATTTTAGTTAAGGTGCCTGATTTGAAATCAGGAAGACTTACATTTATATCCTCTCTTTTGGCATTTTCTAGTTGTGTGACCTAAGGCAAATCATTTAACCTCCCTCAGTGTCAGTTGAAATAGCACCTACCTCCCAAGATTGTTGTAAGGATCAAGTAAGATAATTTATTATGCTAGTTTTAATGGTAACAATGGAAATTACAGAATTCACATAGGAATTTCTCAATCCAGCAAAAGTCAAAAAGTTTCGAGATCAATTTAGACAGCATAAGGTGCTAATGAGGTCATCAGTGCATCCTGTCTTTTCTTATTTAGGTAATTTATCCACCCTCATCCACACCCTTAACCCAATACCAAGCAAGGGTTAGCAAGTGAGTAGTATGAAGATACATAAGTTAATGTAAAAATGTACTTTAGCTAATACAGAAAGGAAATGAAGTCTGCGGTGCTATGTCCAAGGGCTAAGATTATTTTGGAATGAACATAGTCGTTCGCCTGTTTCAGCTACAGTGCCAACTCTACTATCTCCAACATATGCCACTCCCTCTCAGGGAAGCTATGATAGACAAAACAACGCAATCTATCTTTTCTCCAATTCTATCAGGATCTTACTAACAATCGTCTGTGCATTAGAGATAAAATCCAGCACAAAGTTAGACTTTATCCATGTCTTCTTATTGAATAATACAGAAGAAATTTTAAATCCACATTTTCAATATCAATTACATTATAAATACAGCAGAAAGATCACTAAATATTACATAAATCCTTAAAAGCAATCCTGCTAAAATATGTATAATTAGGTAGATTGATTAAAGTTACTTCTTTAATAAGCGATTAAAATAGAGTATTTTTCTATTTCCTGACCTTCAAGACAGGAAATGTTCATTATCTTATTCACATTTAGATCCCTCTCAGGTCGAATTGTTGGAGGTGTCTGGTGGTTCTTTACGCTCATCATCATCTCATCTTACACGGCAAACCTTGCTGCATTCTTGACAGTTGAGCGAATGGTCTCCCCAATAGAAAGTGCAGAAGACCTTGCCAAACAAACTGAAATTGCATATGGAACATTGGACTCTGGGTCAACAAAAGAATTCTTCAGAGTAAGTCAGCACAAGCATCAAAAAAATGTTCCTCACTTTGAAACATATGTCACTTTGTAAGTAATTATGGTGCAATCTGGGATATTTGGTTATTGCCTATGACTACTTTATAGGGTTTAAAAAATAATTACTGATCTTTGTTCAAGAAAAGTACAATTGCCCCCAATGGACGGGGAAATCAGAAGCTGATTGGAACAAACTTTCCATTAATAATTGATCTAATGCTTCCATGGCAATACCAAAGCATTGACAATGCTATGGTAATAGTGAAGGGGGACTGCACTGCTTTTACTTAGTGCAGCTTTGTGCTAAGGAATAAGAGTTTGAATGAGAAGGGGGAAATGCTTGCATTAGACAGCTTTTGAAATCTAATTTTAGCTCTTTACCTTTTCAAACCAAAACTTTAACTGCAAACTTTATTGCCCGTATGGATTGTATTGTTCCATGATAATGGCTTCAACCTGAAGTTCACTTCTTTTCAGAGAAGGAAGGCAGAAATGTGTAAATTCTAAGAGCACCTATTGTTCTTCATGTGACTTGTGACTCATGCCCCAGCCTTGCATGTGTTTTTAGGGGTCCTTTCCATGGTAGAGTTTGATTTTCTGAACCCCCCTGAACTCTTACTCTCCTTAGAGCCAATGATACAAATATTTTAAAAGAATTTTTAGGATTTAGGATATATTCTGTATCTATATTTTCAAGGATATTTAATTATGACTGAAAACACTTGTATTAAAATCATTTTGTATTATTTGCATAAGAAACATAGAAGATTACATGATTATTTGAATATATTTTATTTTATGACTTCTCACATAAAAAACAGTAATCCTTAAAGTAAGTCCATAATTATATGCCAAATAAATTTAAATAGAATTTTAAAATTTTACTTTTATGCAGCCTATCTTTTACCTTATAAATTTTAATTTTAATTTTTATTTCAAAATGTAGGACATTAAATATAGCCAAAATGGTTAAGCTATCTTAACTTTCAAGGAAAATATACATATGCTTGGGATACATTCTAGAAAATATTTGTTTTTCAAAAGATTTTAATATCTCTTTACAGGTATCATCCAAATCAATAGTTAATTCAGGAAAAAATAATTGGTCATACCAGATACCCAACTTCGTATACACAAAAGAACAATTGACTGAATCAAACATTTTTCATTATTCTGTTTTATTGTATTACCTAAAACCTTTCTATTGATAAGAATTTTTTTTAGAATTTCCCTCATACAATAAATTTGATCATGAGGTATTATATTCAATAGTCTATTATGATTCTGTTACTGAAGTTAGGCATAAACAGCCTAAATTTTTTACTTACTAATACTCTTCATGGCAACAATGCTTTATTAGAATTAGGTACAAGTACAAGTTTAGCACAATCCCAGTTCTGTGGGAGGCATGAATTTTGACAAATAACATGTTTTTCATCAAGAAAATAGGAAGGTGAGATGGAATCATCTTATTCCAAAATGGTTCGGAAGTTTCAGGAAAGAAAAGAACAAGTTTAGAGATAGAATTGGTTTGGCCTGGGGGAATGGCCATGGGGGGGGATGGCGATCTTTTTATTTGTCAATAAGCTACTTGTTAAACTTTTTTTGCATTCTCCATGAAATGATAAAGAAAATAAATTTCTATTTGATTGACAAAGAAAAAAGTCCAAGAAAATGTCACTGCAAATGTTAGAATGATCAGACAAAATGGGAAATTTTATTTTTTTTTATCTAGTTCCTATCTGGAAGAAATAAAAGTAAATCAGTTCACAGTCCACAGGAGCTGTTGCTGAAAATAAATAAGTGAATTAATGGACACATACATATAATGGATAAGGCTATTGCCTGGATATGCAGAACATACACATATTTTTTTTTTATCTATCCAGATCTGAGTTGTAAAGCTTCTTAGTAATCAAAGATTTGTATAAAAATTCCAGGCTCTGAAACATCTAAACTACAACTCATCAGAAAATAAAAAGCATGGATTTCACTCAATGGATTCCCTCCCTTCCTCACAAACTGGCACCGCCTTCAATGAGCCATTTGTCAGTTTGATTGAGTAGACTGGTGTATTTTTCTATTCATCACAAATATTTTCCCCTAAGAACATAGTAATATTGCATTTATTTACTCCACTATTCTGCCCCTGGCAATGACCTATACACAGCACTTCAGTGATTCTGCACCTATAATCAATATTAGGTCAGGGTGATAAATTGTTTCTGAATCTACCAATGAGTAGTCTCCCTAACAGGAGACTTGTATGCATTATATTATTTTTATTCTTGTTAGTAGAACTATAGAAGCACTTGACAATGGTTTATACTTGTCAGAAAAAAAATGATACTTTTAATAGTTACAGTGCTCATGCATCATTATTCTTACTGTGCTTGAATAAATGGAATTTTAGATGTAGTTGATTTATCATAGTTTAGATTTGAAGAAGTGACATTAGTTACCAGTAAAATGGCAAAGAGGTAGATAGTGTACAGTCATTGCTCAGAATGTTATTTTAAGTTTCCTATGTGCAAGAGGCCTGAGTAGAACTTAAGGCCTTCTATACAGCCTATTGGAAGAAAACGAGGCATTGCAGGATATTCACGAGATGATCAATCAGTAAACGTTTATTAGGTGCCTACTACATTGCAGACACCGTTGAAGCCAGCGGAATTAAGAATTTTGTATGAAATTACAATCACAGATTTATAGGGGGATGGGATCTTCAAGGTCTGCTGGTGTTCTGGTCATTTGTCTGCAGGCTCCATTCCTGAATCTCGAAACTTTGTCAAGCCACAAAAGGCTCCTCACTTTGGAAATTCACTCTGGACTTCTCCCACTGCAAGTGCGCTCTGCCTTGAGGTCACTTCTGCTTATACGATTCCTCCCAGAAACACGATTTGAAAGAAAATGCTCAGGCCAACTGTTCATTCCTCTCCTTTCTTACTGCCCCACCTCACCTCCTTTTCAGCTCCCTTTTTGCCATCTTCCCACATTAGAAAGTATGCTCCTTGAAGGCAGAAACTATCTTTCCTGTATTTTTATTCTCAGTACTGAGTCCAGAGCTTGGCACATAAGAAACGCTTGTTGACTTGGCTTCTAATCCAACTGCTGCTTATTTATTTGATAAATAAATCTAGTAAAAATTTCCTAGTAAAAATTTTCTAGTAAAAATATAGCTTACAAATGGCATACTTCTCACAACCATAAAAGAAATAGTAAAGTGATTAAAACTTCAAAATGTCCCTTTAAAATATCAAAATCCATAGTACCAGAATATAAAGATAATTTTCCACACTTTGGCCTTTTAATTTGACAGAGATGGTAAATAAGACTTGACCCTACTCAATTCTGTTTAATTGCTTTCTGAATCTAAGAAATGCTGATTGTCACATCTGTCACTGTGTATGAATGTCCCTAGCAGAAAAAATCCTTTTTTTTTTTTTGGTATTTTGAAATTTTGATAGATATCATCTCATTGATGCGGATACTTTCAGCAGCAAGGCACATCACCATCTATCCCTATCTACCTATCTTGTGTGACTCTTGTTCCAGTTCTGTAAATCCTTCACAGGGGTCCATCCAGCGTAAGGGAACTTGTGACTTTGCATGCATATCAATAAAGTTTGACATGCCTAGGTTATCCCTGGCCATTTCCACCTTCTTTTCTGGTCAAACAATACGCCAACAATATCCATCAACCTCCTACTTTGGCCTAATTCTTTCTTAGTGATGTGGTACAGACTACTCACACCCATAATGCTACTTTTGGTTACTCTTTGGGTGATTTTCTAATTCATCAGAGACTGGGGGATTACATGGCTCATAGCTGCAACATCAGGAGAAGCCTATTGGATTTTGGGGGGAAAGTTCTTTGTGGGTTTTTTTAAGATCACCTTTTGTTTCAAAGAGAAGCTTAGGTCGTTAAATACCTTCTGAATAGTGGGAGAATATAAGGGTCAGATACTAGCAGTTTTCTTGTATTACCAGAAATATTGCACCCATAATAATATAAACCTATCTGGAGTTTTGTTTATTTGTTTGGTTTTTTTAATCATTCATCAAGTTTCTATTAAGTACTTACTCTGCGCTAGACACTTTTCTAGATTCAAGAGATCTGGAATATACAAGAATATAGACTTTCCTTGTGACCCTTTAAGGAAATGAAGTTCTTTACTATAAGATATAGCTTTATTACTTACAACTCTTCTTTAATAGATATCAAAAATTTAAATATCAGATAGTTATTTTTAATTGCTCAAAATAGAGATATAACTGTTTAGTCCAACCCCTTGATATTTGCTTGGCCTGTCTCTCCTCCTTCTAGATCAAGAATTGATTGTGTAATCCCCTAGGCGTTATACTCACAATAGTGTGATGAGCTTCAGACAGACCCTATAGACACAGATCTTGAAGGTACAAAAGCCTCAATTCAATACGTGAGCAGTTTCCAAGTTTGTTGTGTCCCTACTGAAATGCCTCATCATTTTTCCTGCTTCCATGCAGTGTTATTTTTAATCTAAATCATATTATTCTAACATATCAGATAGCAACCTTCTTTCAGTCCTAGATAAAGCCTAGAGAAAACTACAGTGCTTCCCTTCTGACCTCTGGTTCTCAATCCTGCTTTCTTTCAAATTAGAATCAAGATGAAGAAAAGCAGTGGAACATCTCCCACTCATCTGGGCTTGGTCCAGTCTTGTTGGTCAGAAGCTAAGTGGCTCCATTGCTAGTAATAGTACCTTGAACAAAATGTTTATACTTTCCTTTCTTTTCAAGGGTAATTCGCGTTTCACAACCTAGTCTTCATTTGCCATTTTTTAAAACCAATTTTCACTAGTCAATTTCCACAGACTGGGTTCTTTTAGCTATTAAACCTTTATCTTGTATTAAAGGAGCTGAATCTCTTCTTGCATTTGTGCATATGTTATAGATTTTAAGCAAACGTTACATACTCCACCTTGAAATTCAAGAGATCAGGGCATTTTTAAAAAGTATAAAAGTGGCATATAAGTGAATATTTTTGCCTTTAAAAGAATATTTTGCCTTTTTCCAATAGCATAATATGTTCTTTGTTATCCTGTATTTAATTGTTGCTTTTTAATATTTATTTATTTATTTTAAGTTTTCAACATTCATTTCCACAAAATTTTGAGTCCCATCTCTCCCCTCCCCCACCCCAAAGTGATGAGTATTCTGATTACCCTTTCTACCAATCTGCCCTCCCTTCTAACACTTCTCCCCTCCCTTATCCTTATCTTCTCTCTAGTCTTGTAGAGCAAGATAAATTTCTATACCCCATTATCTGTATTTCTTATTTCTCAGTTGTATGCAAAAACAATTAGCAATATTTGTTCCTAAAACTTTGAGTTCTGACTTCCTTCTTTCCTCCCTCCTCACCCATCCCCACTGAGAAGACAAGCAATTCAATATAGGCTATATATGTGTAATTTTGCAAATGACTTCCATAACTAATGTTGTGTAAGACTAACTATATTTCCCTCCATCCTATCCTGCCCCCTATTTCTTCTATTCTCTCTTTTGACCTTTTCCCTCCCCAAGAGTGTTTACTTCCAATTGCTCCCTCCTCCCATTTGCCCTCCTTTCCATCATCCCCACCACCCTGCCTATCCCTTTCTCCTCTACTTTCCTGTAGTATAAGATAGGTTTTCATATCAAATTGAATGTGCATGTTATTCCTTCCTTGAGTCAAATGTGTCACTTTTTCCCTCTCACTTCCCTGCTTTTCCCCTCCATTAAAAAGCTTTTTCTTGCCTCTTTTATGAGAGATAATTTGTCCCATTCCATTTCTCCCTTTCTCTTTCCAATATATTCCTCTCTCACCACTTAATTTTATTTTTTTAGATATGATCTCTTCCTATTCAACTCACCCTGTGCTCTCTGTCTATGTGTGTGTGTGTGTGTGTGTGTGTGTGTGTGTGTGTGTGTGTAATCCCTCCAACTACCCAGATACTAAGAAAAGTTTCAAGAGTTGCAAATATTATCTTTCCATGTAGGAATGTAAAGAGTTTAACTTTAGTAAGTCCCTTATGATTTCTCTTTCCTGTTTACTTTTTCAAGTAAATTGAAAAATTTACTTGATTTTTGTGTAAATCTTGATTTACACAATCATGTGTAATTGATTCTTGTGTTTTTCATTGAATGACCATTTTTTTCTCCTGAAGTATTATACTCAGTTTTGCTTTGTAGGTGATTCTTGGTTTTAATCTTAGTTACTTTGATTTCTAGAATATCATATTCCAAGCCCTTCAATCCCTTAATGTAGAAGCTGCTAGATCTTGTATTATCCTAATTGCATTTCCACATTGCTTGAATTGTTTTTTTCTAGCTGCTTGCAATATTTTCTCCTTGACCTGGGAACTCTAGAATTTGGCTACAATATTCCTAGGAGTTTCTCTTTTCATATCTCTTTCAGGAGGTGATCTGTGGATTTTTTCAGTGTTTATTTTGTCCTCTGGTTCTAGAATATCAGGGCAGTTTTCCTTGAAATTTCCATGAAAAATGATGTCTAGCCTCTTTTTTTGGTCATGGCTTCCAGGTAGTCCCATAATTTTTAAATTGTCTCTCCTGGATCTACTTTCCAGGTCAGTTGTTTTTCCAATGAGATATTTCATTCTTATCTTCCATTTTTTCATTCTTTTGGTTTTGTTTGTAATTTCTTGGTTTCTCATAAAGTCATTAGCTTCCATCTGCTCCATTCTAATTTTTAAAGAATTATTTTCTTCAGTGAGTTTTTGAACCTCCTTTTCCATTTGATTAATTCTGCTTTGAAAGCATTCTTCTCCTCATTGGCTTTTTGAACTTCTTTTGCCAGTTGAGTGAGCCTATTTTTCAAGGTGTTATTTTCTTCAGCATTTTTTGGGATCTCCTTTATTTAGCAAGTTGTTGACTCACTTTTCATGATTTTCTTGCATTGCTCTCATTTCTCTTCTCAATTTTTCCTCCCCCTCTCTTACTTGATTTTCAAAATCTTTTTTGAGCTCTTCCATGACCTGAGACCATTGCATATTTACTTTGAAGGTTTTGGAAGCCTTGTCTTCCTCTGATGGTATGCATTGTTCTTCCTCATCTGAAAGGATGGAAGAAAACACCTTTTCATCAAGAAAGAAACCACCTATTGTCTTATTTTTTTCCCCTTATTTGGGCATTTCCCCAGTCAGTTATTTAACTTTTGAGTCCTTTGTCAAGAGGAGAGTATACTCCAGGGATCTGTAAGTTCTCAGTTCTTCCAAGGTGGCACAATCAAGGGAGAGGAGTAAACTCCTCTTCTGGTCTGCCCTCTGATCTGGGAGCAACCAGAATCTTTTCTGCCCAGAATCTGCAAGTAGCAGAATTCTCTCTCCACAACCACCTCCAGTTCCACCATGCCAGCACATCTCCTCACCCCAGGCCCATGCTCAGGCCTGAGATTCAGATCAGCTGCTCAATTCCCCCAAGGCTTTAGGCTGAGGGCTCCACAAATGGACACTGCTGCCACCACTGCTGCTGCTGCTGCTACCTCCACAGCAGCTGCCTGGGATTGGGGCCAAGCGATGACCCTGATCCCTTCTCACCCAGTTGAAAAAGCCCTCTCATTGACCTTTGAAATTGTTTTTGGCATTTGTGGGTTGAGGGAATCTGAGAACTACTGCTGCTGCTGCTGAGGATTCTGCCCCCAAGGACTGTCCCAGTCCTGTTCCTTCTGGTACCAAAGCCAAAGCTGGGCTGTGCTCCACACCCAGTGTGATAGACCTTTCCTGTTGGTCTTCCAGCCTGCCTTGGGCTAGAAATTTCTTTCACTCTATTCTGTGGCTTCTGCTGCTTTAGAATTTGTTGAGAGTCATTTTTTCTAGGTATTTTATTGGCTGGGAGGAAAGAGCTAGAGTATGTGTGTCTTTCTACTCTGCCATCTTGGTTCCACCCCCTTAATTGTTATTTCCTAATGAGCTGTCTCAAAAGTCTATTCAATTCCAATCTTCATATCTCAAGTCAGCTAAGAGACATATCTTAAAAGACTATTTTTAAGTATTTATAAAATTACCTAATAATTGACACAGATCTATGATTTTCCCCTTTATAAAATTCATTGAATTTCTTTAAAATGCATGTCTATTTATAATAATTCTCAAACAAATTGTCTTTATCATTCCTTTTCCCCTGTAGATATGGTCATCTGTGTGCTTCTGTTTAAAAAACAACACCACCACCTTTCCTGACCATATTGAGGGCAGATATAAACAAACAGGTTAGAGAAGAATGATGATACAAATATACAAAATACCTGCTACCTAGAGGGGTGGGGAGTGAGGTTCATTGGCAGCATCTTTCATAGCCTAGAGGTGGAAAAGATGGTGAAGGGGTACCAAATCTTGTATCATAGATTTATCATTAAAGAATTATTATCCATACTGATACTTTCTATAGAAATCAAAGAAGGCAGAAGTAAGGATCCTGATCATCATAGTAAACCTGTCATCTTCATAAACCTTTCCCCTCAAACTCCAAATCCAGCTAGTTGCAATTAGGGGAGCAAAATCCCATTTTGTTTACATATTGGGTACAGATATACTCATTTGTCCTAGAAAACAGAAGAGAGTGGAGAGGTGCAGCAGGATAAGATTGTTCATTTTGGGGGAAGCTATGCTGCAAAAAATTAGGAAAATCAGGAACTGAAATGAAAACTTCCTGTTGAACAATGATCCTCTGAATTATCAGTTTTTCTAAGGGCTCCTTGGGCATACTCTAGTTAGCAGTCAATCAGCAGCAATTTAATAAGTCCTACCATGTTCCAAACACTGTACTTGCTATAGAAAATAGGAAAACAAAAAAGAAACAGGCCCTGTCTTCAAAGAGCTTATATTTTTTTGAAGACTGACTTCATATGCATATATAGGTGTATGCAAAGCTGATACAACCTGAAAGAGTTTGATTTTCCTAGATGATTAAACTGAATGTCATCCAAGGTATCTCCTACACTAGAGAAATGAAGGGACCCTCGCTATGGGGAGGGACAAAAGCTCCTTTTTCGATTGAATGTGTAGTATGAAGGCTTTTATACTTCTGTCCAACCATGAGAACTCTGAGATGGCCATTGCATTTCTTTCTTTATCTGTATAGATTATGATATCTACAGTTGACTTGTCAAATCCTACACTTTCCTTGTATCTTGAGACATTTTCCAAATGCCAACTAAGGAGCAGACATTTATAAGACATAGTGAGTTATCAAGGAGTCATATTCATATTAATTATCTGAACTTGGAGTCTCAAACCTGAACCTCTCTCCATGGGTATTTATGTTCTTATTGTTAATATTGCTAGATTGCACTTGTATGGCATTTTAGAGTTCATAAGAACAAGAAAATTCACATTTCAGTTAGAGCCTAATAATCTCAGTCCCAATTATTGTGCAATTTAACTTCCAAGATTACTTTGATTCCAAAGCACACCTCTTTGTCTCAGTTGTTTAGAATATCTGTAGGTCCTTTAAGATATCCTTTCTAACACCTTCAACATACAGGTGAACCCTGAGCTTCAGGGCTGTCATTATTGTCATCACTACTTAGAGAGCCCCAAGTACATTGCACATCAAACCTTCCTTATAATAAAACTGGTTCCCCATAAAACTACACCCTCTAGGTGCAAGAGCTATCTGGGTTCTCTGATTTCATTCACTTGCACCATGACTAAAATTTGCCTTTTCTTAACCTTTAGGTTTGTATGGAATTTTGATTTTGCATTTCTCTGCTGCTACCACTTAATTGACTTAGCAATAGTTTGAGTGATGGGAATGACCTAAAATGTAATGTTTTATTCTAGAAATGACTGTTAAAAACATCAATAAACTTCTTTAATTTTTAAAAGAAATAGAATATTTTATGTAGCAGAATCAAAAAAAAAAAAAAGAAATCCTTTCTATTTGACCACATCCAATTCAGCAAATATTTAATAAACATTTACCAAATAATAAGTTCTGGAGAAACCAGCAACAAATTCATCTAATGATAGGAAAGAAAGTATATTTAGATAGCCTTTGGTCTTTAAGTTTAAATCTGAATTAAGTTTCTCAATAATTTCCTATGTAAATCTGGATCCAAAATGTCATAGGTTATTATCGAAAGAGCGCTGTGAGGCCAAATATAAATCTGCTTTTCTCCGCGTATTATCAAGCAAGATTCAAGGTTTTCTAAAATTAGAAAATCTGTATGTAGATGAAATATCAGATGTTTAATTCAGATATTAGGAAATAATTTAGATGATTTAAGTAATTTTAGTGGATGAAATGATATCCAAATGAGCTTCCCTATGAAATATTCACAAAACCAAACTTGTTTCTTAGCAGAAGTAAATAAGCTTGGAACTGCTTGCTGTCATAAAGCAGGAACTTGATGAAATAAAGATCATTTCTGTTTATTGCCTGGAAAATATGATTTTGTTTTTGTCTCCATCTAAAACATAAAGTTGATGTTCATTGTTTTATTCTTGTGAATGGATTTATGGTTTGTGGGCTACCATTGATGTCTCCAATTTTGTGACTCTATGATTGTTCTATGAATTTGCCCTTGTGTAAATATTGCTAATGTAAGCAGCCATCATCAAAACTCTGAGACAAAAAAGTTTAGTATCATTTTCACTAGTAAACAACTTTGGTATTAAAAGACATTTTTAGAAAGCTTGAAGCAGGTAATTTATTATGCATTTGAATTTTAATGTGATTTGGTTATAAAAATATGAAGCAGATTAGCCAATGATATTCAGAATCTTCTACATTTAGAGTATCACAGTCCTTTTTTAACTAATAGAGAGTAGTAATTAGTATGATGTGGGTACTATGAACATATTGAGCTCTTGTGTCAAATATTCTTTTACATTCATCAGAGTATGGATTTCTACAGTATAATAGAAAGCTCACTGGCCCTGGAGTCAGAAGATGTGGGTTCTGTGAACTCAAATAAGCCATTTCTCTTCTCATCTCTAAAATGAGGATATTGAGCTAGATGAATTTTAAGGTAACTTTCAGTCCTTAATCTTTGGCCCTATGATACCCTGCCCTACTTAGTAACAGAGCACAATTGTTGGTTATTGCTATTCAGTTGTTTGAGGCAAGTCCTGCTTTTCATGACCCCACTGGAGTTTTCTTGACAAAGATATAGGAATGGTTTTCCATTTCCTTCTCCAGCTCGTTTTACAGATGAGGAAACTGAGACAAACAGTGTAAAGTGGCTTGCCTGGGTCACCCAGCTATTAAGTATCTGAGGCCAGTTTTGTACTGAGGAAGATTAGTCTGCCCTGACTCCAGACCCAGTGCTCTATGCACTGCTTCACCTAGCACAGTATCTTATCGCAATCATTTCCATTAAACATCCTTTTTAAATTGATTCCTAGTATTATTTAGCAAACTGGCATCAATGAGAGAATAAATTTTAATCACTAAGTCAGTGTTAATATTTTATTTCTTCCAACATTAAATTTTGTTTTGATTTCCTCCAGAGATCAAAAATAGCTGTCTATGAAAAGATGTGGACCTACATGAAGTCAGCCGAGCCTTCAGTTTTCACTAGGACTACAGCTGAGGGAGTAGCACGTGTCCGCAAGTCCAAAGGAAAATTTGCCTTCCTCCTGGAGTCTACTATGAATGAATACATTGAACAGCGAAAGCCATGTGACACCATGAAAGTTGGAGGAAATCTGGATTCGAAAGGCTATGGAGTAGCAACGCCTAAGGGTTCCTCATTAAGGTGGGTGGAATAGTATAACAATATAACATGTGTTGTTATAGTATTCCACCTTCCCTGATGTCCCTGATAGAATTCTTTTGTTTTGTGTGTGAACATGGTATGTTATTTTTTTTTCTTTTCCTCCATTTCATATTTTTGGTCAACAAACAGGTAACTGTTTTTAACTTTAGATTGACTAACTTTAGAATTGACGTAGACCTTTCAAGGCCATATAAAAATCAACCTGGTTTTACACTAGCTGCTTCTAGTTGGTCTAAAACTCAGGTAAAAGTTAATTTTATATTTCATTGATATGTATAGGCACAAAATTTAGTACTATCATTGTTATAATAACAATTTTATACGTTTTTTAAAAATTGTTGGTTAATGATCCTTGGCTGCTAGCTTCTGATTCAGAAGTTGCTTGTTAAAGCACTAAATAATTGATCTCTCCTATCAAGGAACCAGTATTCCATTTCAGTGCTTTGTTACATTTGTGGTATCTTCTTATTTTAGCTTTACCTGAGGTTGTTTCAGAGAGCAAGCATGTGCATTTATGAAAGTAGGTGAACTCCCAGTAGATGGAAGGAAAATGGTCTCTGATTCCATAGATCTTACTCTAGTCACACTCCCACAGATTTTGATGGGAGTATGGTATAAGTAAGATCACTAGAATCCAGCCTTATGATTACTCCCTCAAAATAACTTCAAAATATTTAGGTTTTGATCTCAAAAAATGTGATCTATGCACATAGCTTTGTTGCATAGTAATCCACACAATTGAAAGTAAGAGTTTCTTTCTTAAGCAAAACTATTAAAATCTGTTCTTTCTATCCTTTACATCTTGGATGTTGAAATTCACATCCAAGGATGTGAAGGAGGCAGATTTCCACATGTTCTCTAAGCACTGATGGCTGCTGAGGAGTTGTAGAGATCATCACATTTGCATCAGATTTAAGAGAGAAACAGAACTGGAGATCAGGAAGTAATTGCACCACTTGGTCTCCATCTGAATGTTGGTTCTTTATTTGTCAGTGTTGCATGAATCTAACAGATTCAGAGCAAAAACTAAGAGAAAACCAGTGTTTTTAATAAAGCCAAAAATATAGATTAGTGTTGCTAGTCAGACACTGGGACAGTATCATTGCCTAATATCAAAGAAAAACACCATTAAGATTATATCATCTTCTTCAGTGGCTGTTAATATATTGGATGGAAAAAATACTCTTATCAGAAAGGACTTTATGCTATTTTTCATTCCTATTTTGTTTCCAGAGTTAATTCATTGTCTGTAGGCAATAATGTATATTGAAACTTCCTCCACCAAGACAGATCAGCAACTTTTCTGTATCTTGTACCATGAGGGAGTTGCTTGGAGCTTTGAGAGATTAATGATTTGCTCAAAGGTATGCAGCTAGAATATCACAGTTATAGGACTTGAATACAGGTCTTTCTTACTTCAGGACTCTCTTTGCTATTCCTCTTACTGCTAGGAATAACTTAACTGATAACTTTAAAATATTTATATTACATGAAGAGATATTTCTAATAGAATGTGGTATAATACACTAAAAGAAAGGAGGAAATAGAATAAAACCACCATTTGTGAAGGAATAAGAAGACATGTGGATATAGCCTTTGGCATCTCCTTAGCTCTGACTCAATTTATGAGAAATTACAGTGGAATTAGAAGTGTTCCAGAAAATAACATATAGCAGAATTCATCTCACATGGAAGAAACCACCAATATTTTAACCATTCAGAAAATTCTATACACATAATAAGTATTATTATTTTCTCTAAAATAAGCAGTCCTAATTTGGGAGTGATTTCTTTTGTAGTACATGTACCAAAGTTGGAAATGGCATTTGATGGGACCTGGGACTTTCAAAAGGATAGTTACAAGATTAGAAGGGCGAAGGGAAGAAGGAAAAGAGGGATGGAAAAAGAAGGAAGGCAAAGAGGGAGGGAGGAAGGAAGGAAGGCAGGAAGGCAGGAAGGAAGGAAGGAAGGAAGGAAGGAAGGAAGGAAGGAAGGAAGGAAGGAAGGAAGGAAGGAAGGAAGGAAGGAAGGAAGGAAGGAAGGAAGGAAGGAAGGGAGGGAGGAAGGAAGGAAGAAATGGTGAGAGGAAGGGAGGGAGGAAGAAAAGAAGGAAGGAAAGAAGAGAGGGAAGAAAGATGGGACAGGGTAAAGATGAAGGATATGTTGATGGTGAGACTTTCCATGTATAGAGTACTTTGCAATTTAGAAAGTACTTGCACATATATTATCTCACTGATATATGGACAATTTCTTTTTTTTTTAATGAGCATTAATTGCCTTCTTCTTTCTATTTCTACTGATGAAAGTCAAACTCCAAGGGCTGAATTTGGCCCTCAGATGTAGTTGCGCCTGACTCCCATTAATGATAACCAAATTTGGCCTTAAATGTGCCACTTTGTCAAATCCCACACTACAGGGATTGTTTTGGGGAGAAGCTGAAGAGCTTCTTCTGTATAGAGCTGTATAATAATGAGCCAGTGGGTTCCCCCTCTTTCCTGTCCTTCTTTTGGCCTCGTTAATGAGGTAATTGTTAGGCATAGCTTCCTGGAGGCAGAATTTGTTTATGTGCTTTGTTTTATATACACACCACAATTTCCTGAGCAAGCTGGACTTTGCATACCAAAACTTCAGTCATCTCATCATGCCTTTTAGAATCTCACAAGGGCTATAGAGGCCAAGTAACTTTCACCTGCCCCTGTTGTTCATGGGACATGAATTCATATCCTGTTGAGATTCTACTTTAATCAGAAAGAAAAATAATAATCTAAGGGCAGGATAAATAATCATTTTGTACATAGATGGTAATGCTTTCAGACACTGACAAGCTGCTTGAGGCTGCTGGTGGCAAGCTCCTGGAGGGTCATCCTGCAGCTAGGATGCCAGAATGAATTGGGACCATTCTTCCCTTACTAGTCCAGCTGAGACCAATCCTGTTGCCCTGTGGTGCCAAGCTTTTTAACTAGAGCTTTGTTTGCCCAGTATCATTCATTTTTTTAGTGAACTCTGTTAGTTTTTCCATTGTCTGTAGGTCCAAGTGTTAGACATGCCTTTAGAAATCCAAACAAAGATTGCTTTCTCAAAAATCCTGCTGCTTTGATTCATGGTGCAGAGAGTGACTCCCTCCACTTCCCCTTCCACCGCCCCCCCCCAGCCCAAAAAGTCTTCTTTCCATCTATGCAGGCTTATCCAGAAGGCAAAAAGAAATGACTGGAGAATAGCAACCTGCTTCTAATGTTCTGTGAGGTGTTAAAATCTCTAAACTTCTCTGTTAGTGGAAAATGAACCAAAATAAATGTCACACAGAAGGGGAGGAAAAGAATACAGAATAAAAGTGAAAAATCAACACCTGAGCCTTTTTTTTGGTAGGGTTTTATTTTTCAAATAGTCAAGAGTTATCACAGATATTGTCTGGTTACTATTTCAGTAGTGGTTTAAAAAATAATAGTACAGCTCTCAGTGATGACTAGTCTCTACCTTTATGGTTTAGACAAGAAAAGAAGTTAGTATCTATGCAATTCATTATAAGTGTGTGCATTGTGCTTGCATATATGAAAGCATTAAAGATACTGAGTGATTGCTACTAATTTGCATCTTTACCAGTTTGGCAAGAGACCAATGGTTAACACCTGAGGGCAATAAAATCCTAGAGCTAGAGCTAGCATGGTCTTTGAAGCCAGTTCAGTACCTTCACATAAGGAAACTGATATTCAAAGAAGTTAAAGGACTTACTGAAGGTCACACAGATGAAACTGGTAGAATAAGAGTTTGAACTCAGCTCCTCTGGATCCAAATCCAGTGTTCTTTCAAATGCACTTCAATCAGTCATTAAGCATTCATGATGTTGTTCCTGGCATTGTGCTTGGTTCTAAAGATCTAAAGAAAAAGCAAAATTAGTCTCTGCCCTCAAGAATTTTACATTCTAGGAGGGAGAACATGTATGCGCCTAAAAGACAATAAGATACATGTAGATGGAATGTGACCTTCAAGCAGCTGAAAGCATTAGGCACCAGTAACTGAAAGCATTAGGAAAGGTCTTCTGAAGAAGGGAAGATTGTAACTGAGTCTTGAAGGAAACTAGGAATTTCAGAGGTGTAGGGAGGAGGATGAGTGCTCCAGGACAGGGAGCAGCCAATGCAAAAGCAATGAAACAGGAGGAGGAGCATCGCGTATGAGAAACAGGACAATCAGTATAGTACTTGGAGAGTACTTGGATTGTGACAAGTGAGAAACAGATTGCCAGGTATGTTAAAGTTATTAAACTTATCATTTGTGAAAACTAAGCCTGCAAAGAGGAAAGGTCTGGAAGAATGTGTACACTGAAATGTAAATGTCAGAAGGTTGAGATAAACTGTGAGACAGAAAGGCCAGAGGCAGCAAGAGTTTTTCCCCAAGGTTATCTCTGAAAGAAATACAGAAGCCTTCTGCCCTTACCTCAGGAAGATGGGATTTTGAGAGAAGAAATCAGATTTTCTTTTAAACTGTGTTGAGAGTGTTTTGATTTTAGAATATCTCATAAGCCTACGTTACATGTGAGCAATCCTGATTTCTCTGAAACAGAAACCTTCAACTCATTATTTAATAGGACCACCCAAAATCAATTGATTACTCAGATGATAAGAATTAATAGTATGCAGCATTATTTAAAAACTTTCAGCTTTCTAAATGTCTTTTTAAACTGTCAGTAACAGCATAACCACAGCAAGTAAAGAAAACAAGAAAAAATGGAAAAATAGAGTCTATTTCTAATATAATGCCATTTAGGAAATGGGGTAATCTCTTATAAATTATAATATTTTAAGTAAGAGTTGTCTGATGTTTATTCTCATAAGCATTATTACCTGCTAAATCAAAATATCTCTCAAAGGAAATTCACAGTATTCTGAAGTCTGTACATAATTCCAAGGAACAAAAAGGCAATACTTGGAATTTTTCCCTGGTCCAGGGGAAATTTCCAGACTTGACTCAAAACCAGCCACTTGCTCTTAATCCCTTGCATTTGAGGCCAAGTGCATTATTCCAGCTGTCAGATGCATCATCCATCGTCTTCTCCAAAAATGATAGATTATCATTCAAACTTAGGCTCCCTTCTCTGAAAGACATTTGTGTGCCAGAGCTGAAAACAAGATGTATTTACTACCACAAAGAATTGATGTTTCAAAAGAAAGCAGTGTGCTTAGGGATCTTTTATCAGTGTGCGGGGTATGAAAAGAATGAGACACAGTTGCACCAACTTGGTAACACGCCAACCTGACCATGCCCAGCTGCAAGGTAGCTGGGGCCATGGCAATGGAGAGTGTCAGTAAAATAAACTAGGGACATCATGTGCCTTTCACAGAAGAAGTAGTCAGAGTATTTGGGAGGTGGGGGAGGAGAGTTGGAATTTAGTCATTTGAATTACCATGGTTTGGGTTTTTTTGAAGGAAGGGGCATATTTTGCAATGCCCTAGCCCTTATCAGCAATTCTATACAAATTTGTATTTGTGAGTTATTATGGATACAGTAGCCCCTATGAGTCAAACTATGTTTCCTCCAATTTGTGGAGCAGATTAGGAAAATATAAAGGTATTGCTACCATATGTGGAATGTAGAATTATTTAATATATCCCTTTACCTTGTGACATATAATTGAAATTTAGAATTATTCTGTTGGGAAATGCCCTTGGCAGATTGAAGAGAGAGATTTCAGGTTTTTTAAATAATAAAATTGTAGTTAATGTTGAACTACATCCTGGCATCCAAGTACAATCAACTATGAGACATCATTTATATGTAAGATAAGTTAAGAGTCATACATTTGAGGTCAAGTGAATTATCATGAAGCCAGTAGTCTCAACTTTTAAAATACTTTAAAAATATATCAGGAGGTAATTCCTTACAGCACAGAAGAAAAGATAAATAGTCTTTATGAGTTCCTTGCATCCGCCTGGTGTCATGCCAAGGAATGACCACAAAGATCTTAATTGTCATATATTCATGTTTTTCTTTGGGAAGCAATTTGTCAGATTTAGGTTCAAAATAATACATCCAGAAATTCAGTGTCACCCAGCAGTAAGAAGAGTCATTGGCTGTGAAGTGCTTCTTAGGTTTGGTATAAACAATGGGCGTTCTATAATACATTATATTTTGAAACTGAAGAACAACGTGAAAAATTGTATGAATATCTTGTCTATCATAGGGCAAAAAAAATTACATTTTGGAACCAATATAAATCTATCCATGGCTTTC
Organism: Bettongia penicillata ogilbyi; assembly: GCA_023548195.1. Lineage (NCBI taxonomy): Eukaryota > Metazoa > Chordata > Mammalia > Diprotodontia > Potoroidae > Bettongia > Bettongia penicillata. The sequence goes on from JAJHZJ010000371.1 coordinate 2,183,865, forward strand.
TGAGTTCTCAGTCCTAGAAGCAACATAAGAATTTCCACCACCATTCAGAGTCCTAGGTTTCACATTTAGATCTCGGTTTTTTCTTTTGCTCTCAGTTTGGATCTGTGATTTCATTGTGGGGAATGCCTATTCTGCACTAAAGCAATTCGGTACCTCCTCTGGGAAGTTATACTCTTACTTAGCTGCTGGGGTACTGAGATGTTAAATGACTTGAGCCTTGTCACTTCAATTATGGGTCAGAAACTAAACAAATTTATTTCTTCCTGACACTAAAGCTAGTCCTTTATGCATTATGCCATACTACCTCTCAAGACTTGGAAACAACTGAAGATTAAAATTACACAGGCCCCAATTACATATGTATGTTCCTATCATTCAAGATTCATTCATTATTCATTGCTGTGAAAAGCCCCTACAGTGCTATCCACCTTAGTATATAGTTTCATATATTGCTTTTATCCTCCCCTAAAAAAATACCACCTTGTATCCATTCTTCTGGGGATGAGTCTCTTTATTCAGTTTGGTCTGAAGTAAAAGGCACACAATCTGCCACATTCAAAGCCTTTCCATTTTAGGAAGACCTTCCAAAGCTGTTCTTCACTGTCTGACGTAGCCTTTAAAAATGGAATTCACACACACACACACACACACACACACACACGCACACCCATCATCACACCCATGCTGAGGCATCCTTGTACATAACTTAATGGGGATGCTCATTTGTAAAAATGCATAAGGTTTTCTGGGTTGTTTTTCCGGGGGGAGCAGCATAATTGCCAGCTAGGAAAGAGGTTCTAATGGTTTAATGACCATTCAGCTAGCATTGATTTATCCCTAATTTTGAAGACACCAGTCAACATTTACAATTTGTTCAATTTAACAAGCATTTACTAAAGATCTACCAACCTACCAGAGGCCCTTGAGCAGAGTAAGCACTTTTAAATACACTTATTGATTTACACCATTGCACTATACACTAGGGCTACAAAGATTTTTTTTAATCACTCCCTTCCCACTACTCCCTAATAAATGGGAGAATAGGATCAGAAATTTAGAGTAAGATGGGACCTTAGAGGCCATTAAGGTTCATTCTATCACCCCCACCTGCCCCATTTTGCAGATGAAGAAATTGAGAGACAAAGTGTTTGAAACTGGATTTTTACTCATTGATTTTGGACCCAGGTCCAAATCCAATACTCTATGTCACACTGTATTATACTCTATTAGTAGAATGTAAACTGAAGGAGAGCAGGAACTCTCCTTTCTGCATTTGTGTCCATGATGTCTAGTATTGCAAAATGTTTGTTCACTGATCGATTAAACTGAGGCCCTGACCTTGGTGAGCATATAATATAATAGTGGAGGGAGACAGTCAGACACATGCATAAACAAAGGCAGAAAAGAGATCCAAAGAAAACGCTTTAAGAAAATCTAAGAAAGAGACCCATTTCAGCTAGGAAGGAACAAGAGAAAGATTTCATGAAGAAGGGAGATTCAGGTGGTATTACCTTGTATAACAATATTACAACTGCATTATGCAGGAATTCAGCTGCAAAGATTTTTTAAATTCATTATTTGACATTTACATAGCAACTCACACCATCATTTACTTTATCATCCTCCACAATAACACTGTGGGTGATCAGAGAAGCATAACCAAATGAAATTCCACAAAGAAGTAAAGTAAATAATCCAAGGTTTCATAATGATTTAAGTGTCAGGTCTCAACTAAAATTCACATCTGCTATCCTTCAGCACCATCGCCTGTCAACGCTTTGACAAAACATGCCAGCATTTAGTTCCTTTACAAATTGTTTGTGCCATCACTTAAATAACCTATTCCAGAAAAGAATTTTTAAATGATGATAGTGAGAAATGGACATTTAGAGTCAGATATATCCTTCGAAGTCATTCAGTCTTCTCATGTTATAGCTTGGGGAAACCAAGGACCAAAAAGGTGAAGGGATTTGTCTTAGGCCAGAGCTATTTCAGTGATAGAGGTACTAATTAAAGTACTAGTACTTTTGCCTAGTTGTTCTGCCTCCTTCCATAATGACATGGAGTCTCAGTCAACATGGAAGCTCTTGAAAAGTCCAGCAGCATGGGGAGTGGAGAGGGTAGGGAGGGTAGGCGTCATAGGAGTACAGGGAAGGATGCCAGATCTGTAATTTCCTTGGTGTAGGAAATTTTCTTTACCCATGCAGTTCAGTGCCTAATCTATAGTTTATGAAGAGTTGCCTGGAGTCACTAGCAGGTGCTCTCAGGATTCACACAGCCAATATGTCAGAGGGGGAGACTTAAATTTAGGTTTGAGGCTAACTTTCTATATACTCCATGACCATCAGAACTTGTATGCTCCTAAGGAGCTGAATTCCTAAGGAATTCAGGCAACAGAATTAACAGTTTATCAAAATTATTTATTTATTTAGAAAATGTGAGATGACTGAGAAATTACAAATATCTGACACCATAAGACCAGGCAATCAGGATTTCTTTCCCCGCATCAACATTTTGATTGAACCCCTGCATTCAAGAATGTCAGGACGCTACCTTCAAGACCCAATGAAGTAGAAAGATCTAAACCCAGACCAGAGCAAGATGATCCACATGCCCTTCCATTTCATAGCTGAAGACAGTCACTTAGTGCCTTTACTAAGGCATGGTATCATTGAGTCATGTCAAAGCGACATCTTATGGCTATATAAAATGTATGTAGCTGTATACTCTGTGCCTAGAACAGTGCCTGGTCCAATAAGTGTTTTCTGATCGTCTGTTAGCTATTTATAAAGTGTTTTCCTCATGGCAATAACAGATTCAACAATTACAACAGCAATAATGATAGCTCACATTTATATAGCACTTTAACGTTTGCAAATCACTTTAATTACATTTTCTCATTGGATCTTCACAACAATTCTGTGATGTAGGTGCTCTTACTATCCCTATTTAACAGACGAGGAAACTAATACTGAGAGTGGGTGACTTGCTTAAGGTCATGGAACTAGTAAGTGTCCTAGGCAATATTTTAACTCAGGTCTTTATAATGCCACATTTATTCCACTCTACCCACTGTGCCCCATAAGATGATCACAATATATAAGGAGTGCAATTGTTATTAGGCATATTCTACAGATGAGGAAACAAGCTGAGATAATAACTGATTTGCTCAAATTCCCATGAGCAGTAAGTGGTAGAACTAGGATTAGAACTCAGGTCCTCAGACTTCAATCCAGTGTGCTTCCCACTTCATCAGTTAGCTAGTGTCAGAGCTAAGATTGAAACTCAGGTCTCTTTGATACCACATTCAGTGCACTTCACATTCATTACCTCTCATAAGATGAATGCTTCATTGCCTTCCTTTAAGAATAGCTTTGAAAATGACAAACTTCTGTTGCAACAAATTCACATTGCCCTTTGGAGGGGTATTAGAACCATGTTGCATTGTGGGCCCTGAAATAGAAATGTTTTACTTCTAGGTTTTGTCTTTTTGGTTAGACTGGTGAACTCCTAGATGTTGAGTAGTCCAACATTCTCTTGTGTGGAAACTTCTTGGATAGTAAGTTGCTACAGTTCTGTGATGAATTCCTCAGTCTTCTACTTCTGGAATGTCATATGCTATATCTGAATTATTTTCAGTATATACAATCTAACTAAAACCCAATATGCCTAGGAATAGTGGGGTGTTGCAATCATAATACCTAAGGATCAAGGCACTGAGGTTCTCAGAATAATATCCACTACTTGTGAATATCAGACTTATTGGAAAACTAAATAAATTTCAGTGAACCTTTTCTTTTTATAAGACCATAGTGTAAGGGTTGAATCAAATCACTTCATCCAGGTATATTTATCAGATGAGAACACATCTCAGTTGTTCACCAGGTGTGAACAAGGTCTGGCACCTCTCTAGGTGGGAAAGGATTTTTCTTTTTAAATTAGCCAAGAAAACTTGGTCATGCTCTGTGTAGCCTTTATAAAAAACTAGGGAGTTAGTTTGGAAAGAGATTCAAGCAAGTGGAAAGGAGCAAAAATCCAGCTAAATCCTTAAGAAGAAATTTGTTTGGAGAAGAAACACAGCTATTTACCTCAGCTCTGCTCCTCCTTCTCTCCTGCCCTCTCCCATTTCTTGACTGGAGGAAGACCTTGTGAGCATGGACCTCCAGAGGAGTTTGGACTTCCCATCGTCATCCTAGAAACCGCCCAAGATCAGTTGGCTAGAGTGTCTATATCAGGAGCCAAAGATAGCTCAGATGAGATGAGAAAAGTATAAAGATGAAAGGGAGGGGAAATGACATCATTCCTTAGGAGAACACTTTGAGGACAAAAGCAAAAGAACTTTAGAAACTGTAAATTACCATTTTGCTACATGGGCTCTCTCAACTTGAGTCCACTTGCTCTGTATTTGTAGGATAACATGCCACAGAACAGGAGAAATGGAGGGGAAGAAAATGTTTTAAGGGAAATATTTGTTCCATCTGTACCAATTATATTACCTTAGTAAAAACTCCCTTTCTAAAGCTAAGTCTGACTAATTCATATCACTGATAATCATGGAAGGCAGAATACAATATAGCATTAGAAAGATACTCTGAGAGCCTCTGAGTTGGGACCCTGAGAATGTAGTAGCTCCACTCTGAGCACTTGACTCATCAGTGCCAGTGGGAGTTGGGACAATAGCTCTAGATTATGTCTTATCATAGGATCAGAGCTATGGAGATGAAAGGGACATAAAGTTCACCTGGTCCAACCCTCTCATTTTACAAATGAGAATACGGAGACCTTGAGAAGGTAAGTGACTTGCTCAAGTCACACAGGTAGTAAGTAGCAAAGCTAGAATTCAAAACTAGATCCCCATCTCCAATCCACCTCATTTGATTACAGTATGGCTGTTTCTAAAATGTTAGCCACAGTTTTAGTGTAGTAATTAATATTGTCCTTTATTAAAAAGAATATGTCTTATTCTTATCATTTTGGTATCTCCACAATAGCTCCCTGTACTGATAAAATCATTATTATCATCAATAAAAATAGGTTATATTTATTTAGTACTATGAGATTTATTAAATGTTTTCTTACAACAATCCCCATATAGTAGGTAGTGAAAGCACCATTATTAAAATTACACATATGTGGAAACTGGAGCTCAGAAAAGTTTAAATGATTTACCCAAGGTAATGCCCCTATTAAGTTTTAGAGCCAGGACAAGCAACCAAGTCTTCTAATTTCAATACCAGTGCCCTTTCAATGCAACATAAGACATGTCTTCTATTTTCATTCTATATAATAAACCTAATAAATATTAATAATAATATCTTTCACTTATATGGCATATCTTTATTGTTTTAAGTAATTTCACATGATCTTACAAATAGTTCGTATTGGAAGCAGGATTCAAACCCAACCAAGCTCACTAACCCTAAATTCCGAGTCCAACTATCTGTGCACTATGCTTCATGCTACCATCATTTATTTCATAAATCATGCTTTTGGGTAAAACTTCTCCCATTTGTTTCATCACAAGTATATGGGAAAAAGTGTAATTAGATTTTTGTTAACAATTTTAAAATGTGTTCTATTGTATGGCATCAGTAACTAGATGGCACAGTGGATAGAGTGCTGAGCCTGGAGTCAGGAAGACCAATCTTCCTGAATTCAAATCTATCCTCAGACACTGACTAGTTATGTGACCCTGAGAAAGTCACTTAACTCTGTTTTTCTTGATTCTCCATCTGTAAACTGAGCCAAGAAAATATCAAACAGGGTCATGGAGAGTCAGACATGACTGAAACAACTGGACAATTGCATGAGATGGTGGGTAGCGACTTAGCCTCAGAGTCTGGGAAATCCAGGTTCAAGCTCTACCTTTGACGTATACTGGCAGTGTGGCCCTAAGCACGGTTACTTAACCTATCAATAGATAACTATGATCATGGAATGTATGGAAGTAGCTGCTAGTAGAGAAGGAACTGAAGCATTGAACCTGTAGTCAAGAAGACCTCAATTCAAGTCTTCTTTCAAACAAGGCAAGGGTGTGATTCTGAACAAGTAACCTAATCTCTCTCAGCCTCATTGTCCATATCTATCAAATGGAGATAATAATTGCAGCAGCTTATTGACCTGCTATACAGGGTTGTTCTGAGGACCAAGTGAGATGAAATGTGCAAAGGGTTTTGAAAACATTAAGGCACTATATGAATGCTATCTGTTAATGTCACTATTAATGTAAAAATTGTCAGATCCAGCCCCTATGCTGTTGTTCCGTTGTTTCGATCATGTCTGACTCTTCATGGCCACATTTGGGGTTTTCTTGGCAGAGATACTGGAGTGATATGCCATTTCTTTCTCCAGCTCATTTTACAGATGAGGAAATTGAGGCAAACAGGGATAAGTGATTGCCCCTGGTCACACAGCTAGTTAAGTATTTGAGGCTAGATTGAAACTTAGGTCTTCCTGACTCTAGAACTGGCACTTAATCCTTAATCCTATCTCATAGACATTGAAGGTCAGCTTCCCATTATTATTTAAGATAATTTTAGCTTGAATGGAACAAATGTAGACCTCACACTTAAGAAAAAGGTATCAAAGTGAGTTTATAGTCACTTGGGCTGAACTGAAAAATAATAATTTCATTTAGAGCTTACCACATTTCCTACCAAATTAGTCAAAATTAATCAAACTTAAGCTCTATTGTTCAATTTCTTTTGCATGTTTATTCTCAAAACAACCCATTCTAGCATCCTTTTCTTTGTCTAAGTATATAGTGCTATGCTTCTGAGGTACCTTTGAAAGGGCTCAAATGCAGTGTATCAGATGCATTCTTTAACATCTAAATAGAAAGTCACTGTATGAATCAAGAAAATATTCACTACCAATACTTTTAGTAAAAAGAAATTGATTGATTGTCCCAAATCCACATATCTATGTAGCCAGGTTTCTAGGAAAAAGTATATTATTTCTAATCCATTTAGATGATGCTACTAGGAGAAATAAGCATTGATCCTTTTTTAAATCATAAAACCTTTACCTAATGATAAATGTTTTGATTTTAAATGCAGAACTTTCAACATTGCTTAGGATTCTGCCACTTTTCTGGAAACCATTATTTCCTGCGATAAATACAGATTATAATTCCATTACCAAACGATTGTGAAATCATCTCCATTTATGATGTTTTAACATCAAAAGAACAATTCTAAACTATTAAGAAAACCTTTTCTGATCTTACATCAATCATTTTAATAAACTAAGTTAACGCTATTCTGCTTGGGAAGAAGGCTCAAAAGCACAGTATGTTTTGAGAAACAGTTATGATTAATAAAATCACAAAAGTAATGTAGCTCACAATAGGTCATACCAAAACAGAATAAAAATCTGTGACATTCACATACTTATATCCTGAAAGACAATAAAACAGCATAATCACCATTGTAATAAAGCTACTTTTAAAACAATGGGAATTTTTTAAAGTACTAGTTTCAGTTTTTTAATTACTCTGGGACTGAAAATATGGGGGTTTAAAGATAAAAATTTGGAAATTATCCAAGACAATCAGTAAATTAAGATCTTAATTAGGAAATTATTTTATTATACATTAGAAACAATAGGTGTAAGTTACAGAGAAAGGCATTTATGCTTGATACAGGGAACAGTAAACAAACTACTCTCTAATAGTGCCCATCACTAACAGTAATCAAGTCCCTATTAGTAGCAGGGAGCCTTCTTTCAAAATAGCATTAATCAGAAAACAGTTTGCAAATATTAATCTGTTCTCATATTACCCATATGTCTCAAATTACTTTCCCACATTGGGAAAAGGGACCAGGAAAAAAAGATATTAGCCAGTCAAAAAATATTATTTATGTACCTACTAAATGCCAATCACTGTGCTATATGGCAGGGATACAAAGAAAGGTAAAAAACAATTACTGTTCCAAAAGTAACTCCTGGTCTCATGGGGGAAATAACATGTAATTAACTGTACATATAAACAAGCCATAGAAAAGGATAAATTGAAAATAATCAAGAGAGAAGGAGTAGAATTAATGGAGTTTAGTAAAACCTTCCTATAGAAAGTAGAGCTTTATCTGCGTGTGTGTGTTCATCCTTCGTTGCCATCAGAGAATTGATGACATAACTTGCACTTGACTTTTTTTTGAGTAAGGAAGGGCTGTGCAGGTCACCAGCCTCACTTCTCCTCCAGAGCCATCTGAATCCAGTGGCCAGATATTCATCAGGATGATTGGAGATGATGCAGGATGAGGCAATTGGGGTTAAATGACTTTGCCCAGGGTCACACAGCTAGTGAGTGTCAAGTATCGGAGGGGAGATTTGAACTCAGATCCTCCTGCCTCCTGCACTGGTGCTTTATCCACGGCATCATTTAATGCCTGAAGAAAAAGCTAAGAGGCAGAGATAATGAGAGAATCCAAGTGTAAGGGATAGTCAGAGAGAAGAGAATACCTGTAAAAAGAGGGTAACTGGCAATGTCAAAGTCTATATAGAGGTCCAGAAGGATGTAGATTGAGAAAAGGGCATGAAATTTGTCCATTAAGAGATCACTGGTAACTTTAGAGAGGACAGTTCCAGTTGTATGATATGGTCAGAAGCTAAGCTTAATTAAGAAAAGAGTTAGGAGAAAGGAAGTGGAGGAATTTATTATAAATGATGGCCTTCTCAAGAAGTTCAGCCACAAAGGGGAAAAACTATATGTGATGGTAGATATATGAATCAATCAAGTGAGAATTTTTGAGGAGAAGGTAGACATGGACATGTTTCTAGGCATTAGGGAAGTAGACAGTAGAGATAGATTGAAAATAAGTTAGACAGTTTGGATGATAGAGAGGACAATCTGCTAGAAAAGAGAGCATGGAATCCATTCCATCACTCGTGCATGTAGAGGGGTTTTCCCTTGGCAATTAGAAGAAACATCTCTTTATGTGAAATAGGATGAAGGAGGAGGTAGGGGCAGAGAGCATCTGAGTGATGTGAGATGAGGTGAAGTTGAGAAGAAGGCATGTTTGGCAACTGGGCTCAGTGTTTTCAGTAAAATCAAAGCAAGGTTCTCAGCTAAGGGGTAGGGATAGGGGAAACCATGGGAAGTTTTAGGAGAGATGGAAAGGTATGGAATAGCTGCTATGGTGAATAGGATGGTGAGTTGATTTAAAAGGCATAAAAGGATTACCTTGCAACAGTAAGGATGCACTTAACACTACGTAATGCAAACTTCGTGCTAGAACTAGTCAGCGTGGTTTTGTAATTTTCTCCAACTTTGTTCAGCAGTGTACAGGAGTGGAAACAGCAGATGGTGGGAATGATCCAAGACTGAGACTTGGCAAGGATCAAAAGGGAAAGCCATAAATAAAACCTGGAATTCCAGAGGTCCCTTAGATTATATGCTGGAAGAGAGAAGTACACTATACCCCCAAAGAAACCTTATTTTAAGAAGACATTTCAAATTAAAAGCAGAAATGAAAATAGATAAAAGCAGAGGTATGTTGAATTATAACATAAGATGAGGTGGCAAGTTGGTTTTGGCGGCAAGGTTTTTTAAATGCAACACTATTTGTTTCATGAAAAAATTTACAGGCATTAACAGTTAGAACATTACAGAGCATTATTACTTCTTTGTGACCTACAGGGCAAAGAAGAGTGGTATATTGAGCACAAGTAGAACGTAGGATACCTCCAAAGGTGACTTCTGTTCAATTAAAGACATGCGAGACTGTAACTAGGTCATAATTAGTGGATAGAAATCTGGACCTGGAGGAAGGAAAATCCGAGTTTAAATCTAGTTTCAGTCCCCTACTTGCTAACTGTGTGACCCTGGGCAAGTTACTAAACCAGGGGTGGGGAACCTATGGTCTTGAGGCCACATGTGTGACCTTCTAGAGCCTTAAATGTGACCTTTTGACTGAATCCAATAGGCTGCATGTGGCCTCACACCTGCACTAAACCTTTTTCTGCTTAATTTTGACCATTTATAAAATGACAAAAATAATAAACTCTATCTTCCAGGATTGTTGTGAGAATGAAATGAGATGATATTTATAAAGCAATTTACAAACTTTAAATATATATATTAAATATATATAATATATATTATTTATTTATATTTATTTATATTTTAAGTATTTATGTATTATTTATTTATTTGTATGTTATTTATTTATATATATTTATTTATATATATTAAATATATAAATGCTAGCTATTATTATCAAGGAAACATATGATCAGAAAAAGTGATAGATGGTTTTGTGGTGAGAACAAAGAAAAAGAGGCAAAATAAGGAATGTACTGGTACTTATGAAGTATAAAAATTATCATAAAGAAGGGTCCCACAATGTAAGTTGAGGATGAGAGGAATATTCTATGGCAAAGTTATGAGAAAATTTGGACAAGAATTGTACAAGCTGAGAAGGAATGGATGAGTTGAAATCAGTGATAATGGAGGAAATATCCACATTGCTTATTTTATACATCCATTTAAGTACAGCTGACATTCCACATGTGAGAATGAGCAAGGCATCCAATCAAGTGCCACTTTGGTCACCAAAACATATTAAAAGCTCTCGAAGAAGCCCTCTTGAACACTGGGGACAGGGAGGCAGAATGTGAAAAAAATCTGTTTGAATAGTTATCTATGAAGAATAGAGATAAGAACGAGAATCACATAGGATAGCAAGGTATAAATGAGTTGCAGTCTGCAGTAGTGCAGGGGATAAGGGAATATCCACATCGATGAGTTCAGTTCTTTAGTGAAGAATTTAAATAATTACAGCTGTTATGCTAAACACAAAACTGAGGAGAAAATAAATGAACAGATTGAATGCTCCCCAGGAATCCACATAATGTTAAAAGATGTAGAGAGTTAATATTGGAAGATGCTCTTAGGAGGATCTGTGAGAATATGTAGATAAGAATAACACAAAAGAAGAAAGCAAAGGAGGAATTCTACTTACTGTTTAGAAAGGAAGTATGTACATATTGATGAGATCATAGAAACATCATGTAGTTGGTAAAAGTGAGAAGTCCTTTTCACTTACCAATAGTAGTGTTCCATCTTGATAAGTTGGAGTATATCTAGAAGAAGACAACAGAAATAGTGAAGGGTCTTGAATCCATGCCATTTAAGGTTCAACTGAAGGAACTGGGCATTTTAAGCTTCCAGAATAGAAGGAGAACTACTTTCAAGAATTTGGATGCCTGTCATATAGAAAAGTATTTTCACTCATTCTGTTTGGACCCAAAGCACAGAACCAGGGGAAACAGGTGGAAGTTACAAAGGGGCAGGTTTAGGATAGATGTCATGAGAAACTTCCTAATTAGAACCATCTAAAAGTGATTGGACTTTCTTGAGAGGTCTCTTGGAGGTCTTCAAGCAGATAACAATTTGGTGGGTGTGTTATATTACTTAATGCTGATTCCTTTCATGTTTTGGTTAGATAAGATGACTCTTGAATTCCATTCCAACTCTCAAGTTCTGTGATTCTGGATTTTTTCAAGTTTTCATACATACCAGTAATAATGATGTTGATGATGATGATGATTTTACCTTTAAATATTTCACAAACAGCAATCTACAATTTTTGAAGTACCACTCACATACATTATTTTATTTAATTTGTCCAATAAATTCATGAGGTCAGCAAGGGGAGTATTATCTCCATTCTTTTCAGATGAGGAAATTGAAAAGTAGAAAAGTTGTGATCTACCCAAGTAATATGAAGCTGAGATTCAAATATATGTCCCTTGTCTCCTAGTCACAGAAGAGCAGAATTTCAAAGTTAACAAGAGTTAAGTAGGCATTTAGTCCAACCGCTAAGTAAAAGGAATCCCCACTGCTATATATCCAGACTCTCCCCTCCAAATTCTTCTGCTTGGAGGGAGAATTCTCTCTCTAAAGAGATCCAAGAATTGACATCCCTAAGCAGTCCATTTTATTTTTGGACAGCTCTAATAATTTCAAAGTTTTTCAAGGCATCAAGCCTAGATCAACCTCTTCCAACATGCACACATTTTGATTTTGCTAAGTAGTATAAGTCTATTCTTTCTTCCACATGACAACTATACTTGAAAATAAAATTATGAATTATACTCCTCCATCCCTGTCTGCCCTTCTCCAAGCTAAGCATTCCCAGGTCTTCCAACAGCTCATCATAGGACACAGGCTTAAGGTCCTTCCTTATTCTGGTTGCTTTCCAGTTAATTTCTGTCAACCTGTGACACCCCAAACTGAACACTATCCTTCAGATGAATTATGTTGTGAGAGCAAAGTACAATAGTATTTTCCTTAATGCTAATGCAGACTGAGATTGTCTTAGCTTTTCTAGGTTTGTTTGTTTTGAGCTGCCACATCATTCTTCTGATAAATATTGAACCTGTACTCCTTAAATCTTTTTCAGAACAACTTGTTACTTAATCATGCCTACCCCATCTTGACTTTGTGAATTTACCCTTTTTGTTCCCTAGTACTAGACTTTACATTGAATTTCATTAGTATTTCATTTATTAGATCCAGCCCAATGCTCTAGCCTGTCAAGATTCTTTTGAATTCTGTCTGTCATCCAGTGTGCTAGCCATCCCTTTCAGTTTTGTGTAATCTGAAATTTTGATGAGCATGCCTCCAATGCCTTTATCTAAGTCATTGATGAAAATGTTAAACATCACAGAACCAAACAAAAATCCCTGGTGTAATAAACTAGAGAAGTCCTGACACATTGACATTGAAATAGTAATTACCTTTTTAATTTATTCATCCTGATGCTCTTATTAAAATTAACATGCAACAATAGAATGTTTGAAAACATTCAAGGACCTAAATTTTTACTGGAAACTTGCTAGTTGGTTTCTGAGAATTCTTGGTAGTATTTTTGGCAAAGCAGATAAATCTATTTAAATGCATTTTGTGACCACCTATGTGGTGACTAAGAAATTGGAGAATGTAGTGTAGCATTAGAAATCAGACAGGCCTTCTTGCCAAGTTTTGGACTGTATTTACAAAAGGATCAATTATAACTGTTTCCTGTGAAGTTACAGGACTTAGTATGACTGGAAGGAAGCCCATCCCAAAATCTGAATAGGAGTATTTGGGGGTTTCAACTTAAATCAATAGTTTTCAGCTAGAAAGCTTTCTCTTGACAACATTCTCTACATGTGGAGAGGCAGTGTGGTGTAGCTGAGAGAAAATTGTCTTTAGAGTCGGGAAGACCAGGGTCCAAGTGCCCCTCTGGCCTATACTGGCTATTTGACTGAGCAAGTCACTTATCCTCTTGGCCACTCCCAAGACTACAACTTTTTGTGGAAGTTTAGGTCCTGCATTGGTAGAAGGAGTTTCCACATCCAAGAATTCCATAGATTTTTAAAATAATAGCCCTTGTCCCTCTGTCTTCCCCTTAAACATTGCTCCCCAATAGCTAATGGAGCTGGAGACAACCAAAGTCCCTTTGAAGAATATTCAAAATTATTTAATGACATCAGGAAAAAAATAAGCTTTGTTCTTCATATTCTGAAGAGCATTACCAGGATATAGAGAATCAGAAAAAAAATACTACAATTGATTTTCATTGTTTTTAGAGAAAACATATATTGCAGGATCTGGAGAGAATAGCAGTTGATCCATCTAGGGTGGCATTCCCCAGGTTTTCAGTATTAAATTCTTCACAGGAAGGCTTTTGTTTGCTTGTTTTTAAAGCACAGTAATGGCCCTAATAACCTCTGCATTATTTTACTTTAGGAGAATTTAATTTCTTTTCCATGTTTTTCCTTTCCATCACAAGTAGCAATCAGTCTATGTCCTGAAGCATGAAATCTACTTAGCAACTGTCATTTTATCCAATCCAAGCAAGTGTAACTACAGTTGTCTTTATTCATAAATGGTTTAGTCTTTTCTGAACACTAAGTTAATACTGAGAATACCAAGCTAACCCCTACCTCAAAAGAGTTCCATACTTAAATTACATATCATAAAACAATATTTGGGGTCTTCATTTTAAGTTTAGTGCTTTATAGCTTCAGAAAATACTTGTGTTTGAGGAAGATAAATTGATTTCTACATCATTTTTAAAAATTTGAATTGATAATATAATACTGTTATGGAGTGATGGTCATTTCTAATAATTTGTAAAGAATGACAGAAAAGAAAAACATTTCTGAAATTATATGCATATATATGCATGTGTGCATATTTTAATGTGCATACACATAAATATATGTGACATTTAATGTATATACGTATATATCTCATATCTAATCATTCTTACATATCATGAAACATATCTATTAGATCAGGTGTATATGTGTATTTCTCTGTGTTAATACACACATACATATACATTCCAAGAATTATACACATACACAGTATATCCCAGACATCTTAAGGCAGTTTTAAGATATTAAAGCTTAATTCTAAACTTATGAAACACCATGTATATATCTAGATCTGGACAGATGGAAGGACAAACTGCTTCTGAGCTTTTCATCCATTTGTAAACAAATCTAACAAGTCCTTCAAAGGAATCATTGGCTCTTCTGATTTTTTAAAATCTTTTATTGGGGAGGGGGATACCATTTCTACCACCATTCTTCTTTTATTAAATATATAAATATATGCATATATCTATATAATTATTGGAATATATGTATGTACTTATACATGTATATGCAAGTGTGTAAATAATCATCCCCCCCAAAACATCCACTAGTTATAGCAATGTTCAGAATAATAAGCTCTTAATAAGAAAAAGATTTATATTTTTAAATACTCAATAACAGTTCTAATGAGTATTCCAAGTTCCAACATCTTCCTGTTTATGCAGCTTAACAAATATATACATTATACATAAATATATATGTATGTGCATATTTGTACACATATACAGACATAGAATATAAGGAGGAAGGATTATTTTTTGGATTATCATATAACATTTTTAAAAAGAACTATAAGTTTGCAGGATTAATCTAAAGTACATGAAAATGTTAATACAGAAATTATACTTTGTAGGCTGTAGTATAATTTTTTCACAAATTTAATCACAATTATTACTATATATTATATTCTTCATTCTGATTTTTCTTGGCTATATAATGATTAATGTGTGGTGGAAGATAAAAGCACATCCATGCTCACTTGACATTGTTTTATTCAATAAAATATTTTATCAAGTTACCAAAAGCTAAATAATAATAGCACATGATCTTGTATGGCATCAGGAAGATTCTTGGTCACCTCCTTTATGTCTCACAAAACTCAACCCAGTTGTCCTGTATTTAGGCTTTAATGGAGCTTCATTGTCAACCTTAGGATTATGCCAAAGGGGAATATGTGAAACTGACACTCATTAGTTCAGTGATAGTTCCCTAAAGAGAATCATAAATAGGGACAAGAAAAGACTACAGCTATTGAAATGATTTCTCTGAAGATAGTTGTTATTTCCACAAAGACCTACCATATATGTATGTATGTATGTATGTGTGCATGCATAAAATCCAGACACTTGAATTATATTCAGAATAGGTCAGTCTAGACACATACTGCCTGCAAATGTTCATTTCCCTGAATTTCTTTAACACTCCCAGATAACCACTATTAGAAGATTCACTTATTTTAACAATGCATCATACTCAGTGTTGCATCCTAATACTGGTTGCAACTATATCTTCAATGGCCCTTGGCAATAGACACCAAAAGAGGGAACATAGGGTGTGGCTAGAGAGTTGGTCATGAAGCCCTAATGACCTGGGTTCAGGTTC
Source organism: Bettongia penicillata ogilbyi (assembly GCA_023548195.1). Taxonomy (NCBI): domain Eukaryota; kingdom Metazoa; phylum Chordata; class Mammalia; order Diprotodontia; family Potoroidae; genus Bettongia; species Bettongia penicillata. The sequence goes on from JAJHZJ010000371.1 coordinate 2,199,621, forward strand.
TACTTCTGACACAGTATAACTCTATGACCCAGAAACAAATTGCTTCACCACTCAGTGTTCTAGGGAATTCTGTAAAACTACAAAAAAGATGCTGACTTGTATAAGTAGAGGGATTCTGCTCACCTGGAAATTGCTGACGTCAATGAAATTACAGGTCCAAGCCCTCTCTACAACAAACACCAGTGATGCCTGCATGAGACAGGATGTAGCTCAGTATGCCATTTTTTTTTTCACTTCACAGCTCTTGTTTTAAAGTCCCTACACTTACATAGGCAAAGGATTAAGGGGTCATAGGATTATAGATCATCTTGTCCACTTATTTCATCTAACAGTTAAAGAAATAGGGCCAAAGAAGGGGAAAAATTACCCAAGATCACAAATAGAACAGCCAGGATTCCAACCCAGCACTCTATCCAAACACTGCATCACCCATACTCATATTAATAAAAAGATGAAAATTTGAAAACTACTTGACATGAGACTCATTTGATTTTTACAACAATCTTTTATGATATGTATTTTTATTTTCATTTAACAAATGAGGAAACTTAGATTCAAAGAAGTCAAGAGCTCACCCAGAGTCACATAGCTAGTAAATAACAGAGGAAAAACTTGAACATAGGTCTTCCTGATTCCAAGTCCAGTACACAACACAAAAACTAAGTCTGACTAGCTCAAAAAGTAGAGAGAGTCTTCATAGTTTTCCTTGGTTTAAGTCATATTATGATTTCATAGGACCTACTGCCTAAATTCTCCTTTCCTTCTATCTCAATGGACTGTTCCCATTGGCCTAATTCTGAAAGCGAATCTTAATCCAATTGCAAATTTCAAAACATGGAACAGATGGTAGTGTTTTGTGAGACTTGAGAAAGGTGATTGACCAGAATTGAACCTGACTTTGATACAAGACCATGTTCTATTATTGTTTAATTTTGGATATTTCTCCCCTAGGAGGAGGACAGAGGAGAACTAACCAGCTCCAGGACCAAGGTAAGAGGGGAGTTTTCTTTCAAAGGAATGTATATCATCCATTTGAAGGAAACCCCTCCCCCACCTGTCTTGTTTTTTCCCTCCTTCCTTTGTACATTTTTTTTTAATCCAGTTCTAGAGACCAAGATTAACACCTCTCCATGATGATGATTTCATCATCCAGCTATGGTGTTTACAAAGGAAAAAAAAACATGCATTTAAATCATATAGGTTTATAAGTCATTCCTGTCCACATCATTATTTCAAAGTCTTGACCCAATCTTATTATAGAGAAGACTAGATTTCTTTGAAAAGTGCTGCCCACACCTTGGAGGGGAAAGAAAAGATTTAATTTATCATTTTTCATTTTCTAAAATTTGACTTACGAATTAGTACATGGAAAGCAATATCAAACTGTAATGACAAGGAGTTCACAAAAAAGCCCTAATACTAATATCTGATACGTTACAATTAAACATATAATTTGTTATTAAGAAGATTTAAAACTTTCGTTTGTAAGGTGAGTTAAACACTCTAATGATTAATTATATTCATTACTTCATCAAGATGGAATATTATCCTTTACCTATTCAGCATTCTTTACATACTTAATAACAATATAACATTAGGCTACAATAGGCTATTATATTTTTAATCTTTTAACATTTTCATTTAAAGTTTTGAGTTCCAAATTCTATCCATCCATCACCTCCTCTCTCCCCAAGATAGTAAACAATCAGGTGCAGGTCATATATGTGCAACTATATAAAACATTTCCATATTAGTGGTTTTGTACAAGAAGACTCAAAAGAAACGATGAAAGTGAAAAAGTAGCATGTTTCAGTCTGTATTCAATCAATATCAATTTTGTCTCTGGAGGCAGAATAGATGCTTCATCATTAATCCTTTGGGATTATCTTGGATCATTGTATTGCTGAGACTAGCTAAATCATGCCCAGTTCCTCATGAAGCAGTATTGGTATTGCTGAGTACAACATTCTCCTGGTTCTGTCCATTTCACTACGCATCAGTTCATGTAAGTCTTTTTTTTCTGAAATTATCCTGCTTGTCATTTCTTATAGCAGAATATGACTCCATTACAATCATATACCACCGTTTGTTTAGCTGTTCCCCAATTGATGGCCATCTCTTTGATTTATATAGGCTGTTATTAGTAAATACTTTATATCTTTAAAAGCCATCAGAGAAAATAATTATCCAGATAGCAAGGAAAAATAAATATTATTACTGAGTGTTAACTCTGGGTCAAGTCCATATGTTCCTTTTTAATTGCTTGGTTCACCCTGACTGCACTCTTTATCTGAATTTGCAGTTTTCTATAGAAGAAAATTGCAACCTTTGGTTTAACCGGGCCCATTTGATGATTTTAAAGGGCATAAGAACAAGAGGGGCAAGTGGTAAGGAGATAAAAGGACAGCCAGAGGAAAGACTTTAAAAGCAGGAAACATAAAAATAGTTTGGAAAGGTCGAACTTCATGTTATTGTACTTTTGTATTATATGTTTGTCATTATTGCCTTTCATGGGCTTATGAAAATATAGCTAATAAAAAACTTGATCCTGAGAAAGCCAACTAGCAACATCCAGATCAAGAAAAAGAGAAATGTTGGGCCCAAGAAGGAAGAATAATTTAAGAGATTGAGGAGGATATGGTACAGAAAAATTAAAGAATTTTGCATCAAAAAATCATCACATTTCAAAAACAGAATTACTGAACCTCATTATTTCTCCAAGTGAATGTTCAGTAGCTGAATAGAGGGTGTTTGTTGTTTTTATTTGAAGGGGGAGGGTAATGCCAGGATCTGTGATTGTCTTAATCTCTTGAGGAAATTTCCTCTGCTAATATATATTAACAACTCACTATCTTGGATTTTTTCTGGTGTACTGAAAAATTAAATGGCATGCTCACGATAGCTACAGAAGAATGTGCCAGAAGCAGAGCCTAAATGGAGCTACATCTTCTATCCCCTACATCATGCTAATTCATTTTCATATTGCTCAGACTTTTCTTGAGAATGTTTCCATAATACTTTAAAAAAATCTTTTAAGCTATGTACATTTTTACTTGATGTGATTCACACTGAACTAGAGTCACAGAAGACATAGCTATGGAAATAAATTTGTGGGTATTTTCCATCCCAGTGGTCCTCAAATGCAAGAGTTTGTTGTTTTAAGGGGAGTGGATTTCAGGAAGATAATCAAGTTTTTTTGTAACTTTTATTTTTGTAGATGAATTTAGGTTCTAAGTCACATATATTCTCTACCAGCACCAAAATAATTTCAGAGCAACAGTTTTCCTAACCTTTTAAAGGACAAAGAAATTGCTTTGCTTTGTAGAACTACAGTCTAAGCAGACACACAAATGACTTGAGTATCTCAGGTGTCTTTAGTTTTTTAATTTGTTAGATTTCTATTGCCATTTTCTCCCAAGAGCATGGATTTAATATTATCTCACAGATGTGATGTAGATAGCTTAATTTGAATTCTTAATGATGTATTTCATAGTATATAATATATATAGCTCATTAAAGGAAAGATGTTTCAGTGATACTGTAGTGATGATTTCCTGCAACATGTATCTTAAATTAAAATTAAGTCAATCATTGAAATGAATTCTGTTGAGCATCCAAAGATAGGAGCTATTCCATTTGATGACTACTTTTGAAACAGAATTTCACAGAATAATCAAAACTATCACCTTAAGTAATACCTGATTTCAAATGAGAACAGATGGCATAAAGAATTTATTAAATTATCTGATGTGACCACACAGGGAAGCAAGGGAGTTGGAGTTATTTTGTATTTTACCGAAAAGAAACATCTGTAACATTGGGGATGGAGGGAGAGAAACTTCTTAGCAATTAAAATTGGAACAATTTGAAGTTGGAACTGGCTGCTTCAGGAAATAGTGGCTTTCAGAAGAAGCTAGATGACTAACTATTAGGTATATTATAATGAAGCTTCTTTTTTTTTTGTATGGTTTCAATTAAATGCCCCTGGAATCTCCCCCAGTTCTGAGATTCTGTGGTCCTGTGAATTTACCAACTTGTCTTACTTTGATTAAATAAAACACACCTTAGAATATATTTATGTAGTTTGGAGGCATTAACATAGCAAATGATATTAATATTCTAATATTTCTACTATTTATCATATTTTTATAAAAATTTTTATTTTTTATAAAACCCTACATGTAATTGCTGCACAACTGTAATTTTAGATATTTATTCCGATGAGTGACCAAAGTGATGGTGCTAAGTTTGTTGTAAATGATATAATGAAAATATCCCACACATATTCTTTAAATAACTTTCTTTTCTTTATTAATTATTTACAAAGTATTTATTTTGTTTATGAGAGTCATAAATCATTTTAAACCTTGCTTAAAGAAAATAGGTAGACTTTTATCTAGAGGAGAGTAGTCTAAATGCCCAGTAGATTGGTGCCTTAATGCGTGAAATCAATCTTACTCCACTCTGGTGATGAAGATGTGGGCCATGATGGTCTGAAATAGACTATAATCACTGTAAAGATACATTTGGGCTACAAAGATGTCCCTGATCTTAGAAGTCCAGAGTGCTACAAGTACCAAGCTAAATCTTGACCCCAAATTTTCCTAGCACAGACTCAAACTTCTAATCATCCTATAACCTACCTAATGTCACAGGGATACTTCATGCTATGGATTCTCTGAGGGCAAGACTGACTTCTCAGATAAAATATAAATTAGAGTTTCCCTCCAGATTATATTGAGTTACACTAATATTCCTTGACTAGACTATTTAAAAAAAAAAAGCTTACTCCATGGTATTTTACTTGATTTAGAATGTCAGGATTTTCCATGGTTATTCTTTTCCCACAGTAATCTCATGATCACCTCTCTTTTTAGTCTACCAGAAATTCCTCAGGATTGAAAATTGCCATAGTGGAAATGAAGAATGTGGAAATATAATGAGTACAGAGGCAAAATGAAGAGCAGTGCAGCACAGTGGACAAAGCACTGGGCTCAGAGTTCAGGACAGTCTTGGGTTTAAATCCTGCCTCTAAACATTTACTCTCTGAAACTGGGCAAGTCACTTAATTTCTCCAAGTCTCAAGCATCAGCATAGGACCTGTCTACCAAATTATAGATAAGCTGCCATTTGGACTGGAGGAGGGAATTCCCACCAGGAGTTTTCTATAGTGAGGAAATTATAGTTTATCTGTACATTGAAGCCATCCAGATTTCTTGAATCTTGAAATATTGTTCTCTTTTCCATCTTTCCAGCCCCAGCCCCACTTCCTAGCATTTCCTAATTCACTGTAGAAGAAACCACACAGAAAAATCTGATTAGAGTTAGAATGGCCACCACAAAGAATTCCTCACTCAATGGAGGTTATTCTCCCTGCTAAAATGTCCTACAGCCAACCTTCCAGGTTCATACAGCTCTATAGGATGTCGTGAGACCACAGGAGGCAGTTAGAGCTAATGAAGCAACTCAAGTCTTTAAGGTGATACTATCCACTCTCAAGGGAAAGAAACTGTGTCATCATCTATGATAACATAGGCCAAAAATCTTTAAAGGAAATGGATTTAGAATTCTTGGACTGTAACTAATTTATGATCAAAAGAGAAAAATTAATGTATCGTACAATCCTTTCAATAAAAGTCATAACTTTTCAACAATATGAGCTTCTTAATCCTACAACTTCTTTTAAAAAGCTGCTTTGGTTCATGTGTTTGTTTATATATAATATATATAAACATATATTATATATATATTTATGTATAGATGTGAGATAAGGACATACCACCTTTACTTCCATAGAGGACCTGTTTCCTTTGCCATATTTCCTCAATATGTATCCTTTTTCCAGAGTAAATCTGAGTCAAAAGCCAGGGTTAGGAGAAACCATATCATACATATTAAGTTATAAAAATTATATTAGCAGCAACTAAGTGGCTCAGTGAATAAAGCACTGCGCCTGCAGTCTGGAAGATATGAGTTCAAATTCAGCCTCAGACTCCTACTAGTTGTGTGATCATAGGCAAATCATTTAACCTTTCTTTGCCTCAGTTTCCTGAACTGTAAAATGGAGATAATAATACCACTTACTTCCCAGGGTTGTTTTGAGGATGAAATGAGATATTTGTTAAGTGCTCAGAACAATGTCTGGCACACAGTAGGCAGTATATAAATATTGTAATTGTTGTTCCATCATTTTACTCATATCTAACTCTTTGTAACCCTATTTGGCATTTTCTTGGCAAAGATCCTGGAGTGGTTTGCCATTTCCATCTCCAATTCATTTTACAGATGAGGAACTAAAGCAAACAAAGTTAAGTGACTTGCCCAGGGTCACACAGCTAGTAAGCGTCTGAGGGCAGATTTGAACTCAGGCAGATGAATCTTCTTTCATCTTCAGGCCTAGCATTCATATTACTAAAATAGTATGGTCATATAAATATTAAAATAATATATAATATTTTAAAATCATGCCTACATAAATATTACCTATTAACAGTATGCAGCTAACCACTAAAAAATCTGAAATCTTAAGCAACAGAATTTTATAAAATATATAATTCTTAATTTCAGGAAATATCCTAGAATATCAATGATGTCTCAACTGCTCATTTCATTTAATTAAATCCAAAGGGAACTAGGCCATGAATTCAGATAGCTCTTAGTAAGTTATTGTTAATGATAAATTAAGGGAAGGGGATCTTAAATTAGAAATTAATTCAACTTTGCCTAAAACTGACATGATATGATGATAGAAAACATTTTTTCAAAAGTTGCTTTTTATTGATAAATTTCAGTCTGAATTTAGTTTTTAAAATACCACTCCTGTATCTGAGTGAATATTCAAGTTATAAATGTCAGGCTTACCCTCTGATTCATAACAAAGCTTTCTTTGAATTTTATCACATCGTTTTTTTTTGTTATCTCATATTTTATTTCTATCTGTATAAACAAAGCAAAAAAGTATCCCCTTTTTCTAACTACCCATGTTGTCTATGAAATACTTTTCCTTGAGTGTTTTGTTTAGGAAATGGGAAATTGTTAACTATTACCTTGTTTTAACGGTTCTGAAAGAATAGTTAACATCAGTAGACTTTTTATGTCTCTCTTACCAACATCTAATGGAAAGTTTTGATATCTTTTTTGTGCCTTACAAATTTCCTCCTGACAGGCTTTTCATCTGTTGAGTACTTTTGTCTCTCCAAAACAGCCTAAGTACTGTAATTGTAGTGTTTCCCCTTTTAAGTATACCACCTTCTTCTTTTGCTTAAATACAGCCTTTAGGAGTACTGGGTTCTGTGTAAATTCACAACTTAACTTGACTAATTATATTGAATACCTACTATATGAATGGCACCACACTAGATACCAAGGAATTTACAGTCCTGTAAATGGGAGAGACAAGGCATGTACAAAAGAAAGCATTAAATCACAATGAAAGGCAGTGTGTGACTAGGAACCAAAATGACACAGAAAATGAATTATAGTAGTTAGGGATAGGATGAATTACTAGAACCTGGAGCAATTGAGAAATATCTCTTGGAGAATCTGGAGATTAGGCAGACCCCTTTAAGTAAAGAAGGGAAAAGGCTTACTAGGCTAAGAACAACAAGGGACTGAACTGGGAATTAAACCAAGTGTATACAGTTGGAAACACAGGAGATGGTCCTGGCTGGAACAAGTTCATAGCAGGGACTGGACAAAGTTAAGTTTGGATAAGTAGGATAAGATCTAATTGGAAAGAAACTTGAGTGCCACCCTGAGGAACAGGCCTGGAGATCAGGAGAGCAGTATCCTGTTCTTGACTCTTGTCGCTGATTAGTGGAATAAACCTTAAGGATGTTATCTCTAGGCATAGTTTGGACAACAGAGCATCACTGGAAATAAATACATGAATAGGAAGATAACACTACAAAATCAATAGCTTATCCTTCTTGTGTTCATGTACTAAACCACGTAATCAAACTGAATGCTGTTCTCCTAATTCATCCCACTCTCCTCCCTCTATAGCTTCATTCATACTATATTTCTAAAATGAAATTCCTCCAAACTTCCACTATTTGAAATGCTATCCATCCTTTAATACCTAACTCCAACGTACCACTTCTATGAGACTTTCCCTGATTGCCCCAGCCCAAAACTGTCTCTCCTTAGATCACATATAAGACTTTCTTTGCATTTCTGCTAAAAACTTATCGGATTCTGTTTTTTATTATAGTCATTTTTAAGCTTGCCCAGGACCCCTTCTAGATTATGAGTTTCCTGAAGGCAGCACCATATCTTATTCATCTTCATATTCTCATTACCTAGCACAGTGCCTTGTACATAATACACAATACAAATATTTTTCAGTTAAATTAAGTTATAGGAAAATAAATCTGGCACTGGTCTACTTGGTGAGAGATGGAAGCACAGAGAACTATTTTGAGACTCCTGTAATCCATTCATAAGGTGATGAGAAAGGAAATGGCAAGGAAGGGGTAGATTTAATAGATATTTGAAAGGATTATAACACTTGATGATTCACTGAAAATCATGACTTAAGAAGGAAAAGTAAAAAATATCAGATTTTCAGCTTGGGTGAACGGTGGTGTTAAGGGAAAAAATATTAAAGAAACGAAAACGAGTTATGGAAGAGGATTAAGAATGGGACAGGTTCAAGTTTTGACTATGTTGATCTTTGAAATGACAGTGAAGTTGATATATTTAAGTTGATATATTTCCTTTAGACAGTTGAAGATATATGACTGAACTTAAGATGTGAAATCAAGGCCAGCAATAAAAAGTGAAGATTGGTTGGCATTTAAAATTAAGAAGCTGTAGTAGTGGCAATAGCAGCAGTCGTAGTTGTAGTATTATAACTTCTCTGTTTCTTCCAAGTAAGATTTAGAAATCATATAGTCTGAACTCTTCTGTTGTTCTTGGAGGAAGTATTGCTGGCATTTTAGTAATTAAGCCTTCTTTGAATGGAGTCTAAGTTATATCTATTTATTTTATATAGAATACCATTTCATGTAGTATTTGTTGATACCTTACATTTTGACTAATGGAAAAATATATGGTACTGTACAATAGTGACTAATGAATAATCACTCCTCAAATAGCTTGCTATTGCTTTGAGTGAAATATAAATATACCTCTTTCTACTTAGCCATTCGGAAGGTATCAGGAGGAATGTCACTGCAATACTCCTATCAAGAAGTAGCCAAACTGTCAATGCAGGGTTTAAGAGTGAATCAAATAGTTCATGTTTTCCAAAGGTTTACTAAAATGCAGTGCTCCATCTAGGATCAAAGTTATCTATGCCTTTTAGCTATGTGGTCTTGAAGGATAGGAGTAGGGTGGGGAGACAATAATCGTACTCATGAGAAATAGCACGTGTGGCTAACTTGCACATTAATTAGTCTTTCATTTCTAAATGTTAAGCTGGGCTCCATCAAAAAAAAAAAAGCAACCAGAATCTGGACTTTAAATAGATAGGATGATATGCCAGCAGATACCATAAGGTAGTGCTATAGTAGGAAAAGCAGCAGACTTAGAGGTCAGAGACCTGACTTCTAGACTTGGCTCTGTCACTAACAAGTCTCATATTCTTGAGGAAGTCACTCCATGGACTTCACTTGCCTCACATGAGAGTTTTGAGCTAGATGACACTATAGAGATTAAATTTTCCAACTTATGTATTCTGAGTCCATAATTTTAAGTTGATCAGCAATATGGTAAAGTAGACAGTGAGTAGAATTTGGAGTCAGGAAAACCTGGGTTTAAGGGCCATCTCTGAAATGTGGATGTGTGACCCTGGACAGGTTGTTTATCCCCTCTCTATTCCCAAGAAACTCTCTGAGATTCTAAGTTACAGAGTCATTGCTGACCTACATTGGAAGAGTGAATTCCTCACAGAGTTCACTGTGACAATGAAATAAGAGGCCTGGTAAAGATAAAGATGATAGATAGATGGATGGATGGATGGATGGATGAATAAGTGAGATATGTCAGAAGTCACATTCAAAGTAAAAGAGATGTGGTGGAAGAGGCAGGCCTCATAAGTCTAAGCAATCAAAGAGTCTGAATTTCTGGAGGGAGTGCAGAGAGTAGGTAGTAGAGGACCAGGTCCACTGAGTCAAGTATCCAGAGTTGTGGGGGAAAAGTCAGGATCTAAGTGAGGGGACTAAATAATAGGTATTATATACATTAAGTGCTGAGGTGTTGTGAGAAACAGCCACAAAGGATAAGGACGAAGAGTTGAGCTAAGACAATGAGGTCACATAGCTACCATAGCATGTAGAGATAATGATCAGGAAACCAGTTCACATAGAAAGAAGACATGAAATAATCATAAGTCCTAAGAACCAGGTTAAGGTCAGAATCTGTAGATGATGTAAGTAGAGAGTTAAAATCTGAGTAATTAGGCCAAAGATGGCATCAAGGCAACCAAGTAACACAGTGAATAAAGGCACAGGTATTGTTAGGGTATAATAACAGGAAGTCAGGGGCCAACAGACCAGAATGACCTAAATGTCCAGGCATGAGATAACTTAGAGGTTTAGGGTGAACATGACGAATTGCATCCATTTATCCCTGAAGCTGAAAAATAGCACAAGAAGTAATGTCTGGCAACCAGAAGAGTACTGGATTTGGAGATAAAAGGCTGGGTCTCAATGCTAGCTGCCTCATTAATAACTTTGTGACCTTGGGCAGATCACAGTTGCTCAACACCTAAATTTACTCATTTACAAAATGAAAGGGATGAACTCTATGGTCCCTTCTAGCTCTAAATCTATAACTGATATCCCAGCATCTAGAACATTTGGACATGTTCCTGCAGCAGCATCCCCAGAGCAAGACTGTCTGTTCCAGGCTGGAAAGTATTGATTTTTCTCCTGATTTTTAAGTAACCTCCCTAGTATAGACAGAAAAGATTTAGAAAATGTATGCTTCTCTACCAGATTTGTGCTTTTCCCCAAGTGGAAGCAGTGTTTTGCAATATCAGTAGTTACAAAGAAGTCTAGGTTCTCCAGAGTGTTCTTATAGCTTCCATATAAAAAGCAGCAGCAAGCAAATCAATCAATCATTGAGCATGCCTACCAAGTGTATATCCATTTATATTATATACATATATGTATACAATATTAGTTGATTTGAATTGAATTGAAAAATCAAGAATGGACATTAGAGCAAGGGCTTTGGGACTTCACAATCAAGCCTGATACTAGTCAATGGCCTTTTGAAGCTGGAGCTCCTAAGGCCCAAGCAGGTCTCCAGAACGTGAATGGACTTGAGTCCATAAATAAAAATAAATTTGGTAGGCAAAGGAAGGGAGACAGAGCAATCCCTAACACCTCCCCACTGGCAGCCCAAACTGAATGTACACTTGAAGTTAGACTTACCCACAGGGAAAGCATCAATTATTTCCATTTATTTGAGAGAATGATTTTAAAACATTTGATGTGGCTGAGACAATGTAAGAACTAGAAGTTGTACAACATTACTACATGGGGATTTTACAGGAATGGCTTGAAAAAACACTTGTCCTTCTGAACATTGAGATACTCGGGTTCCTCCCATCGTCCTCTGTTCTACAGATGGGCATGCTGACTACTTTTAAATATGAATCATAATCAGTCCTTCTGAGCAAACACCTCAGTAGAATCCATTTACTCAAGTAGGAATTAACAATGCAAATATGGAGGAAAATATAACCTAAAAGCAGCTGAAAATTAGTATAGCATTTATTCACCTTTTACAATCCCCCTTGACACAGTTGGATTATGGAGCAAATAAAAGAAGCATGTAGAAATCACAGACTTAATTGCCAATGCACCATACAGAGACCCAAGTAAAGAGACTAAATCCTTCTTTAATAAAAAGGTTTTAAAATTATCTTTATTTTAATTCTTTTCCATTTTCCATTTAATCTGAGTTTGATTCTTCCCATCAAGAAACATCTCCCCTCTTTTTGTGTCTGAGCTACTGATCATTCCTCAGAATTGTTTTACCCCCATTAGCTAGATATTACCTGTGGCATTGTTGCTATATAAACTAAATTGAAGAAGGGCTTAATTACATCCAAAGGACTACAGAGCCATTTAGACCCAGTCCCAACTTTCTGAATGGTCTCTCAAAAGTCACTGAGGCAGATAAAGGCATGTGCTTGCCTGTTGGAAGGGATAAATTGGGAGAGAAAGTAATAACAAAGCTCCAAGTTAAATTGAAAACTTAGTGGAGCATTGATCATGCTGAGAAATAGTTACTTTCTGGACCTTAAAAGAGAGTAAAAGACTAGAACTGTGAACTGAACTGCTTATCTTGAGGGCTGAGTAGGCTACTAAATTTTGCTTTTTATCATTTAAAAGGGTAAGTCCTATACTTTTATTTACTTTTCTACATTCTCCTGGTTGATATGAATAATAATCTCTCTTAGTAAGGCATCCATGGACTTCATATAAAGTGTACGGGATTATCTTGGGCACTCATTTTCTATAGTAGTGTGCTGACCACACATCTTTTTGTGATGTACATCTGGGGGTACATGCTGACTGGGTGACCACAGATAAGTCACTTGGTGACTTAGTGCCATAGGTTATTCTCAAAGACTAGTCGTAAATCAGACAAAAAGCTTTGCCAGAAATTTTCCACACTGATTGTCTCACAGGTTTAGAGTAAAACAAAACTTAAAAAAAAAAAAAACAATTTAAACAGCTGAAAGAAAATATGATACATCGGCTCCTCCTGATTAATCTGACTTTTTTGAAATAAGCAACACCTTAAGTGAAATAAAAATGAGTAATTTGCAAAACTTGTATCAATACCAGTTGTGCAACAATCATTTAAATAGCTTTAAATTGAGTATAGTATAGGTTCTCAAGGTCATTACTAACTAAATAGAAAGCATGTTTTTACTGAGTATATTTTTCCAGGTAATCCTTATGTTTGTTTCACAGAAAATCTAAACTTCTATTAAATGACCATGGCTCAACAGCCTATTGAAAACAATATCTAACTAAGCCCTTGGAATTTTAGTTAGCTATTAGAAAACTATGAGAAACAGGTTCTTGCTAGAATAGTGTAACAAAGACCTGATTACATTTTTTAAAATTCCTAAATAAATATAAAAATAAAAAGCTCCTGAGAATTTCCTAGGACCTCTTAGGACTCATGTAATTCTATTACCCTAATTTGGGAAACCAAAGGCCTTGTCTATGAATATATACTCATACTTTAAAATGTAGCGTATTTAGTAGAAGACAGACTGATTCTAAACTGTATTGAGGTGGATGCAGCCAAAGGCAAGAGAAATATGTGATATATGAAAAGGTATACCTCCTTTCCTTTTGTGCTTTTGAAAGATGTAGCAATTTCCTGAAGCAGATCTTTTAATTCTTTATGAAAAGACCCATAAGTTGATCTAAATACTTGAACAGGCCTCTTTCCTAGACCAAGTAATTGTTCAACTTTTCATCATCCTGTTACACCAAACTCTTTACCTTCAAAAAATAAGATATCTTTTTTTAAAAAACTTGCTATCTTAAGCATCCTCTACTCTGCAAAAGTTGGATGACAAACCCCAAGGCCAAGCTTAGTGCCCTGTACCTATGAGTCATACGCACAAGCAGAAAAGGTGGCCATAATGACACTGTTATGAGGTAGGGAAAATACGATCTGGTGTGCATGACATTCCTTGGACACGATCAAGTATCAGAAGTTTACTTCCTTTTTGTAAGGAAAAGAGGGAAGGTGCATATTTTATCTAGCACAGAAGAATCTCCAGAACTCTTTGGCACACATCTCAAACATTTTAGTAGCTCATAATTATACTTTGTAGGTAGTGTGATGAATAGAGCAGCGGGTAAAAACAAAGAAACTGTCTATGCACCATTTACCAGATTACCTTTAGCAATTCATTCATTAGTCCTTTATATTCTTCATTTTCTCAGCCTCTCCTATAGCAATAAAATGTGACTTTGTCTCTCTGTCTCTGCCTACCTCTGTCTCTTTCTCTGTCTGTATCTCTCTCACACACACACACACCTACCTCTTTATATGGTTGTGAGGATGAACAAGCATCAAGTACTTGTCAGGTACTCTTTATATACCAGGCACTGATAAAATTATAAATACTTTGGATCAGAGAAATAAGTAACATTTGATCCATATAGGAAAAAATCATGAAAGAAAATACTATAATATCCTGTCATATGAAAATATAACAACATTTATATTGCCCTTATTTGTAATCTTTGTAGCAATGAGACTTTGAAAATTTCCAAATAATAAAGTGATATCAAACCATAATTCCACAAATGCAGCAGCACCCAACGTATAGACACAATTCCAGTGGAAGGTTTATAACAACCTTTCTAATGCTGGGCAAAACTGTCGCTGTATTGTCTTGAACTTTCAGAAGATAAGAAGAAATACTGGTTGAGTACCCAGGGTAACTTTTGAGTGACAGAAATGGTTCTCCTCCTGTATCCCTATTTAAGTGGACTTCATTTATAGCTTGCATTGTTGCTCTTACCTCACTCTCTACTGGCTAGTACTTTTAACCTAACACAGCCTATTGAGTGAAATGACTTTATATTACCTTTAAGCTCTTTTCGGTGATTCTTGTTACAACATACAAGTGGTATGTTCTTTAAAAATAAAAAGACTCCCATGCCAAATACTTTATATCACAATCCATAAAAGCAAACCAAACAAATATTAAGCATACAGAAAGAAACTTTTGGAATGAAAATAAGTTTCATTAAGAAGACTCCATCTTTTCGTCATCATTATTTCCTCTGACTGAAGCACTTCACCTAGATAGCGAAACAAAGCAATCAGTGTGGTAATCGTTTTGTTTTGGTTTGACATCAAGCAAACTTTCAAAATTGGACAAAACTGACAGGTAACAATGACGAGATGGTTTGCACTTAAACACCATCAAATAAAAGCAGTGGTAGCTGCCAGCTGGTATAAGGATAAGCCTATACTCTTTCTAACATAAGCACATCATAGTAGTTAATGGTGAACTGGGGAATGATTTATTTTCCTATGTTAACTTGTACAATGTGAACCAAGAAATAGAAATAGCAGTGTGAAACTAAACCATTTTTACATGGCCTAATAGATGTTGTAAGAAAGACAATGTCGGACAGCTTGATTTTCAAACAATTACCTTAGTTGAAAGCATTTTTTCCTTCTCCATTTCTTTATTTTTTCATTTTCTTTTATTTTGCTGTGAAACCGTCTATGGATATGGCTAATAACCCTGTTAAATAACCCTCTCATAAGGTGACTTTACTTTCATAAAAGACTTTCTACTAAAGAATATATAAAACAATTACAAGCCCATCCACTATTAAATTTATTTTAATATGCTATGTCTAATCTTAAAACAAAATGTGCTATTTTAAAAAGTTACTTTTCTTTCTAAGGATTAAATTTCACAAAGAGATAACGTTCAGACTATTTAAACAAATTTTGTCTAATATTTACACATAATAACAAATTAAAATAACTCCATTGCCTCCCAAGAGAGATTTTATTTTGGTTTTTAAATAGCTAGTATGTTTTATCCTGGATTATCAGCTATTCCTATGCTTGAATTTGATTATTCTTGCTGAAATGTATTTAGAAATGGACCGTTGGTGCTCTGCTGCAGGGCTATGAATTTAGAGGACCAATTCTGGTCCTTAGGTAGCAAAGAAACAAGAGAACTTAAAACCTAGTTAGCAAGAATAATTGTTAAAATTGGTAGACTAACACAAGGGCTTCCACTGTCCCAATCTGTCCCATCAGTAACCTCACACTAAGCCAAACATCTTTATGCTGATTGCCCTACATGTGGTTTCTGGGAGTTGTCCTGGGCACAACTATTTCTAATTATAACTCTGTTTTCTAGTGACCACAATGATACCCTCGTATTGTTCACTTTAGAGAAGCCCATTTAACTCCTTAAGGGCTCTCATATAACATGGATTTAGGTAAACTCAATTACTCTCATTTCTACTGTGTAAATGTTCCCATAGGGGCTAAATGAGTGCCTCTGAAAGCGAACATTTTAACCTGGAAAAATATTTGAAAACCAGGTGCATCCAGTCAGTGTAACAGCTAAAATATAAAACTACTTAAAATATTAAAAACAGATTTTAGGAAAAATATTTAAATAATGCATCTACTAAAATACATAAATCAACTTATCAGATTAATTAAATTTCCAAATCTAATTGAAATATCATTCAAATACCAATTATAACCACACTTAGATAGTATTACCTTTGCAGTTCCCATGGAATTTTTCAGCACTCAATATTTATTGAATTATCATAAAACCGAGAGAGGCCTTGTGGAGTTCATGAATAGAGGAACTGGAGCAAAAAAGGCCAGGGTTCAAGTCCTGTCTCTAATACATACTATGTGACTATGGACAAGTCATTTAACCTCTCAATGTCCTAGACAAATTCTCCAAGGCTAAGTTGCGGGTGAGCTGCATTGGCGAAGAAAGTTTCTCCAATGGGAATTCTCTATACCAATGAAATCAGACATCTGACTAAAACAGCAGGGTCAGATATTTCCAAGGTTGAAATTACTCTGTGGTTTTAAGTGGGAAATTTCATTAAATGAGCCCCCTAGTG
The DNA here is from genome assembly GCA_023548195.1 of Bettongia penicillata ogilbyi. Lineage (NCBI taxonomy): Eukaryota > Metazoa > Chordata > Mammalia > Diprotodontia > Potoroidae > Bettongia > Bettongia penicillata. Next base: position 2,216,234 of record JAJHZJ010000371.1, read on the forward strand.
GCTTAAAAGACTTCTTTCTCATGTATCTAATTTAAAACTAGGATAATAGAAAAATAAGACCCACTAAACATTTTTAATATTATTTAATGTATGTGATAGTAAAATAGAAGAATTAAAGATATTTTCACTTACCTACTTAGTGTTTTTTAAATACAGTCATTAGTCTTCTAGACAAAATTTAAGACATATTATCTCTATCCATAGTAACTGTTCTCTTATAGACTCAAATCTGGAGAAAACTTCCTCAGGGCATGTGTTCTGTACAAGCGATAGATTAAAAGGAAGGCATGACTTTCTGAGGTTTAATTATTTAGTTAAAACAACCAAAATGTATACATGATCCTCTTTTCTAAATAACAAGCAATGGCTTTAACAATCTAAATAGAATTGAGACCTTCTCCCTGAGGCCTGACTTCCTGTCTACCTCCATCAAAACCTACAAAGCTGAACCAGAGCATGGAGCTACAAATCTTACAGCCCCCCCTCCCACAAGAAAGGCAGAAACTCTGTGCTCAATTTAACTGTGTGGTGTGGAGGGTAGAGAAGAAATCGGTACTTAAGGATTTGCTAGCATTCTCCTTCAGGGAAAAAAATGCAACCTCTGGAACACTATTTACCTACCTTTAAATGCTGACCTTCTGCAAGAATCCAAAACATAGTCCCTTAAATCCCAGTTTATCTGTGTTTTGCCAAAGTTTCCATCTAATTGTTCATCAGCACAAACTATCTGCCTTAAGGAAGAGCTATAAAAGAAAAGCTACCAAATACCACAGGCATATTTATCCCATTTGAAAATAAGCAAAATAATACAGACTTCTGATTTGGATTGCAGTGGAGGGGGTTGTAATATGGTAATGAGAGGTTTATTTACCGTGTGGGAGAAGCTTATAAAAGAGCTTAAATCCTCATTCCTTCTAACATCTTAACAGCTGTGCAGTTTCTTACAAAATATGTTTTATCGTTTCAAGAAATGCTGTTAACCTCGCAGTTTTAAAACTGAATGAACAAGGCCTCTTGGACAAATTGAAAAACAAATGGTGGTACGACAAAGGAGAATGTGGCAGCGGGGGAGGTGACTCCAAGGTTAGCCTCAATGTCACCAAAGCGGGTAAACAGTATGTAAAGTAATTGGTGCATCTGCTGGGGTCCTTCCTTCTGGCCTGAGACTAGTGATGCCTACCAGGATTGCTGGTAAAAGCTCTTCATGTACTATAGTACGCAATTACTGTCAAAGCAAAAATATTCGCGTCTGTTGTCAATTTCAGAAATTAATCCTACCTAATTGGAATTTTTCATTCCAGCACCAAATCCCTATGGTTTTCAGAACACTGCAGATAAGAAGCCAAAGGCAAGAGACCAGTCTTTAGCCCAAATCATATTACATAAGGGTCTATGAATGTACAGTATAGAAAAGAGAAACTAAAAGTACACAATGAATTCTGGGGTTAACTTTCAAGCATTTGGATATAAAGATTAGAAAAGAATAGGAAGAATGATGTTCTTCAGAAACTTAGTACAGGGGTAAGAGCAGAGAGAATAAATCAGGCCTTTTTTTCCTCCTTACCATTACAAGGCCAGAAATCTTTTCAATGATGTAACAAGGACTCCAAGGATGAGTGGACATGAATGGGCTGAGATCTACATCTTTACAGGAAATACCCCATTAACAAGATCATAGATCCATTGGCCTGTTGGAGCAAAGACCCCATTAAGCCCTAAGACTTTCTTGGGCTACCTTTCAGTGAGTCAGTAATTGAACAGGTTCCAATGATAATTATATAAAGGAAAAGAAATTAGTGTATGATAATTAAGAACTATGTCCTCTCTTACGACAGAGCCAAGGTCACATTAGTCTACTATCACTGAATATCTACTTTGGTTTTCCTTTTCTTGTTAATTCTCTATAAAAACAAAGGCAACTAAGTTTTGTCTTTACTTCATCTCTTTTATTTCCAGCATATTCCTATGATCTTTTTTCCCCCTAAGCAATGCTTGAGGGGAAAAAAGGCAAAATTTATACAGAAGATAAAAAATATCATTGAGTGTACCAAGAACCACATTTCAGTGTGTCCTGTGAGGGTGTGTGTGTGTGTACATATACACACGTACATGGACTGCACATAGGTACTGACTAAATGGCTGTTCTCAAGTAGTTTACAAGTAAAATGAAAGTTGAAACATAAGTTTTAAAATTATACCTTTGTTAAAAAAACATTTGTTTTTTCTGGTAATACTTTCTTTTATTCCAGTATCCAGGATACAAAACTTAGTATTATTATTACCCACCCAAAAGAGAAGCCTCCTGCTTTGCAAGTTTGTGGTTGGAGTTTTGAATATTCATAAGGCTTCAGGCCAACTCAAGGTGATGACACTAGTTTTGAATAGGCCCTTTGGATGTGTGGATCTGCTTGCAGAGGCACGTATCTGACTGGGCAATGCAGATAATCCCTGGAGAACTCATAAATATATGCGTACTAGCTTGGAAAACTAGAAATGTCAGTTTCTCCCAATCCAGCTCAGTATCCCTAGTCCAGCCATGTTATACAATATGAGAGTTGCATGGCCCCTGAGAGATCCTCTAGTCCAACCCCTCTTCTAACAGAGGAGAAAGCTGAGGTCCGGAGTGGTGAATGTGTAATTCAGTTCGGCACCTTCTGATCTGTTCTTACTTTCCCAAGAGACTGAGAGAAGGAAAGAAGGGGAAAAAAGAAATGATTATGTTCCCTATACCTCCTCCACTCCCCTAGTTCTATGGAGATATTCTGTGAGAGATTATCAAGGAGAAAGAGAAAGGATGAGTAAGAAGTATGAAGGGAAATTCATCAATTTCTCTACTTGTAAGAGTTTCTAGAAGAGAGGAAGATTTAAAAAAAGGAGAAAGGAAAAATCAATAAGATGCCATTACTTAGATATGCTCTCAAAGGCTAATTGCCTAGTTTATTTCCTCTATATGTAAAAAATATATATATTTAAACTTGCCTCAATAAAAATAACTAAATTAATAATACTACGATGTAGTCATGTAAAAACGTATACTATGCCACCACCCAAGCACTTGTCAATGGAGTATTTAATATAATTCAAAAATGTATGTTGACATATGGCTATGTTTATGAGTACTATAAGGAAATCTAGAGCCAGTCTTGATGGATAAAGTTTCCCATGGCTAACTAACCATAAAATTCCTCTTTTTGTTCTCTACTAGGGCTTCATTACTTTAACTGGGGAAACCACATAAATAAATGTGTAAGTTTAAAAGAAATTAAGAATCCATATTTATGTTTTGAATCAATAACTGTCAGATTTTTATCATTATCATAATCAAAGCTCTAATTATTCAAAAAAATGAAACAAGTTTATATCAGTTAACATTCTATCATATATTTTAACTATGAACTTTGTGGTGGTATGTTAAAATGAGAATGAAAATAGTCATTTCAAATCTTCAGATTAAAAAGAAAACTTTTAAAATACCTTATTTATTAATAAGAAGTTATTGAATGGTTAAACAAAATGCAGAAAACAGTGGGTAATTTTTAAGTCCTTGAAAAGATACTTTTCTCCTCTTTCCCCAACCATCCTACATCTGAAAACTGTATCTATTTTCAGAGACCACTATAAGGGAGACCCTGTGATAGGTTCTATGGAGGATACAAATATGAATGAAACAGCCTCTATGCTTAAGAATTTTCCATCTAATAGGACCAACAATTAAGGAATAACTGATAAATTCTCTGTGGTAAATGTCCAACTCAATCACAAAACCTGGATTTGAATTCTCAGTCTACCTGAGTGGACTCAATTGTGCCTCAGTTTCCTAATCTGTAAAATGAGTTTGACTAGATGATCTCTAAACTATAATCTGCCTAGTGAAGCATGATGTTTCTCTCCTTATAACTACTGCCCGGAAGACAATCACTGGAATAAATGTAACATCTCATGGAATAGTAGTCAGAAAGATAATTTGGATGGCCTAGCCTATCCTATCCAGTCATTCAATGGAAAATGAGACTGAAGGTCAGAGTAACAACCTAAAGAGCCCATGTATTTTGAGTCCCAAGTCAGCATTCTTTCTATGACAGCACATTAACCTTATGCCTACACAGACTGAATTAAATGAACAGATAGCAACTAGAGAAAATAATATTTCTCTAGAAAACAGGGATACAGACACAAGTACATTCTTGAAGATTGTAAATCCCCAGCACTAATGAATAGCTTCCCTTCTTTGCCCCCTCCAACAATATTTGATGGTAATGGAATCAAAGAAAGTGGCTAAAGAGATCAAACTTTCTAATGAAGGGTAGTTTCTTAAAGAAGTCAAATATTCTGGCTACCCTTTATATATAATCTAGAGGTCTAGTACACTGAAGCATTTTTAATTATATCACAAGAACATACTATATAGTTATAGTAACTTGATTATATGAATATGTTGGAATTAAATTGTTTAGATTTATGTTAAGGAAATTATCTCTGTTAAATATTATCATGAGAATGGAAGATTATGCAGAAGTGTTATTACAGCAGAACTCAATGGTTTCTACTTTAAAATAATATTGGTTAATGATCTCCTTTTGTATTTTAGGCATGATTGATCTTTTCTCTACAAAGCCCAAGTCATGTTTCCCTTGGCAAGGCGTTATATACATAGTGTATTTATTAGCAGATATTAGGGACATGCTTCTTGGCATAAAGTAAAATCCCATCATCATCATAACTGAAGGCAGGAAATGAAATAGACTATGGCCAGCTTCTACAAAGTCAGGCTATTGATATATACACTTCTATAAATTCTGAAAAGAAAGAAAATAAGTGAGTTTAGGGAATAAGCCAGTTAAGTTTTGCATTGAAACAAAATTCTGAATATTAGAAAAACTGTCCAAAGCCAATAGTTTTGGGTTCACAGTAATTGCATACCTTTTATTTACCAATCTTCCCTAGCAGTATGTGCCTGTTACCTAAAGCGATGGAGCAGGCCCCAGTCATATGTCTGTTTCTAAACCTGGGCCTATAGTACAAGACATAGCACCCACTGTGGCCTCTGCTCTGTCACTTTACCATGCGATTCTAATGTAGTTTTACTTGAATAACATAAAATAACATATATAATGTTATTTATGTTATTTTCCACGTGAAGAACTCCTGTAAACCTTGCCGTTTTGAAACTCAGTGAGGCAGGCGTCTTAGACAAGCTGAAAAACAAATGGTGGTACGATAAAGGTGAATGTGGACCCAAGGACTCTGGAAGCAAGGTTAGTCACTGCAGCTCGGGACCTCCTCTTGTGTTTACCCAGCACTAAAGGGAGCCATGGTCAAACCTGGATGGAAACTAAGCAATGAGCATTCCTTTTCCTAGCATAGCCCCACCCACTGAAATTAATTGCATTAGCTTTTAAAAATGGGGTCTGGCTTGAAAAAAAATGCAACCCACTTACTGTCCCAATATTAAGGCTTTTAAAAAAATTCATTAAATGCAGAAAAGCTCCATTGGTATTTCATTTAACGTTAGTGTTCTCCAGCTTAAAATACTACTGGTAAAAAGTACAATGAATTTTATTCTGTTTTATTTTGTTCCATTTGTTTTGGGGTTCAAGAGCCCAAGAGTTCATCAGTTCAGGGACTCTTACAGAATTTGCAAAACAAGAAAGGGGATGGTTACCATTAGCCAGTGGGAATAAATAAAAATTTACTTTAAAATGTTCAACCAGAAGGGTTCAATAATGCTGATTCCCCAAATTGGCAAAGGTTCCACTTTAATTTAAGGAGGCACTATTACATTTATGTACTTTCAAATGAAAGTATGGAAGTTCCAAGACTCTAAATTCTCCCTTTAAATTATTCAGTGTTTAATAGTAGCATTTCCAAGTCATGAATTCTCTGATTAATGAAATCTGGTTTTGAAAAATGGTAAAACCTGTGGTTCTGATTCTGTTGGATACAGATGAAATTAATCTTTACAAAAAAAAAACCAACAAAACCATTGCAAGGTAATAGGAAATATACATACAAATTATAGAAATAGGTACTTTTTTATCAAGCCACATGATTTCCTGGGTATGGAAAACTCATTCCTTTCCCACTTTGATGCAGATGGCAACTCCATGTAACTCATAGTCTTTATTAAAGAGTTGCATATGGCATGTGATAGGTTAAATGAATGGTCCATAGTCACACCAATGGTATTTGTCAGTGGCAGGGTTTTACTCTGCCATGTTACTTTATATATAGATAAAACATACACACATATATGTCTGGTTCCTGTGTATTTGAACATGTGTGTTTATTGGCAATTATCCATCCTTCTGGAAAGAAAGAAAAAGAACTCTTAATGTTTAGTGTGACACACATAACCTTAGGGCAATTATTATGAATGGAACTTCACAAATTTGAAGTAGGAATCAGGCAAAGTTCTGAAGTAATCATTTCTTATTAGACTATCAGATTCTTCAAAGAGTTTTCCCCACCTCTTGGTCATAATACCACTGGTCTTTCAACCGAAATAGAATGAGAGCCTTCTTTGAGATAGCAAAGTTTCTTTAACCTCTCTAACCTAGACAATTGATGTGTATGCTATGATGTGTCCTAGCAGAGATGAAATCCACAACAGAATCCTTGTAAACTCATACTAGGCTACTAGGGCTTCTCTAGTAATGCAGAACAAATAGTGCATCTTTAAATTAAAACACCAGTAGTTTTGTTCATGTTTTCCTTTATCTTAATTCTGAAAAAATGATAATAAGAGGCCATTGCTTAGGCCACTAACTCCCTTCAACTGTTTTATACAAGTGTGGGGTTATATAGTGTCGTGCATATTACCTCATAAATATATTTCTAATTGTAGAAAAAGTTTTTATGATGAGAACATGCAGAGGTTAAGTTGTGTGAACATCTTTAATGTCCCCAATAAATAAAAATCATGTGCTTGGCTATTTCAGAATATTTTGCAATGAGATGCATGCCCTAAAACAGCATATAATTAAAAATATCCCAGTAAAAATGGAAATAAAATCATTTTAAAATATTCATAGCTGTGCTAATAATTTCATTGTTGAAATACTTTTGTAGAATAAATCTACCTGTCCATGGCCAATATAGCATGCATCTGTCACATCACTGTAATATATATATATATATATGAAGAAATGTGTTATTTTTGGTGCTTCCTTACTAGTTAAAGGGATTTCCCTATATAAAATGACCTTAAAATGATTAAATAGCCTGTCACTGTGTATGCACATGATTATTCAAACAATAACCATGAGAAATTTAAATGACTGGTATTAATAACCTTAGTTGCTTAATGGTAACTGGGATGGGAGGGGGAGGAGCACAATCATTCCCCCAGTAAAATAGAAGATGTTAAAAATGTGCTTGTGATGTTTACACAGTCAAACCAACCCACCACCCATATAACAAAATTTTAAATAAATCATTTTCATACTTGTTGCCTACCTCTGATATTCTGAGTTTTTCCTATCTGTTGATATGGGACAGTGAAGTGGTTTTAATTGCCTATTTCATAATGTTAATATCTCATAGCTGTCATTGAATCCAATTACATCCCAAATATGCAGGCAATCAAAGTAGTCTTGCTTGGGATGAATGCTCCATAACTGATTTTATTTTAAAATCCATCAGCCCAAAAATCCATATTAAAATCCTTCTGACCCAAAGGTTGTGCATATTTATACTTGCTGCCTGAATGCCTCGTTGTTCTTTTTGCATTGGGAAGGCCACATTTCCATCACTAACTGAAGTGATTCTCTCTCCCCAGGACAAGACGAGTGCCTTGAGCCTGAGCAACGTAGCTGGAGTCTTCTACATTCTGGTTGGCGGCTTGGGCTTGGCCATGCTGGTGGCTTTGATAGAGTTCTGTTACAAGTCCAGGGCAGAGGCAAAGCGAATGAAGGTGGCAAAGAGTGCACAGACTTTTAACCCAACTTCCTCGCAGAATACCCAGAATTTAGCCACTTATAGAGAAGGTTACAACGTATATGGAACCGAAAGTGTTAAAATTTAGGGGTAGGAATTAGGGCCAACTACAGTGAGTGGGTGATGCATCTTGTAAATGCAGTGTTGTGACCTGTCTGTCCAGTGGTGGTAATGCTTGCTTCTAATTAGAGCTTTCTATTTTTTGGAAACCAGTGCAAAGTGGTTCAGTTCTTTGGCTGCAGATGTACGGTACACTCTTTTGTGTTGTTCATAGACATCTGCATTGCAAGGGTCAAACAAACAAACCAAAAAACTTTGCTATTGTGAATCAATCCAAAGAGTCCTGCTATGTGAAATTCAAGTTAAAGCAAAAAGGAGACCTTTAGTTTAAAGGTCTAGCACATAGGCAGTTATTTTCTTATTTTTGGCTAAGGTCATTTTGGTTTCAAAGAGTTCCTTTTCTGTTTTGCATAATTGTTGTTACCAGTCAGTATGTAAGTTCACAGAGCTGGAATGTACCTTAAAGGACATCCAGTCTAACACTTTCATTTTACAGAAGAGAAAACAGAGGCTTAGGGATATTAAATAACTTGCTCAACATCACATAGGTATTATGGATCAGAGGTGGGATCCAGAGTAAGAATTTTAGCAATTGTAGGTGAATCCTAGTGATGATTGACATTTTTTTTAGGTTCAGTTCTGCTTTCTGGTTTAAATTCTTATTGAAGTAACTGATAATCTTAGATTTATACCAGTAATAGAACTGAAGTTACATTTGAGATTTTAGCTCTGTAAGAGGTATCCAGCAAAAGTTAGATGTTCTTAGGAAAAGAGCCACATCAAATTTACTTTTTAAAAGGCACCTTGCAAGTCCAATCATAGAGGATGTAGCCTATCTACAATAAATAGTGGTAAGCAATCTGTAAGGCCTAGCTACAGTCCTATAGAGCAGTTGGAATTTTCCTCATGCATGACTCTGGAGGAAACTGAGGACCAGAGGAATGATTTTTCCAAGGAGGTAGCAATTACTTTCAGAAGTCTAAAATCCATTCCTTTTTTTTCTATTAACAGATTGAGTGATTTTAGATTAAACTTTGCAGAAATTTATCTTAAATTCATATCCAAAGAGCATTTTTAAAATAGCACGTTAAATGATTAATTAGGAATGTTTGTTCTGACATTGCATTGAGAAAGATGCTAATGTTGGGAAAAATTGAAAGGAAAAGGAAAAGGAGATGGCAGCAGATGGGATGGAAAGATATTGTCATGAAAACATTGAACATAAACTTGAACAGATTTTGAAAGATGATGGAGGCTAGCAGGGCCTGGCATGCAATGGTCCATGAGATCATGAAGAGTCGTACATAACTGAACAACTGAACAACGACAAATCAAAGACTCATGCAATTTTCAAAGGAATGGTAAATAGCTCCAAGGTTATAGAAGAAAAGTTTACCCTGAAGTTACGTATTAACTCCTAAAAGATTGACATGAAAGAAAAAGTAACTTGAAACTCTTCTAAATGGTAGTAGTTTCTTTCTTTTAAAAAACTCATCCTTTTTTGCTGCTATCCTATTGATTTTTATATAGAATTCACAAAGGCAATAGCTGAATTTTTCAGCGTAGTTTATCATAAAGGAGGTCATTCTCCCAATTTTGTAAAGAAGAATTATACCAGGAAGAGTAGACTGCCACATTCCACACAGACTGCTAAAATTGCTCAAATAGCTTTGGGCAATTCATCCACCTGCTGGACCTCAAACCAAAGAGATGACAAGTTGGTGGGCATTCACTCATCATATTGTTTCCAGAGACATCCAACATTTCCACAGGCTAGAAAGCAACCTGTCATCAGTTTCCAGAGATGAATGTTCAGAAAACATTATGGGTGGAATTTTATCATGTATTTTGTAAAAGCTCTTTTGCCACTGCATCAGAAAATATGGCTTTCTTGGCATGGAAAGAGCACTCTAATCATCTGCAGGGACTGAAAATAGATAAACAAGACATTAGAAGAATTTCACCTGTGAACCTACCCCAAAATAAATGAATAAAAGAACAACTTGCAAATTTCAGTTCTTTAAAAAATATTATTAAGCTGTTTAAAAATAGACATGGCATGAATACTTCCTTTTACAACATTAATATGAAAAGAATCTTTTTAAGATGACTATGTGACATTGCAGTGTGCATCTTCTATAAATCCTCTTGTCTCTAAAGTTTATACATTTAAGATAACAAATTTCAGAGGAAAACATAGCATTGTCGTTCTTGTATTCTTTTAAGTCTTAAAACTTTTTAGGGTACAAACTAAATAACAGCTTCATAAGAAGTAGTTCTTTATTGCAGTCATGCACCAAATTGTATATTTTTTTCTAACTCAATTAGCCTTAAAGTTCCTCAGTTCTCTTGAAGTTTTCAAAATTATGCAAAACATCAGGAGTTTCAAGACTATTATCACTACATTAATAAGACTTTTGAAAACTGAATATTGTAAAGCAAGAAAGAATGGCTACATTCAACCAACCATCTTATAAAAGCTCAAAACCAAAAGTAAGCAGAGAAATCTAGCCTAACCCAGAGCTCATAGTGACAAGATGAAATATTCCCCTTTGATCAGCTCCATACAAGCACAAAATAAAATGGAAAATTAGATTATTGATGCTAGAAGATGAAGGAATTTTGAAGTATTAGAAATGAGTAATAATTAGGAAGAGACACCAGAAGTTGCTAAATGTATATCCAAAACAAGAGTAGGTATTTTGAGTCACTTGAGCTTTTCCCTTGGTTAACAATGTATTTGCATCTGACAATACTCCTTCTATCTCTCAATGCAGTAATTCAACGGTAAAGTATTTTTGTGACTGTGGAACTGCATCTGCATTGCAATTTCTTCACAAAGGATTACAAGGAAAGATAACAACCTCAAAGATATTACATTATATCAGTACCTATAATGAAGCCCTAAGGAAGCAAGCTATTGATAATAATACAAAAATTTACTTCACCTAAAATCTTCAGAACAATCTTTGATAGGATTTCTGCCCAACGTCTGGACTGCAAGTTTTTTCTTTCTCTTAATGTTAAGTTGAAGAAATAAATCTATTCTTCAAATGTTGAAAATAGTGACAGAATTTAGTTGGTCGTGTAATTTAACAAAGAGCATCCAGTTTATCCTATATATAAATACTAGTACAATGCTTTCAATTATCTTACATTATTCCTTGCCACAAATGCCCATATTTTTAATATTAGTACTGTCCTTAGTGATGCTAGATGGTTACAAATCATAAAATATCCTGATTTCATAAGAATAGAAATTTAGGGTGACTAAGAGGGCAATGGAACACTATATGGGATGTGTACATAAAGGCTATTTTGTATTGCCAATGGAGAATTGACATGTCATTGAAGAGGTATAGAAATGTCATCCAGAATATGTATATCTAGAAAAAGAGATGAGCCTGACATGTAGAAAGAATGACAGAACACAGATGCATTGCCTAAGGACTTCGATGGTACGTCATAACATGTTGAAAGGAATCAAAGACAGGACTCCAATACAGTGGATGAATCAAGAGCAAGAACATGGGCAAGAATCACACAGGAGGAGAAAGTCTGGAAGCCCCTATGAAGGAGGGTACACATTTATGAAATTATGAGCCCACCAGAGAAGCAAATATGCCAAGAAGCATCCAAAACAATCTCTTTTGTTGAACAAAATTTAATGAACAGTCAAGTATTCTGACCATTTCCATCCAGCAATATTGCATGCCTCCAGGTAGAGAAATCACAAGTTGGATGAATATCTAGGAACCTTTTCCAGGCCTGTGGGTAGTCACAATCTGACTTCTGTACTTAGGCAGGTTCAGAAATCCCAGGACTCTTCAGGAAACTACATTAGAACAAAAAGAGACAGAAAAAAATAAGCTGAGAGAATTCAGAGTTGTCCCAAAGTGCATTCTCTGGGGAATCATTGACAATAGCTAATACCTAAATACATCCCTGTGACTTAATTGCAATTTTCCTCATTCATGATTGCTGAGGAAACTGAGAATCAAAGAAATGACTTGTCCAGGTTATACCAAACGAAAAAACTGGTGCTTAGAAAATGTGTCAGTGAATACAGCCATGGAATGATGAAATATAGAATATTTGAAATGGAGAAACATAGTGATCAGAAAAAAAAAATAAAGATCAGAGGAATAAATAAAAGTAATTGCTGAAATTTTACATAACACTTCAAGATTTAGGAAGTATTTGACATGTATAATTTCCTTTGATCCTCACAACTCTTTGAAGTAGGTACTCTAATTCCTATTTTAAAAAGGAAGAAAATGAGACATAGAGAAGTGGAATGACTTGCCCATGTTCACACAACTTGTAAGTATTAAAGGCAGGATGCAGACCTAGTTGTTTCCTAACTCCAAGTCCAACTCACTTTCCTTAAAATCAAGGTTCTTGAAGGAGCATTACAAATCATACTTTCTGAGTCCTTCATTCTAGAGATGGGAATTGAGACCCAGAAGGGTTAAGAGACTTGTCCAAGATCACACAGGTGATAAGATTGACATGTGACCTAGATCATCTGATGCCCAAATCACTGATGTTTCTACTAATGCATATGCTCACTCCCAAAGACTATCATTTTATAAATGAGAAAACTTAGGAACAGAAAGAGAAACTGAATTTGCCAAAGTCATATAGCAGGCAGATCCAGGGTGCATTGACCTCTCATATCATATAGGTACCCCTTAAAGAATTATGCCCCTCCAAAAAATATTGTATCAACAGTATCTGAATGCTGAAAGAAAACTCAGAGGTCATCTAACATAGATATAATAGATGATAGATAGATAGACACATAGATAGATAGATACATAGATAATAGATAACCAAAGTATCAATCCTGTTTACAAGATGTCTAATGACAGGGAAGTCACTGTCTTGTTAAAGTAAGTCATCCCATTTTTTGTACTACAGTCATAATTAGGAAGTGTTCCCATTTTATTGAATTCAAACCTCTCTCCCTAAAACTTCTAATCACTTATCATAGCCCTGCCTTTCATTTTATTTTTTTCCAATTTTTTAACATTTGTATTGAAACTATTGAGTTCCAAATTCTATCCCTCCTTCCCTCTACTGTCCCTTCCCTGGGACAGTAAGCAATCAGATCTAGGTTATACATGTATAACTATGTAAAATATTTCCATATTACTAATTTTGTATAAGAAGACTTGAATACAAGAAAGAAAAGAAAGAAAGAAAAAAGTGAACATAGCATGCTTCAGTCTATATTCAATCAACATCAGTTCTTTCTCTGGAGGTGGATAATGTGCTTCACTATTAGATCTTTGACATTGTCTTGGATCATTGTATTGCTGAGAATAGCTCAGTCATTCACAGCTCTTCATCAAACAATATTGCTATGACTGTGTACACCATTCTCCTGGTTCTGTTCACTTCACTAGGCTAAATCAGTTCATGTAAGTCTTTCCAGGTTTTTCTGAAACCATCCTGCTTGTCCTTTTTTTATAGCACAATATTATTCTATTACAATAATGCACCACAGTTTGTTTAGCCATTCCCCAGTTAATGAGTCCTGCCTGTTATAACCAAATAAGACAGGTCATCTATATAACAGAAGATAGAAACCATACCTCACTAAATCTCTTCTCTGATCTAAAAATTTCCAGTTCCTTTAACGATAGTTGTATGATACACTGCAAACCTTTGACAAATAGGATTACGCTAGGAAGGGGTGGAAATAGACAAATTAAGAGCTCATTTTTCAGTTCCTTTCTTCAGCCTTATCCACTGTCCTACTCCTCCTCCATGTGTGGAATCTCAGCTTTATTTTCATTTACGTTGGGAGAGTAGTTTGCTTTGGCCAAAGTTAGCTACATGTTTATTGTACTCATTTAGGGTGCAATTTGTCAACTTTATGTATGCTTTAAAAAAACACATGCCTAGTATATATTTTCCATCTATGACCATGGCATTTCCTTCCCCAAAGCACTAATTCCATAGGGACTAGATGAAGATCTCCAAATAGAAGAAGAGTACTGACCTTTTTGTTACCCTTATTAGCTATAGGTACCAATTACAAAGCTGGTAGCCAGTTAGTCAGGGTCACTTTTCCATTTCTAACAGTACTGTTCAAAGCTGACTTCATCTGGGGGCAAAAATGTATGAAACAGGCTAGATTTCTTACCTGGATTCTGCCAATAACTACCTATGGACAGGTCACTTCACTTTTCTGGGGCTCAGTTTTACTATAAATAAAATGACAAATTGGAACAGGTGATCTCTAAGGTTTTATTTACTTATAAAAAGCTTATGATTTCAATACCTTCAGTATTCATGCAAAGTAAGTATAGGCTAAAGGATTTATTGAAAAAATTGGCAAACCCAGAAAAAATAGAAAAATAAAGTTTCTTCTCTGAGATGAAATGAGTCCAATGATTGACTTTACATTCTCTGTTAACTTGCCTCTTTTAGAAATTAACATTCAAACTCAGGTCCTAGAAATGATAAAAAGATCTCAGTAGGAATAAAAGAATGTATTTTCATACTAACACAGCCTGCTTCTCCTCTTATACTTTTTCCCTCTGCTGCCAGCTGTAGCAAGAAATTTTGGGGCAAAGAGACTAGAGAAAGAATTGAGAGGCCTGCCCCAAAATAATTATTAATCTAGGAAATTGTCCCTACAGATGGTCTTCCATGCATATTGACCTATTCTTTCTTGATAAATGTCCCTCTATAAAAATGCTCTTTAAAAATCTATACCTAAATGTCCATATAAGCATGTAGTCAGCTGTACGTCAATACTTGTGTTATTTGAGTCATGTCATTAAGTGGTGTGAATGAATGGAGATGTTTGTGGAGAGGTCTGTTTAGTTAAAAGAGGATTGGCATAAGTTGTAGCTATACATAGACAATATAGACCAATATAGATCACATTTTTGAAAGAGTAATTTTTCTATTTAAAAACTTACATAACTAAGAAAGGACAAGATTTTATATACATATATATGTGTGTGTATAAATATACATATATATGATATTTAAAACTAAATTCAACTTAATCTTAAGGTAGGCTATTCAGCATAGAATGGTTTAGGTTAAGGAATCTATGCTCACTGTTAAGTAAATTCTTGTTTTGCATTTGCCTTAAACTGAATTTTTTTCTAAAAATTCTATTATCACAATCTCTAAATTGACTTCTTCCCAATATAACTGAGTGGTTTTTATATGCAGTTCTTATAAAACCAAAAGCATATGGAAATGCAGATGTCTAAATATTAACATCTTGGTGTTTGTTGTATCACATTCTGCCAATAGAATAGAAATATTGTAACACTTTTTTCCTTGTTTCCTTTCCATGTAACCTAGCTGACCTTTTCTGAAGCCATAAGAAACAAAGCCAGATTATCCATCACAGGGAGTGTTGGAGAAAATGGCCGTGTATTGACTCCTGACTGCCCGAAAGCTGTACACTCTGGAACTGCTATTAGACAAAGTTCAGGATTGGCTGTAATTGCATCGGACCTACCATAAAAACCAAAAAAATAATTGAGTGCCTTAATTAAAACTGTGTTGGTGACTGATGGAAACACAGCACAGCCTGTCACGACATGGGAGTGTCATTGATGAACTCCGAAATTTGGCTGAGAACGGGAAGTACGTCCAAATGCGCCAGACATCATCAGCAACAACGTGTGCATGAGCTCAGCTCGGAAACCCAAACTCAGATTTTATATCAGGAAAATTCATAATTTAGATTTTTGGGGGGTGGGAGGGGTGGGAGCTGGGACGGGTGTATTAACAGCAACAAATTTCACTGGAGTGGACTTAAACTAATAAGACTTGCCAATTAGCGATAAAACTGTGAAGGACTTGCTCAGAAAGGACAACACTTTTACCTTGGACTTCACCAAGAGGGATTAAATAGCTATAGAAGTCAATGAACATGCTAACCTGTGTCTCCTGAACATCCATGTATTCAAGGAAGAATATCCAGCTGTGGAAATGAGTCACAAAACTGTGATGAGAAAATAATAAACAAACGTGTAAATCCTGTGAAAAGTAAAAGAAATTATTTACATTTCCTTTGAGGAAAAAGAGGAATATTGAAACATGCTTGCTTTTTAACTGGTGTAAATTCGGTAGAAGACAACACAATTCTTTTTTCTAACCATCTTAGGGAACAATTCATTGCAATAATTGATATAAATGGCATCACTGTAATAAAATTCAGAGACTTTTTTTTTATAAAAGTTGTTGACCATCTTCTTGTTTGCTGTTATCTTCATTATGTTACATACCAATGTCCCACAGATCACATCTGTCTAAGTAGGAGAAACAAAAAGAAAAGAAATATTGACATTACATCATCAGTCTGCAGTGTAGAATCAAAAGAGACTACGGGTCACTCATGCTACCAATATTATTTATAATCTTGTTCTGTGTACAAAATTGTGGTTTTTGTACCCAACAAAAGGAATAAAACAACAGTTGTTCTTATAATACCTACAGAGCCTGGATTTGTTTTCCAAATGTTTTGAAAACCATCTTGGAAAAGAAATGCAAAAACAGCAACAACAAAAGAAAGGAGGAAGTGCTGAACGGAGAATTTGTGGATAGAGTGGCGTCTGTTGTTAGTCAGAGAACCAGTGTCGATTAGTGAACAAGTTGTTCGAGGTGTAACCCTTGATAATGGATCTTTAGGCCATGAGCATGCAAGCAAGGTTCACATATCTGTGGTTTAGCTCTATAATATCTCACTTGTGTTGGGCATTCACTGCCCATTTAATTCACTCAAAGTTAATAAGACATATATTAAGTCTACCACAAAGATTCATGTGCCCAAATGCAAAAAATATATACAATTGTATTTGTGTAAAAGTTTATTGTATTATATACTTTTTTTTCAAATTGCTTGAGTGTTTTTTTTCTTGAGGAAAAAACAAAAAAAATAGTAGGTTTTGTCAAGAAGTGAAGTAAGCAGATATCATAACAATGGCAGCCATAAGGTCACATGTAAATTCTCTATTGATCCCCTGTGAGGGTTAAAAGCTAAGTTGCCCGAAACTCATAGCAGCAGCTCTGCTTCTGTTTGTGTAGAAGCTAGTCATGGAGGAAAGTGACCCCATCTTTTTCCATCTTGAGTTTCTAATGAGAGAGAATAGGATATGGTCAGGATGTGGATAAAAGAGATCTGGCCCTTTTTTTTCCACGTGCCCAACAAGAGTGCACACTAGAAACTTTTCCAAGTCCCCACTAAGTCACACAAAAAGTGTTATATTCCATATATAGGTTATTTATATCTGAATCCACAAAGCAAAAAACAAAGGATCTTACACAAGGTAAAACCCTTTTGAGTCAGTACCAGATAATGTTAAACCTAAAACGTCCACTTAATACATTTCCTCAACTTCTCAGCCTCCATCACTCCTAGGAGAAACATACAAACTTGCGAAAACTGACCAGGGGGATTGTACTTATGGCTCACATTGGGATCCCCTCCTGATGCTAGCAGTTCACTGGTACACCTCAGGTACTATCCACCTATGTCTCTGTAACGTAGCAGACAATGAATCTGGCTAGGCAGGAGATGGTACTGCCTTCTTCCTAGGACTGCCCCCCTAGGTAAGGAATACCCAAGGCCTTGAGTATTCTATCCAGTACACATTGCCTGCTTTTCCTCAATCCTGAAAAGAAAAAGACAAAAACTAACCAGCAGTGATTCTATCTAGACAGAAGAAGGAAAGGATTAGAGGCAAGAGAGGAGCTAGGTCAAAGAAGTCTTTTGAATGCCTTTGCAGGACCTTAGCAAAAGTGTGAAAAAATGTACGTGGTACATCCTGTCCCCACAGAGGCCAAAAACTAAGTTCTCCATCACGGGAAGAGGGAGAGACAGATTTTCTGTTCTGTTTCTGACTGAGGGATTGGAGAGGGGGGAGGCGGGGTGGATGCCTACAAGCAAAGGAGGCTAAATCAAAAATGAATGCTAGGAGAATATAAAGAAAAAATCCACATCACTAATGATTCTAAAAAGAATCGACTCAATAAAAACTAAAAGCACAAGCAGATAAATCAATAACATAGATCCTAAAAGTAGAAAGGAGGACAAGAGCTGAAGTCCCAGAGATCAACAAATGTTACGAGACAAGGAAAGACAATCTAGTGTCTGACAAAACACGAAACCCTATGAGCTCTCAAGAGATCATGAAACAATAACAAGAAGCTGAGATGGTTTGAAAGGGAAATTATGTCCATAAAAGAAAAAAATAGCAGTCTAGGAAAAAGTGAAAAAGGTTAATATATTTGGAATAAAAATTATGTCAAGGAGGGAAAACTGGCAGTACAGAAGCAAAGGCAAAGACATTAAAAGATATGATCTCTATACAAACCAAAAGCATTGACTTCACAGACAAAATTCACAGAAAAAAACATAAAGATACAGAAAACCATGACAAAAAATAATGAATAACAATGCTAGAAATAATAAAACTGCCTAAATCTTCTGAACATAAAAAATCCAAAGCAACAATGTAAAGAGCCACCAAATAGCATTCAGAAAAAAAAACAATCTATATTTCAAACTCTAAGATACATAGTAGCTAAGTGTAATAATTCCTATAATACAAAACAAATTCCTCAAGAGGCCAAAAGACCTTCAAATGTAAAGGAAATTATATTAAAATAACATGAAATTATTCTACATCCAGTAGAAACTGCAGAAGTGAATGGAATATTATATTCTGAAAAGCAAAGGAACTGAAAGCCACATGTTGTAGCTGGCAACCCTGAGTCTAACCAATGAATTTAATATGCTAAAAAATATGAATGTTCAACAAGAGAGAAGGCCTTGAAATATTTTTGCTTCATAACAAATATGAACAGAATATTTTACTTGTAAACAACCCAAACAGCATAAACAAAAGAAATGTAATTAAGTACAAGTCCCAAGAAAAGAATAAGTAATGGAACACATTACTTATGTTAAATGTTATTTTTTTTTAAATAGGGATCATAAAGAAAAAAATCACATGGAAGTATAAAGATGTAAACCAAGAAAAAAACATGAGGAATGAAGATAGAAATCCAGAACAGGTGCCATTAAATAACCTAGGACTTTCCTAAAGGTGAATCAAGATATTTTGTAATACAAAATTAAAGACTGGGAGGGAGCAAAAAATGGGAAGAAAGAAATGAAGGACAAAGGAGAATGGAAGATGAGCCTTTATCAAGCCCATGTGTGAACAGTGAAAGGATAATAACTCCTATTTGCAAGAGAGAGGCTACTCGAATATGAAAAGATGGCATAAGTAAGGGATTAAAATTGGAGCAGCAAGAGGAGTACTCAATCCAATGAGATGAAGGGTTTCACAGAAGTGTACTTTGACAGGAGAGCACTTCAAAGGCCAAAAGTTGCCTTTTTTCCTTTGAGTTTACTGGCTAGATTTCTTTCTCAAAGACCAAGCCTGAAGCCCAATTCACTCTAGAGCTAGTAGACTGAATATGTCCCTACCCTCTTAGCACAGACTAAATGTAAATATTAAATAGTAACTTTCCTCTTTTGGCCAGAAACCCTGAGTGTCTTCCCCTCCCAGTTTGATTTTGTTTTTATTAAAGAGGCCATCCCTTCAGTAACTACTTAAAGAGGCCTGTTCATTGAATGAGTTTTATCTCACCCAAAGTGAGAACTTGAAAAGACCTTAGCCTAAAAGTGCCAGGGTCTATCATTGCGTTATGGTCCATCTCCACTGGACCCAGATGGTCCAGGAGGAGAAAGTGAGGCTAGTGACCTTGCACAGCCCTCCCTCACTCAAAGTCAACTGCAAGTCATGTTATGTTCTCCCTAATGTCATGGTCCTGTTCAAGAATGAAGGACAAACATGACGACTTTGACAGAAGTATATGCCTGTCATGGTATATGAGGTTTGACTGGAATGAGGGGAGGTGGTTGTGCAATGAGATACTACTATCTCTAAGAGTATTTTAATGTTCTAAAGTTAATATCCTCCCCCAGGAGAAAAGAACAGTGAACTACTCTGAGTAGTTAACATCCAAAAAGGGAAAGTTGGACTTGACATGGACCTAAAAATGAGATGTCATGGCCAGTGGGAATGTGAAAGGTCGTGGGAAGAGCCAGGATAGAATTGGACCCCAAAATTTGGAACATAATTTTTACAAAAGGGCATTATTTCTGTCTACGGTACTTCCCTCTTGAACTCATTCTTCTAAAATGCAATGGGGCAAGATCTATAAAAGTAGTAACAGATAATGATAAAAGAAAGAACTGAAGCCTAGTGCTTCAGAAATTTTAATTCCTTGAGAAACACAAAGATGGAATTCATTAAATATTGAATAAATGAGGATATTGATCATAAACCAGGAATTAAATTTTAAGAAAGACACAATAGTAAAAATAGAACAAAGTAAGAATAGAGCAAAAAAACTGAAAAAAAAAAAAACAGAGAAAAAAGCTAAAAAGCAAAAGAAGCTATAGGAAGGAGTAGAACATTTTTTTAACTAACCACTTAAATAGAACAATTACAGAGAAAATCAAAGGAAGAGATAAAGAAATAAAAGAAGTAAAAATCAATAATTTAAGTAAAAGTACAAAATAAGGGAAAAGGCTAAAAAAACATGGAGTGTGAAGTGAAGGGGGGCTAAAGAACCTGTAGCAATAGTTTGGTTACATCAAAATAGCTCAAATGACACTAGAGAAAATGTATGGATTTAAAACAGAAAAGTGATTAAAAATATTTTTAAAATAATATGAAAGATTAAAATGGAAGAAAACATAGCACATAACACTTTAGTGCTAGTTAGAATAAGCAATACAATAAAATTAAAGAGTAACAAAATGATTAATAAAAAAATTCCACAACCTGTTGCTTACAAGAAAAAGCATAGAAAAGCATTAACATATATGTGTGTGTGCACATGTGTATAATCATAATGAGATCTAGGCACAAAATTTACTATAAACCAGGCAAAACAATGAAGACTGGCAATCATGCCATTAGACAAAGAAAAACATTCAAAATATAAGTAAAGATGAAGAAGATGTTACATTTTTCTTAAGGGGTTGACAAATAACAAATCAACCATAAATAGTACAGATACATGCATCTAATGGCAGAGCATCTAAATTCATAAAAGTTAATTGAGTCACAAAAAGACTTATAGTAATCCAATGACAGCAGGATAGTTAATGTTGTTCTCTCAGACAGGGGGAATTTAGCATAAATACAAATGCAAGGGAAAATAAAGGACTAAGGAAACTCTTGGATTTAGAGCTAAAATTTAAGCTAAAAGATTTGCAATGCCTTCCAAATTCAACCTCTATATATTATACATATTTCTCAGCACCACATTGCAAAAGTTGGCTATATATTAAGGTTTAAAAATTTGTAATTGTACATATGAATAGAACATATATAGTAAACACTGCCATTACAGATCACAATGAAATAAAAAATAAAAATCAATTGAGGGAACATGAGGAAGACATAGACCTCAGTTGAGATTTCATAATGTAATCCTAACTAAACAATGGGCCAAAGAACAAATCATAAAAACAATAACTATGGAAGATAATCATAATGACAAGACAACATATAATGTGATCTTGGTAGTCCTTAAAGGAAAAATTATAGCATCATACATATACCTTATCAATGTTAAAAATAGAAGATTAAAAACAATTTTATGCAATTTTAAAAATTAGAAAGGCAATTATAATAATTTTACATATGCCTATTTGTGTCTAATGACCATTTTTAGGGCAGGGGAGGGAGAAAAGAAGAAATTTACATCAAAATTTTGTTGTACATTTGAAATGAATAGAAAGATGTGCATGGTAGACTTGCAGTTCCATGGGCAATCATCTTTTTATTATATTGTACTATGAAAGTGTTTGTTTTGTTCTATAAATTAAAAATAAAATTTTAAAAATAAAAATTAGGTAACCAATCAAGCTAAATAAAGTGCAAATGAGGAAACTTTTAAAACAAGGATAAATTTGAAACCCAAAAAACTATAGAATGAATACTTTTTAAAATAAGAAAAGTGGTCCAAAGGGATTTATGGGAGAATTTTATCAAACTTTTAAAGTTAAATTTAATATCTGTATGCCACAAATTATTCCCCAAATTTGATGATAAAAAGCACTTTACTAAGTTCCTCTTATGATTTAAATACAATCCTGAAACTCAAACAAGAGGATGGATCAATTAAAGAAAAAGTATTATAGACCAATATCAATTATGTATGTCATTTCAAAAATTTTAAACAATAGTGGCAAAAATTTTATTGTAATTCATCTAAAACTCATTCACTATGATAACACTGGACTTATACCAGGGATATAAATATGATTCATCATTGTAGAAACATTAACATCACTGTAGAAATGTTCAAACATCTCAAACAATATAATTATATCAGCACATTCGGGGAAAAAACTTTTAACAAAATACAATATTTATTCATGCTATTAAGCAAAAACCCTAAACAGTAAAGGCAGAGAGGGATTTCTTAAAATATCATAATAAGTATCAACTTTAAACCAAAAGCTACCATTATATGCAGTAGAGAAACACTAGAAATTTTCCTGAGAAAATATAGGAGTAAAGGAGAAACATTCCTTTTCCTCACTGTTATTTGTCATAATTCTAGAAATGTTAGCAATAACAATGAGTCAAAATAAAGAAATTAAAGGTATAAGGATAGTCAAATGAAAGTTAAAATTATCTCTCTTTTCTAATAACATGATGATTTACTTTGAAAACCTCAGGAAATTAGCAAAAAAAATGAATAGTATTAATGTTATGGGCTACAACATGAACTCACTAAATCAAATGTGTTTCTATGTCATAAGAAAAAAAATCCAGAAGCCAATAACAAAAAATGAAGTCTTGTCCAAAATAACCATAAAATGAATTAAACATCTGGAAGTGAACTGCCAAAACATATGCAATATATAGATACAATTACAAAATATTCCTTAAATAAAAGACAACTTAAACAACTGAATGAGCAACAATACTATCAAAGGTATTTTACAGATTTAGTTCTGAAGCAACCAAACAAAGGGATACCTTACCAGGGCTAGACAAAACATTCACAAAAATTCATTGGAGGATCAAAAGTTCTATTACATCAAGGGAAATCATGGGGTGGGAGTTGGGGGAGGTAGGAATAATGGGGAATAGCACTTTCAGACTTCAGCCTACATGATAAAGTACTAGTTACCATTTAGCTATTTGGTATTTTTTAAAATAGAAAAGTAAGTCATTGGAACAGACAAGGAAGGAAGGAAAGAAGGAAACATTTATTAAGAGCTAGCTAGTTGTGTGCTTGAAATTATGATAGGCACTGAAGATACAAAGAGAAAAAGCTAACCAATCCCTGATTTCCAGGAGCTCATTTTCTAATTGGGTGAAACAACACATAAAAGGGAAAATGGAAAGTCTCGAAAGTTCTAAAGCTTAAAATTTCTGCAGATTGGAAAGAGAGGAGGTAGGGAGGGAAGGAAGAAACATTTACTAAGCACCTACTGTTAGCTAGGCAGTATACTAAAGCTCTCTACAAATACAGTCATTTGATGGATGCCAAACCTATATCACTAAGTCAGGAAACAATGCCAGCTTTGACCTACAGACAATAGAAATTGTCACTTTAATCTTCACAATGAACAGGTCTGTCCATATGACTCCACTGCTCAAAACTGCTTAGTAGTTCCATATTACTTATAGAGCTAACTGCAAAGGGTTTAGCCTGGCATTTAAGTCCCTAGTCAGCCTGTCTCCAAACTACTCTTCTGACATTTTGTACTAATCCCTTTGTGCACTCCACATTTTAATTAAACTGGAAGTTGTTATCTATTTCTCACTCTTCCTACTCTCTGCAACTTGCATATGCATGCATGGGTTTTACCCTATTCCCATATAGTGATCTCCATTGACTTCCTTCTCAGCTATTTTTGGTCACTCCAGCTGAAAGACGTCTTCCACCTTGGATCCTCTTAAGACATTTTGTCTGAACTTCAGTTTCCATCATTACATTTTACCTAATATCTAGTTGTATATTTTTCTTTTCCTCCTCCAACTAGATTTTAAGCTCCTTTATATCAGGAATTTTATAATTTCTCTTTTATCCTCAGCCTCTGGTAGTGTTTTATTTGCAATATATCCCCAGTCTAATGTTTCTTACCCTCCTGTCATCTTCTAAGAATGTCTGTTTTTTATTGCTGCTTCATGAATTCCCTATGCATACATATACTGGTCACCCTTTTCTTTCTCAGTGGAGTTATCTGGATTTCTGTCTTCTGAATTTCAGGCTTAAGAGCATTTTATCTCTTTGATTGACTTTCTCTTTATGCCAGCAAATTCTAAATATCCATTCAAAATGGTATAATTTATAAAACTAATAATAATGAGTAAAAGGACTAAATGAAATGGGAAATGGGATACATTCCCAGGGTCTTCCCCACTGTATGAGTCTGTTGCTGTTGGGATTGTTCTTTGTCTTTTGTTCTGGAAAACCATGTTGGCATGAAGAAGGTGATGCCATGACCTTCAAGTGAATTGGATTTAACTGAGGGAGGGCTATGCAAAGCCAACAGCCTCAATTTCTCTTCTGGAGCCATCTGGGTCCAGTGGTAAGGTCTTTAACAGGTCTCAGTTTGACTGAGGCTACACCCAATTACAGATTAAGGCTAGGCAAGAAAGGAAGCAGAAGATGACCTTTTTGATGGAAAAAAAAGAAGTCTATGTTGAAAGGGAAGACCTTCAGGGTTTCCGGACAAAACACAAACAATTACTATTTACATTCACTCTTGGCCAATCAAAGCCCAAACAATGACCAAGTGGGGCTTGGCCTGGGACCTATTTTTGGCCAATCAAAGAGAGGTTTGAGTTTTAGGGTATGCTCCTTAAAAAAGGAATCTAGCCCCTAACCCCCAAGATATCTTGGGAGGGTTTAGTGATAAAAGTTTACATTCCTTTGGGCAGAGTACTGGCAGAGAAGGGTATGATACCTTATGTAAATTGAGGGAGAGGAGAGAGGTAGAAGAAAGAAAAAGAAAGAGAAGGGAAAGGGAAAGAGAAAAGGAAAATAAAAGGAAATGAAAAAGGAAAAGGAAAGGGAAAGGAAGGGGAAAGGGAATTGAATGAAAGGGTTTTTGAGGACTTTCCTCATCCAAATCAGTTAATGAGCATTTATTTAGCTTCTACTCTGTGCCAGTTACCATGCTTGGTGATGAAAAAACAAAGACAAAAATTAAGCATGTTTACTCTCATGGACTTTAAACTCTACCCAGAGAGACAATACATACACATATAAGTATATCCAGAATAAATTCAAAACAAATATATAGTAGATCCAGAAGGAGGGAGCACTAGCACTTGGGGAAATCAGGGAAATCTTTGTGCAGAAGACACTGAGCTGAATCTTGAAAGAAGTAAAAGACTGTATGAGATGAAGAAGGAATGACTTATGAGCACAGGAAACAGTGCAAAGGAGAAGAAAAGGGAAATGAAATCTAGCACATAAGGTATAGCAATAGGGCCAGTTTAGCTGGACCATATAGTTCAAGAAGGAATAAAACATCTAATTAACCTGGAAAATAAGTTAAGACCAGATTATAAAGTGCTTTAAAAGCCTAATGGAGAAGTCTGTATTTGATTGTAGAGTCAATAAAGAGTGACTGTAGTTTTTTGAGTACAAAAGTGACATAGTCAGATTTGTATTTTAAAAAAATTATCTTTGAGTTCTGTGATAGATAAAATAAAGAGAAGGAATGATAATTTATGAAGTGCCTACAATGTTCCAGGCACTGTGCCAAAATGGGGAGAGATTTGAGTCAGATAACCCAACTAGATCAGTGCAATTACCTAGGCAAGAAGTAATGAGGATCTGACCTAAACTGATGGTTACTTAGGTAGTAAGAAAAGGATGTGAGAAGTGTTGTATAGGTAAAAACTGCAAAATTTGGCAACTTCTTTGATATATGGTTTGATAGAAAGTGAGAAATTAAGAATAATACTAGGAGGAGGAGCAAAGATGGCGGAGTAGAAGCAAACGCATATGCTAGTTCCTAACACATAGCCCATAAAATACCTGTAAAGAGGAGCTCCCAACGAATTCTGCAGCAGTGGAAGCTGCACAAGAATGGAGTGGAGGAGATTTCTGTTCCAGAGAGCCCTGAAAAACCAACACCAAAGGTCTGTCACACACTGGACATAGAGTAGAACCCAGTCCTGCCTTGGCCAAGTGGCACCAAGAGGACCAGATCTGAGCAGGCTTCAAGGATGGAATCTCCAGCAGTCATATAGTTCCCTCCACTCACAGGCACAAAGGTCAGGGAGAGAGCCTGTTTGGCTCGCCAAGAAGGGAGCGGGGTGTCTCCATAACTCAGGCCCCCTCAGGAGGCAGCAGTAGAGGCAGCAGCTGACAGGGGCTCCCAAAGCAAGCAGGGGCTCGGATCCATTGTTGAAGGTCTCCCCACAAACCCCCTGAGGGAACTGAGCCCTGTGAGGCAGCCCTGCCCCCACCTGAGCACCTGAACTTAATCTCACACTGAATAGCAGCCCTGCCCCCACTGAAAGCCCTGAGGCTGGAAAGCAGCATTTGAATCTCAGACTCCAAGCACTAGTTGGGCAGATCTGGAGGCAAGGTGAGTGTGGAAAGGAATCTCTAAAGTCAAGTAACTGGCTGGGAAAATACCTAGAAAAGGGGAAAAAAATAAGACCATAGAAGGTAACTTTCTTGATGAACAGATATTTCCTCCCTTCCTTTCAGATGAGGAAGAACAATGCTTGCCATCAGGGAAAGACATAGAAGTCAAGGCTACTGTATCCCAAACATCCAAAATAAATATTCAATGGACTCAAACCATGGAAGAGCTCAAAAAGGATTTTGAAAATCAAGTTAGACAGGTGGAGGAAAAACTGGGAAGAGAAATGAGAGAGATGCAAGAAAAGGCATGAAAAGCAGGTCAACACCTTGCTAAAGGAGACCCAAAAAAATGCTGAAGAAAATAAAACCTTGAAAAATAGGCTCGCTCAATTGGCAAAAGACGTTCAAAAAGCCAATGAGGAGAAGAACACTTTCAAAAGCAGAATTAGCCAAATTGAAAAGGAGGTTCAAAAGCTCACTGATGATAATAGTCCTCTCAAAATTAGAATGGAACAGATGGAGTCTAATGACTTTCTGAGAAACCAAGAAATCACAAAACAAAGCCAAAAGAATGAAAAAATGGAAGAGAACGTGAAATATCTCATGGGAAAAACAACTGACCTGGAAAATAGATCCAGGAGAAACAATTTAAAAATTATGGGACTACCTGAAAGCCATGATCAAAAAAAGAGCCTAGACATCATCTTTCATGAAATTGTCAATGAAAACTGCCCTGAGATTCTAGAACCAGAGGGCAAAATAAGTATTCAAGGAATCCACCAATCACTGCCTGAAATAGAGCCAAAAAGAAAAACTCCTAGGAACATTGTGGCCAAATTCCAGAGTTCCTTGGTCAAGGAGAAAATATCGCAAGAAGCTAGAAAGAAACAATTCCAGTATTATGGAAATACAATCAGGATAACACAAGATCTAGCAGCTTCTACAATAAGGGATCGAAGGGCATGGAATAGGATATTCCAGAAGTCAAAGGAATTAGGACTCAAACAAAGAATCACCTACCCAGCAAAACTGAGTATAATACTTCAGGGGGAAAAAATGGTCTTTCAATGAAATAGAGGACTTTCAAGCACTCTTGATGAAAAGACCAGAGCTGAAAAGGAAATCTGACTTTCAAACACAAGAATCACAAGAAGCATGAAAAGGTAAACAGCAAAGAGAAGTCATAAGGGACTTACTAAAGTTGAACTGTTTACATTCCTACATGGAAAGACAATATTTGTAACTCTTGAAACTTTTCAGTATCTGGGTAGTTGGTGGGATCACACACACACACATAAACACGTGCACATACACGCACACACAGAGACAGAGAGCACAGAGTGAATTGAATAGGATGGGATCATATCTCAAAAAAATGAAGCGGGGAGAGAGAAATGTATAGGGAGGAGAGAGGGAGAAATGGAATGGGGCAAATTATCTCTCATAGAAGAGGCAGGTAGGAGACTTTTTAGTGGAGGGAAAAAGAGGAGAGCTGAGAGAAATACATGAAATTTACTCTCATCACATTCGATTAAAGGAAGGAATAAAATGCACATTCATTTACAATACAGGAAAGTGGGGGAGAAGGAGATAAGCAGGGTGGGGGGGATGATAGAAGGGAGGGCAATTGGAGGAGAGAGCAATTTGAAATCAACACTCTTGGGGAGGGACAGGATCAAAAGAGAGAATAGAAGCAATGGGAGCAGGATAGGATGGAGGGAAATATAGTTAGTCTTACACAACACGACTATTATCGAAGTCATTTGCAAAACTATACAGATATGGCCTATGTTGAATTGCCTGCCTTCCCAAAGGGAATGGGTGGGGAGAGAGGGATGGGGAGAAGTTGGAACTCAAAGTTTTAGGAAAAACTGTTGAGTATTGTTCTTGCTACTAGGAAATAAGAAATTAGGTAATGGGGAATAGAAAGTTATCTGGCTCTACAGGACAAAAGAGAAGATGGGGATAAGGGAAGGGAGGGATGATAGAAGAGAGGGAAGATTGGTGATAGGGGAAATTAGAATGCTTGGTGTATTGGGTGGGGGGAGGGGACAAATGGGGAGAAAATTTGGAACCCAAAATTTTGTGAAAATGAATGTAAGAAAGTTAAATAAATAAATTAATAAAAGAAAAAAAAGAATAATATACCACATGGAACTGGAAGGCTGGGTGGATGGTAGTGCATAATAAAAGTAGAGCGCTTGCGAAAAGGCGTGGATTTTAGGACAGAGGGGAGAAATAATGATTTCTGGGTATGTACTTGCTGAATTTGAGAAGGTAGTTGATGATGTACAACTGAAGGTGAGGAGAGAGATAAGGGCTGGGATTGTAGATATAGGAGTCAACTGCAAAGGTGATAATTGAATCTGTGGGATCAGATGAAATCACCAAATAAGAAAAGATATCCTCTAACCTATGAATGGCTGGAGCCAAACAAAGCAAGCCAGAGGCAGGTGTTTCAGAAATCAAACAGAAGTTTAACTAATTTCAGAGTCAGGAAAATTCAAGCAGAAGCCCTCTCCCCACTCCTGACAAGAAGGACTTAAGATGCTGGGAAAATGGCAGGGCTTTTATACATGAAAAAGACCGAGCCACAACAAGCATCCTTAGGTCATGAGTAAGCAGTTCCCATAGTTGACATTTCTTGGGCTTGGGTCCATGGGAACAGTCAAGTCTCAAGTCAAGTCATTGAGCCTTGTGATCATTCAGTAGGGTACAGATAGAGAGTTAGCATGGCAGGAACAGGAGGGCAGTACCTGGTTCAGTTCACTTGACAGTTACATAATATGCACAGGGATTGTGAAGATGTCAAGAGATACGATGAGTGTCTTTAGGTTGCAGCACATCACCTTCCTCTGGTTCTCAGGTCCCTGGGAAATAGAGGGAGCTCCAACAAATCTAAACAGTTATTGATTAATATAAAAATCATAAATCCGTTAGTGAACATCTGCTGCTGGTCAAAGCAATACACTTTGCCAGAGGGTGGGATCATCCAGAGCACAAAGGATCATTGTTATGACAAGCTCAGGGCATAACCTGCTTGTTGGGCTTAACTCTAGAGAAGAAGGCCAAGGACAGTCTTAAAAAGCAGGATATTTTAGAGTATACATACAGTTTGAGAGATGATGATGCAGCAAAGGAGACTGAGGAGTAGTAGACAGGTAGAGAAAAACACAGCAAAAGAACTGTCACAAAAATGCAAAAAAACAGAAAAGATTCAAAAGGACAGCATGGACATCGATGATAAATGCTTGAGAGGTCAAGAAGGTTGAGAATTGAGAAAATTCCTTAGATTTGGCAGTTAAGATGTCATTTAGTATCTTTGGAGAGAGTAGGATGAAATCAGAAGCCAAACTGCAGATGGTTTTCTAACAGTTTGCCTGAGAAAGGGAAGAGAGGTCTAAGACAATAGTTAGTGGCGATGACAGGATCTAGTAAAGATTTTTAAAGGATGGAGGAGACTTGGATGTGTATGTAGGTAGCAGGTAAGGAACTAGTAAAAAGGGAAAGACTTAACAGAGAAAGGGGGTAATAGTGGGAGCAATTTTCTAGACAAAAAGAGAGGGAATGGGCTCAAGGATATCTTTGAGAGTTTGGCCCTCAGAGAGAAGAAGGGTCATATCTTTATCACATACTGAGAGTTTGGCCCTCAGAGAGAAGAAGGGTCACATCTTTATCACATATCATATCACATACTAGATTAAGGGAGAGTAAGGGAGATGTAACTGAGGGTAAAGGATATAAAAAGGGGTCAAGATAAAGGACCTTAATTTTCTTGGTAAAATACGAACAAGATTCTTGGCTGAAAGGGAAGGTTATGGGGTGATATTGGAGGCTGAGAAGTGAAGAGTTTCAAACAGCTACTATAGTAAATAGGAGAAAAAAATTAGGAAGGCATAAAAGAATTGTCTTGCTTCAATGAGGACCCAATTGAGAAAAGTTAACTTATAGAGCATTGTTAGGTAACGTCCTCGAACTTTATTCAGCAGTATGTGAAGAGGAGCATAAGAGACTATAGGAATAATCCAGGAGTAAACTGAGCCCTCTCAAAAAGCAGTGGTTGGGAATAATCCAAAAAACATTGTAGAATGACACAAGGGAATCGTAAGAGCTCAAGAGATCCTCCAGCCAACCTGGTAACAGGTATAATGGATGTGCCCCACAAATGAGGCTTTAAACAATGCATTAAATGCACATTAGTTTAAATAGAACTATCTATTTGGCCTTAATCACTAGCTTCATGTCAAACTAAAAATTATTACAATATTATCCTGAAAAAAAATCACCACAAATTGTGCTAATTATAGGGGCTCCATCTATTACTGCGATGATAAATGTGGCCATTACCATAAAAATTATGATTTATTTAAGTCAATAAAATGAGAGCTAATTGCTCTCCCATTTTAATAGAGCCATAGCTGTCCATAGACTATATGGTCACTGAACCTGGGCAGTGTCTAACATTCCTTAGCAAGTCAATGATAGTAGAAATCATGCCATGTAGGATGAGAACAGGGAGGAACAGAGACGGAAACCAAAGTTTGTGCAAAAAGTCATGAGCAAGTAGACAAGTAAATTGAATTGTTCTAACTGAATTCTGTAGTAAGTTCATCCAGCCATCTAGGTGATAAGAGGTGTAAGATCTGTGGTCCTGATCACAGTCCAGTTTACACACTTAGTCCATTCATCAGGCTGGGAGTGTATTCATTAGGAAATTAAATTTTACCTGAAGAGGCTTGAATAGTAAAATCCAGAAGCAAGACATTAAATGAGGGCCCCATTGAAAGGAAATGTGGAAGGGTTGCTTATGGAGTCAAGAATCTTCTTTCAGGAATGGGCATGTAGATTTGGCAATGTTATAAGCTCCAGCACAGAGGAGGAAATGGACCATTTTGGTAAGGACATCTGCCATTACTGGAATGGCATAACTGGCCTGGATGGGAAGCAAGCTCATGAACAAGTCCAACATCACAGCCACCTGGCATGGAGGGAAGTTGCCAGGGACTGTAGCAAACCTTCCAGCCCCCACAGTGTTCTTGGCTCAAGCATAGTTCTTGTTAGATGAGACATGCCAGTGGACATTGTGTTACATACATGACCATCAAAACTCTCAACCAACAGTACACAAGATTTTGCAGGTGCCAACATGGTCTACTTTGGGGCTTTCTCAGTAAAAGCAGACTGCCACCCATTAGGCCCTGTAGGGTAGAGATGTACAGGTTTGAATGAGGAGCAAAATTCCTCTAGAGACTAGTTCTCCTTCAGGTGCTGAAGTCATGCCAGTTGGAATGGAGGCAGCTGCTCCTCCATATGGGCATCCTGTGGTTACTGATGTCAGCTCAGATCCAGTAAGTCCAGTGAAGGATGAGTCATTTCGAAGTTTATGGTATACACTACAGGGAGTCCTGATGTGATAGTTTATGTACTAAGTGACCAAATCCCAGTTTCTACTAGAATGCATTTGCCTAATGGTTGTGTTGTTTTGAAAAACAGAGAGAATAAAATTAACACTTCATTTAAAAAAAAATAGCACCCAATGGATCTGATGTCGACTGAGCTGATGGGCTATCTGGCAGGACTCCAAATTATTATGGTCATTATGGAGAGTAATGGGATATTGAGCTAGCTGCCCATCTCAATACAGTTCCTATACACCTCAAACATGGTGTGTATATCTCTTCTCATGTAACACATTTCTTTTCAGCCAAAGCCAACTCGCAGGAGAAGCATTTGCAGAGTTATGATATGGGATGGTGACAGGTGGTAGGAGGATGCACAGACTTCAGAAGATGTCTCAACTACAACTATATCTATCTTTGTAATGAACACTGAGGTTTTAAGAATATCAAGATAAAAGTCAAGATAAAATGATGCTTGAGATCATTCAATGTACCCTCTTCTACAATGTCTAATAGAATGCTTAGAATTTTCAGTGGCAACAAGAGATGAAGTTGAAATAGGAAATCTAGTAATAAAGGGAGAGTGTGGAATTGAATACAGCTCTTTTTATTTGAATAACTTAATACATTTCCTTTCTCTATAAATAGGTGCCTTGAGGCCATCTGCCATTACTGTAATGGCATAGTTGCCCTGGATGCTTACATTTTCATGGCACTTTTCTCTTGGACTTTGCCATAAGGTAAAACAGAGGTAGTCAAAATAATACAGAGATGCTATCCTGATCACTAAACATGACATAGGAATTTCAGCTGTTTCATGACCAATACTTTCAGGGAAAAGTGAATAACAGTCTGATAAATTAGATGGCTTAAAACCTGTGTTTCAATCCCACACTGTCTCACAGTGTCGTTCAGATTCAACCAGTAGCACCAAAGTTATTGGACAGTTAACTCCCAAAGTATGGTTGTATCTTCCCACAAAATTAAGGAACATCTAAAGGCATTTCACTGATGAAGGTATCCTCCATTTTCAACCTCTATCTTGCATAGACACATGTATGTTTTCTTATAGCCCATTATGTGTCCCAGTAATGACATCTCTCTCTCTTTTTTTTTTTTTTGTCTCTCTCCCTCTTGACAAACAAACTGTGTTGGAGTAGGCATTAGAAGATGATTCATAGCAACTGAGTGTACACTGGTTAGAATTCTTAGAGCAAATGAAATTCTTATTGAAATAAACCCTCCTTCCTCCAACACCCACAATACAAAAAGTCTTTAAAAATGGACTTTAGGAACTGAAGCAAGAATGTAAGTACACTGCACAAGTTAAATGGCACCACCCAGTGTTAGTACAGGTCCTACCAGGTTTGGCTCTTTCCCACACTTATCTTCCTGTCCTCAAAGTTGTATAGTCCACAGAGGTTCAATTTGATTAACACTGATATTGAAGCCAGTTGGTTCAATAGATCAAGTATCAAGAGAAGAGACTGCTAATTCTGAATTGGAATCTATCTTCATGACAGCAAGGGATAGTCAGACAACCTGAAGAAAACACTGAGATCATGTAATTCAGCGTCTTCTGAAACTGGAATACTTCCAACAACATCGTTAATAAACGGTGATATCCACCTGTTTGCCTGACAACATCCCAGACACAGGGGAATCCACTACCTCTGGAGGCAGTTTGTACCATTTTTGTACAGAATTAATCTTTGTTAAATTTATCCTTTATTTCCTTAATTTGAAATCTGCCTCTTCAACTTCCACCCAATGCTCCTAGTTCTCCTCTCTGGGACCAAATAAAGTCTAGTCTCTCTTCCTAAAGACAGTCCTTAAATACTTTAATACAGCTCTCATGTTTCATCTAATTCTTCTCATCTTCAAGCTAAGCATCTTCAATTCCTTCAACATGACAGCATTGTATTCAGGATCTCGTTTATCCATCATCTCGCTCTTCTGTGTGCACTCTGGCTTGTCAATAATCTAAACTATGGCAAAGAGAAGGTGATACTGCAAACATAATCTGGTCTTTCACTTGGTTAGGGTATCTGAACACTATGCCTCCCTTAACACAGCCCAACATGACATCAGCTTTTTTTAATTGCATATCACACAGTTGACCTATATTAAGCTTCCATCCCACTAAAACCCTTAGATATGATTTACATAGATTGTTGCTTAATCACACCTCCTTCAACCTGAACTTGTACTGATCTTATTTTTGCTCAAAGCATAAGATTTGAGGTGATTATTCTATTATGTTAGATTTGGTCTATCATTTTAGATGATCAAGATCCTTTTGATCTGATTTGATTTGATTTGATCCATTATCTGATGTCTTAACTACCACTTCTAACTTTCTGTCATTAGTAAATTTGAAAAGGACATCATCTACATCTTCAAAGAATTCATTAAAAGTATGTCAGATCGAGGACAAATCCCTGGAATATTGCACTAGAGTCTTCCCTCCATGTTGAAATTGATCTACTAATTACTTCCTATTGGGTCCAATTGTTAACATCATTCCCAGTAAGCCTAAGTGGACTATCCTCTAGGATGTAATGTAAGTTTTAGTTAAATGCTTTGCTGAAATTCAGGCATACTTTGCTTATGGCATTTCCCTGATCTATAGAAGGAAGAAAGGAAAGAAGCAAGCAAGGGGAAAAGAGAGAAAGAGAGAGAGGAAAAAAAAAGGAAGGAAGAAAAAAGAAGGTTATTTTGGCATGACCAGGATCTCTTGATAAAGCTGCAGTGACTTTTCAGGATCAATGAATATTTTGTCTGAATGTTCACAAAGCATCTCTTTATAAATCTCTCTATATTTTTGCCAAAAGTTGAAGTCAAGTTTAATAGCTTATTTTTAAGACTTCATGTTGTTGTTTCTTTTGAAAATTGATGTATTTGTCTAACTTTATGGCACCTCTTCTATTCATGACAAATTTTCAAAGGTCACTATAGTAACTCAGCAATCATATCTGTCAGTTCATTGAATCTGGGCTGAATAGTTCACAATGACTCCCCACTGAGGCTCTAAAGGGATTGACTTCCTGGGTCACTTGTGTCATAGGCAGTTTGACATTTGTCTTCTAGTAGACTGGTACAGGGTTGCTTAGGTTCTTCATCTTGCTGAGCAAAAATACTATCCCAAAAACATTTCTAGCCACCCAGAATCTTTCAGAGCTAACATTTGAAGTATCCAGTTGAAAGGTCAACCTCAAGGAACAGAAACCAGTGATTTCATGGGAAGCTATAGGATTTTCTTGGCATTGGGTCTGGTGGCTTCATAAGAACACTTTTGCTTGCAAAACCAGGTAGGTTGGTCTAGGTATGACCCTCTCTTTTGATTGTGCCCAGAATCTAGGTGATGGATATGAATCTGCATTGAAACATTCTAAGATTTATAAGCAAATTATTGTTCCGTGCTGACCACTTGGACTTCCTGATATGCCACTTTGATTGTGTACATATAATAAGTTGATCAATTCGATATCATAGAATTTTAGTGTTGGAAAGAACATCAAAGGCCACATAGTCCAAATACACTTGAATTAGCTTCACAATATGCCTAACAAATAGCCATGTAACCTCCAGTGGAAAACTATATATGACTGGAATTTCTTCCTGAGGTAGCTAACTCCAGTTTTGACAGCTCTAATTATTAGGAAATTTTTCCTTGCATTGAGCCAAAATATGCCTCCCTATATTTTTTATTCATTTTATCCCAGTTCTGCCCTATTGGCCCAAGATGACCAAGTTTAATCCCTCTTTCACATTAGGAAGCATAGGTACCTGTTTCCATTAATAAACTTGTCTTTCCTCTCAATTGTAACTGACCACATTAAAGGTGACATGCATTTATTCAAAAGGCATTCATTAAGAGCTTACTATGAACCAGATACTATGAACCAGATGCAAAGGATATAAAGACAAAACAGTCCTTGCCCTCAAGGAGCCCAAATTCTGTCACAGAAGCATAGAATTGGAGAGTTAAAGACCAGCAGTTGTCCTAGACCAATCCAGATCCCAAAGGAATCTTCATTATAACATATTCATCAAGCAGTCTTCCTTATATTGGATTTACATTCCTCTTTGTTCTGACATCTCTTTAGTAATACTTTCATTTCCTACTTCCAAGGACTGTGAAGGGAGCATTCCCTAAGCTTTTAAACATTACAAAAATAGATATTATTTCAAGGAACTCCAGATGATTGTACCTGCTTCTCTAAGCATATCTCATTTAAAAAAATACTTAACAAAGTGTCTGTGTATGATTCTCAGCGCTGCTTTGCAGTACCAATCACCAAACTGTTATGAAACCTCTTGGGTAAGAACCATTAACCAAATGTTAATCATATTCTTCTAGGGAAAAGTTGCAGGGATCAAAATCAGGGGGTGCTATGTTCAACAAGACTTCCTAAGCAACTGGGGTACAAGCTGGAGAGAGTTCAGAAAAGAAAGGAGAATCCAGACTGTAGTAGTAAGAGAACATTCCCCTGCCCATAATTTCTAACTATGGTGACATTTTTCAGGGAAAGGACAAAGCATATGCTTTCATTCTCTTAACCCATCTCCCAGAAAGAACTGGAACAAGAGAGTTCACCAATGAATAGAATATGGACCAGAGTGGAGCACAGATCCTATCTTATTGTTGTGTAGACAGACAACTAGCTCTGCTTTGTTATTTACTGTTCTATAACTTTTAGAAAACTACTGGCACCAGGACTTAATAATAAGCCTTCCCTCATATCATACAAACGTGACTGCAAAGTATCCCTTTTCCAACATAGAGAAAACAGCAAATCTGAGACCTTCAATGTGAGCTTTGTTTGGTGCTCTTTAAGATTAATCATATGCAAATATATGATAGGACTATGAGTTCATCACCTGGGGGAACTCACAGTTGGAAAACATGTATGATTTAGTAAGGCACATAAAGGTTAAGTGACTTGCCTAGCGATTACACAGTTAGCAATTGTCAGACACAGAAGATGAACCCCGGTCTTTTGGACTCTAAACCCAGTTCTCTAACCACTACTGACTCTATAAGTTCAGTCATATCCCAGATAAACTTGCTCAATATAATGACATTTTGTCATTAATACATCATAACTAAGCACACCTCAAAGTCAAGAATTATTCTCCATTTCAGCCAGTTGTTCATTTAAGATATCATTCTTGTGGAACTGACTGCCCTCAGTAATATTATTGCACCTGCCACCATATTTTTTTTTCTGGAACCAATTAAGGATATTTTGTGGGATATGCCTATGTTAATCTTCTGCCAGTCATTTGGCAACAATGGGAAGTTAACTGTACGATACAAGTTTCTGACTTTTCTAAATTAATTAAATGTCTTCTCTTTAAATCCCATGAGCCAGTTTATCTACGAGGAAATTTGTACTTGGATACCTCCCTGGCTTATAAAAATGACCTTGGAAGAAGTTCTTAGTGCTTCTGAACTGAAAACTTTTAAATGCCTTATTTCCTTAATGCGCCTTCATCTTAGGGAGACACATTTCCATCCTGCAAAGGGAAGTGCTCAAGCAGTCTGGTCAGTGGTGAAGCCAAATGAACAATTCTTTTTCCTTCTTTTCTGCCCTCCTTTCTGATGCAATCCGTTAGGAATGACTTATCTTAAGACTGTTCATAAACCAGGAGCAATAGAATTACTGAACCAAAATTATTTGATTATAAAAAATAAAATGGATTGGCAATTCTTGTCGACAATTGTATGAGCCAGCTAACTGATGATTGAGTGGTATAATTAAAAAATATGGAAATAGCATGACAAGTTATTCCACAATTCAGCAGCATGAGAAATGGAACTGCTGAAAATGTGAGGTCCAGAAATTAAAAGCAATTCAACTGTGCTAAGATATAGCAATGATATTCTCAATAAACTGAAAGCTAATTGTAAGTGAAAGTTGAATAACTAAATGTATACCAATACCCTTGGTTTATCCATTGTCTTGCTCCCCAAAAGCTCATACAGTGATTATTGTGAAATGTGTATCATGGTTGGCAGGACAATAAATTTATAATCAGAGGATCTGGGTTCAAATCCTGCCTTGAATATTAATGAGCTATATAATCTCAGGTAAACTCTCACAACCTCTCTGAGCTTCCATTTCTTCCTCTGTAAAATGGGTTGTTGTGAGGCTCAAATGAGATTATTTATGTAAAGAATTTGTAAAATTTCAATGTTATACACATATGTATAATATGTGTATGTATGATTTTTATTGAACAAGTCTCTACAATATCACTACAGGCTTAGGTAGGGGACAGTTATTCCACTGCAGAACAAAGTGGACATAAGTTGAAGTCTGAGTAATATTTTGGGTGACAGCCCAGCAGGGCCAGAACATGAAATCCCACCCAGTACATATCCCACTAGAACAGGGTTCTTAACCTACGTTTTTGTCAACAACCTATTGGCAATGTGGTGAAGCCTATAGCGCCTTTCTCAGAACAATATTTTGAAATGCATAAAATAAAATACTCAGCATTACAAAGGAAGCCAATTATATTTAAATACAGTTACCTTTTTTTTAATTTTGTAGGTCTCAGATCAAGAATTCTTCCACTAGATTACGCTGTTGACAAAAAAGACCTATTTAAGGTAAGATGGGAGGAAGACCTTTCAGTTTTGCACAGACTATTTCTGTACCTCTACCAAAACAGGCCAGATATAAGTACCTATATCTAGCTGATGCTCTTGGCATGTTTGACAGCACTGTCCCTTTAAAATCATTGATGAGGAAGGGTGAAGGGGTGGGGGGATCATCTTTTAACTACTGTTCAGCTGTATCAGTTTTACTTAGTTGGTCATTTTATCGTCTCCCATTAGGGAGAGAAGCAGACTGTGATACCTTTGATTGCAATGCTAAATACTAAAAGCAACCATAATTAATATTAGTCCCTGCAACCTGACATCCACTAAATCCTCATAAATAAGCCTCCTAACCAAAATGAGGAGAGCAGGAAAGAGAGAGAAGAAGGGAAGAAAGGCGAGAGAAAGGGAAAAGAGAAGAAAGAGGAGAGAGAGAGAGAGAGAGAGAGAGAGAGAGAGAGAGAGAGAGAGAGAGAGAGTCAGAGTCCTGAGTGTCTGAACTCCAAATACCCCAGATAATATAGGATTGCCAAGGCTATCTAGCTTATCACTATATTTAGAATGGTGTTTTCTCTGTAATGCACCCAATATTCAATTCTCTAAACTCAGTCTCAAAGTTCAGTAAGGAACATCCAACTCTTTGCCCAAGGCAGCCCATATCATGTGGAGATAGCTATAATTGATAAGAAGTTTTTTCCCTTATGTTGAGCTCAGGATCAAGACAGGACTTATGTAAGAGCTGGCTCTGAAACTGTGCTTTGAAGGAAAATAGGGATCCTAAGAGGTAGAAGTGATAGGAAATGAATTCCAAAATTGGAGAGTTATATAAAGACAATGAGGTCTTTTCCAAGTTTGAGACTGTGATTTTGTGAAAATATTTTGAGGAGGGAGAGAAGGTTAACCACAGAATTATGAAAAGGCATTGAGGAAGGAGACAGAATATTTTATATATGTATATATATATATATATGAAATAACAAGTAAGACAGTTTGAAGGTTAAGGAGATGGTGTGAAGGTAATATCAAATAAGCCTGGAAAAGTAGATGAGAGCCATATTATATGAGACTTTAAATATGAGGCTGAGGAATTCTCATTTTAGCCTCAAGTCGATGGGGAGCCATTGTTGATTTTTTAGAAGAGTGATGTAACAAGGTTTGTGTTTCAAGATGGTCAGTTTGGATATCTGAGTCAAGTGACTAAGAAGATAGAGGGCTAGACATTTTCTCCAATTGTTAAGACTTCTCAAACTTCTCCAACATGGAACAATTTATAAGATATAAATCAATTTCAGTCATCTAAGTGGACTGGGACAGTGGTATAAACAGAAATTTAAATAGAAATGACTGTGGATTCCTACAGGACATATAATGCCTTAGAAAATCATTTATTACTGTTATCTGTGTTTTAGCATAATTTTATTTATTTTGTTAAATATTCCCCAATTACATTTTAATCTAATTCTTGTCACATTCAGAAATATTTGGACCATGTGTGGCCCACAGGCTGCGTATTTGACACCTCAAGTTTAGACACAAAGAACCCTAACAAGTTAACAATTCATTGAACAGTAGAGCAGTCTAATTAATCCCTAACCCCTAAATCGCTCATTCAGTTCTCTCTCCAAAGACCCACCAGATGGACAGAGTTGAACAAATTGACCTATGTACTTGCAATAGAACATAACTCAATGATTCCTGCCTCCCAGTGCCAAGGAAAACCCAGTACCATAAGCATGTTCTGGCTGGGACAGCAACATAGCAATGCTCTGAACTACAGCAAAGCTTAGTTAATGTATTGAGAAACAGAAAAAATTGGGCAGGGATGCATTGGAGCCAGCTGAAACTGACTAAAGAGACCTAGAATAAATTATCAGTGTATTTACGCCTTGGAAATCAACAAATGCAAATATAAGAGCTTGATTTATTGTTTCGTTGATTTCTAGACTTAAGAAAGTGTTGAAGAATGTACTAACACATATTAAACTTAAAGTGCATTGTACTCTTTTTTCTAGAGTGTTGATTATTAAACATTTATCAGCATACCCTTAAAACTTGACCAGAATACATATGTGTAGGTCTATGACACTCTATTAAGCCTGAGAAAAAGAGTCTGTCATCCATCTGAAGCCAGTTCTGATCCTGAAAAATTCATTTAGATCAGAGATTTAGGCTGGAGAAATGTGTAGTACTGCACAGCATAGGGGGAGGCTAAGAGGATTTTAAGAGGGAAGCCATACTTAAAGGTAAGGGAGTCAGACAGTGAGCAATACAGGAAAGTAAGGGGAAAAGACTGAAATTACCATAGATTTCAGGAGGAAGAAAACTCAAAGATTTTGAGATTAAGTAAATTATTGTTGGTGTTTGTCCTTTGCTATCAAAGAGGACCATGACATCAGGAAGGTGATTTCACCTTCACCTGAATTGCAAATTCATTTGCAAATGAATTGGATTTTAAGTGAGCTAGCATCAGAGCCCAAATGAGCTTTATGCTGGGACCCAATGGGCAATCCTTGAGAACAAGGAAAGGAAAGGAAAGGAAAGGAAAGGAAAGGAAAGGAAATGAAAGGAAAGGAAAGGAAAGGAAAGGAAAGGAAAGGAAAGGAAAGGAAAGGAAAGGAAAGGAAAGGAAAGGAAAGGAAAGGAAAGGAAAGGAAAGGAAAGGAAAGGAAAGGAAAGGAAAGGAAAAGGAAAGGAAAGGAAAGGAAAGGAAAGGAAAGGAAAGGAAAGGAAAGGAAAGGAAAGGAAAGGGACCTATATGTACAAAAATATTTGTAGCAGCCCTCTTTATGGTGGCAAAGAATTGGATATTGAGAGGATGCCCATCAATTGGGGAATGATTGAACAAGTTGTGGTATGTGGAGGTCTACTATGTCACTAAGTTAACTAGTGGTCAGGGTTGACTAAGGATTGTGCAATCTGTTGCTAATCAATGTCTTGTTTGACAGGATAGATGTAGGGAATATACATATGACTAAAATCTAAGATACAAGGGAGGAGCCAAGATGGTGGAGTAGAAAGACACACATATGCTAGCTCCAAACCCACATACTCTAAAATACCTGTAAAGAAGAACAAATTCTGGAGCAGCAGAAGCCACAGAACAATGGAGTGGAGGAGATTTCTGTTCCAGAGAGACCAGAAAAACCAACATCAAAGGTCCATCGCACACCAGACCCGGAGCAGAGCCCAGCCCTGCCCTGGCCGCACGGCCCCGAGAGAAGCAGATCTGAGCAGGCTTCAGGGACAGAATCTCCACCAGCCACACAGTTCCCTCCACCCACAGGTGCAAAGGTCAATGAGAGAACCTGTTTGGCTCTCCAAGAAGGGAGCGGGGTGTCTCCATAATTCAGACCCCCTCAGGAGGCAGCAGCAGAGGCAGCAGCTGACAGGGGCTCCCAAAGCAAGCAGGGGCTTGGATCCATTGTTGAAGGTCTCCACAGAAACCCTCTGAAGGAACTGAGCCCTGTGTGGTGGGGCAGCCCCCACCTGAGCAGCTGAACTTAATCTCACACTGAAGAGCAGCCCTGCCCCCACCTGAGCACCTGAACTTAATCTCACACTGAATAGCAGTCCTGCCCTCACTGAAAGCCCTGAGGTGGGGAAGCAGCATTTGAATCTCAGACCCCAAGTACTAGCTGGGCAGATCTGGAGGCAAGGTGAGTGTGGAAAGGAATCTCTGAAGTCAAGTAACTGGCTGGGAAAATGCCTAGAAAAGGAAAAAAAAATAAGGCCATAGAAGGTTACTTTTTTGGTGAACAGATATTTCCTCCCTTCCTTTCTGATGAGGAAGAACAATGCTTACCATCAGGGAAAGACATAGAAGTCAAGGCTTCTGTATCTCAAACATCCAAAATAGATATTCAATGGACTCAGGCCATGGAAGAGCTCAAAAAGGATTTTGAAAAGCAAGTTAGACAGGTGGAGGAAAAACTGGGAAGAGAAATGAGAGAGATGAAAAAAAGTATGAAAAGCAGGTCAACACCTTGCTAAAGGAGACCCAAAAAAATGCTGAAGAAAATAACACCTTGAAAAATAGGCTAACTCAATTGACAAAAGAGGTTCAAAAAGCCAATGAGGAGAAGAATGCTTTCAAAAGCAGAATTAGCCAAACGGAAAAGGAGGTTCAAAAGCTCACTGAAGAGAATAGCTCTTTCAAAATTAGAATGGAACAGATGGAGGCTAATGACTTTTTGAGAAACCAAGAAATCACAAAACAAAACCAAAAGAATGAAAAAATGGAAGACAATGTGAAATATCTCATTGGAAAAACAACTGACCTGGAAAATAGATCCAGGAGAAACAATTTAAAAATTATGGGACTACCTGAAAGCCATGATCAAAAAAAGAGCCTAGACATCATCTTTCATGAAATTATCAAGGAAAACTGCCCTGAGATTCTAGAACCAGAGGGCAAAATAAGTATTCAAGGAATCCACCAATCACTGCCTGAAAGAGATCCAAAAAGAAAAACTCCTAGGAACATTGTGGCCAAATTCCAGAGTTCCTTGGTCAAGGAGAAAATATCGCAAGAAGCTAGAAAGAAACAATTCCAGTATTGTGGAAATACAATCAGGATAACACAAGATCTAGCAGCTTCTACAATAAGGGATCAAAGGGCATGGAATAGGATATTCCAGAAGTCAAAGGAACTAGGACTCAAACAAAGAATCACCTACCCAGCAAAACTGAGTATAATACTTCAGGAGAAAAAATGGTCTTTCAATGGAATAGAGGACTTTCACGCATTCTTGA
Source organism: Bettongia penicillata ogilbyi (assembly GCA_023548195.1). Lineage (NCBI taxonomy): Eukaryota > Metazoa > Chordata > Mammalia > Diprotodontia > Potoroidae > Bettongia > Bettongia penicillata. The sequence continues at coordinate 2,259,629 of JAJHZJ010000371.1, forward strand.
TGAAAAGACCAGAGCTGAAAAGGAAATTTGACTTTCAAACACAAGAATCAAGAGAAGCATGAAAAGGTAAACAGCAAAGAGAAGTCATAAGGGACTTACTAAAGTTGAACTGTTTACATTCCTACATGGAAAGACAATATTTGTAACTCTTGAAACTTTTCAGTATCTGGGTAGTTGGTGGGATCAACACACACATAAACACATGCACATACACGCACACACAGAGACAGAGAGCACAGAGTAAATTGAATAGGATGGGATATCTCAAAAAAATGAAGCAGGGAAGAGAAATGTATTGGGAAGAGAGAGGGAGAAATGGAATGGGGCAAATTATCTCTCATAGAAGAGGCAGGCAGGAGACTTTTTAGTGGAGGGAAAAAGAGGGGAGCTGAGAGAAAAACATGAAATTTACTCTCATCACATTTGACTAAAGGAAGGAATAAAATGCACACTCATTTTGGGATGAAAACCTATCTTACAATACAGGAAAGTGGGGGAGAAGGGGATAAGCAGGGTGGAGGAAATGATGGAAGGAAGGGCAATGGGAGGAGGGAGCAACATGAAATCAACACTCTTGGGGAGGGACAGGATCAAAAGAGAGAATAGAAGCAATGGGGGGCAGGATTGGATGGAGGGAAATATAGGTAGTCTTACACAACATGACTATTATCGAAGTCATTTGCAAAACTATACAGATATGGCCTATATTGAATTGCCTGCCTTCCCAAAGGGAATGGGTGGGGAGGGAGGGATGGGGAGAAGTTGGAACTCAAAACTTTAGGAACAACTGTCAAGTATTGTTCTTGCTACTAGGAAATAAAAAATACAGGTAATGGGGAATAGAAAGTTATCTGTCCCTACAGGACAAAAGAGAAGATGGGGATCAGGGAAGGGAGGGATGATAGAAGAGAGGGCAGATTGGTGATAGGGGAAATTAGAATGCTTGGTGTATTGGGGTGGGGGGAGGGAGAAAATTTGAAACCCAAAATTTTATGAAAATGAATGTAAAAATAAGTTAAATAAATAAATTTTAAAAAAAGAAAGAAAGAAAAACCTGGAAAGACTTACATGAATTGATGCAAAGTGAAGTGAACAGAACCAGGAGAACATTGTACACAGTAAATTATTATATGATGGTCAGCTGTGAATGACTTAGTTATTCTGAGCATTACAATGATCCAAGATAATTCCAAAGGACTTATGAGGAAAAATACTAACCACTCCAGAGAAAGAACTGATGAAATCTGAATGAATATTGAAAAATACTTTTTTACTTTTCTTCTTTTTTTTTTAAATCTGCATTTTTTTTTTTGCAACATAGCTAATATGGAAATATGCTTTTCATGACTTTACATGTATGATCTACATCAAATTGCTTGCCTTATCATGGTAGGGGAGGAGATGGAGAGAGAAAGAGATTTTCAGTTAAAAATGCAAATGTTAAAATTCATTTTCTATGTAATGAGAAGATATATTAAAATTCTACTTAAAAAAACAACTATTAAAGCTTTTCTCAAAAGAAAATCAGAAACTTACAAGAGTGCAAGTCATTCCCCAATTGATAGATGGTCAAGGGATATGAACAGGCAGTTTTCAGAGGAAGACATTAAAGCTATCCATAGTCATATGAAAAAATACTATAAATCACTATTGATTAGAGAGATGCAAATAAAAAAAACTCTGAGAAACCATATCACACATATAATATTGGCTAACATGACAAAACAGGAAAATGATCAATTTCAGAGAAGATGTGGGAGAGTTGGAACACTAATTCATTGTTGGTGGAGCTGTGAGCTGATCCAACCTTTCTGGAGAGCAATTTGGAACTATACCCAAAGGGATACAAAAATGTGCATACCCTTTGACCCAGTAATTTCACTTCTAGGACTATATCCCAAAGAGATCATAAAAAGGGGAAAAGGTCGCACATGTACAAAAATATTTATAGCTAGCTCTTTGTGGTGGTCAAGAATTGCAAACTGAAGGGATTCTCATCAACTGGGGTATGGCTGAATAAATTGTGGTATATGAATGCAATGGAATACTATTGTGCTGTAAGATATGACTTCAGAAAAACCTGGAAAGACTTGTATGAACTGATGCTGAGTGAAATGAGCAGAACCAGGAGATCATTATATACATTAACAGCAACAGGGTGCAATGACTGATTTTGATAGACTTAGCTCTTCTCAACAATGCAAGGACCTAAAACAATTCCAAAGGACTCAGGATGGAAAATGCCATCCACATCCAGAGAAGGAACTATGGAGTCTGAATGCAGAGGGAAGCAGACTATTTTCTTTTTTTGCTTCATTTTGTTTTTTCTCATGGTTTCTCCCATTCATTATAATTCTTCTATGTAACATAACTAATGTGAAAATGTGTAGAATAAGAAGGTATGTATAGAACCTATATCAGGTTGCATGTCATTGGGGAGGGAGGTGGAAGGGAAGGGGAGAAAATGTAAAGCTTATAGAAGTGAATGTTGAAAACTAAAAATAAATGAACTAATAAAAAAATCACACTTGAAAAAATTATGTGTTTCTTAAACACTCCAAGATAACAGAAATACAAGAAGGGCAAATAAATACAGCAACTAAGGACAACAACAAAATAACAACAGAGAGACCAAACCATTAAGATATTTCTTTCAAAATGAAAATAAAAGGCAAATACAAGTAATGGTGGAGAAAGAGTCCTAAAATGTTATGAACTTAACCTCATCATTACACTTACAGGGCAATTAAGTGTTTTTGTGGAGGTGACTAAGCTACAGAAGGAGAGGTCATATAAAAGGAGAGAGGGGGATAAAAGAAAGAGGGGAATATGCAAGGTATCTTGATCAAGTCAAATGTTATCACCGATGGGAATAGAACTCCAGTTTTGTCTTAGGAATAAGAGATCCTATAGAAGAATGAATGAGGAAGCAAAAAGAGGGATTAAAATAAGCAGGAAAAGATGTCAATAATGTATATCAGTTCAAATATTTTAAACAAAACCCAGTCAAATAAACTATCATGATTTTCCAAGGGAATAATTCATTATCATTATATTGGATTTATGGGATTCAAGGATGGTTCAACATTTGAAAAGTAATCAATATACTTAATCATATTAAAAACAAAACCATCCAAAAACCACATGATTGTCTCAATAAATGAAGAAAGATTTTGATGGAGTACATGACTCATTTATGCTAAAAATTCTAGAACATATAGGCATAGAGCAACCTTTATAATATCACAAAAAGTATCTATCTATATCTAAAAAGTATCTATGAGATGGAATCGTCTTACACAATGGGGATGCACTAGTATTTTTTCCAGCAAATTCAGAAACAAAGGAAGAATGTCCACTCTTTGAACTGTTATGTCATATAAATCTGGAAATGTTAGAAGTATAAATAAGACAAGGATAACAAATTAAAGGGATAAACATAAGTAAAGAGGGGATAATACTATCCCTAGTTACTGATAAATGAGGTACTAAACAAATCCTTGGAAATCAGAAAAGATTCTGAGACAATAGTATTAGCAATACTGCAGGCTACAGAACAAATTCTCAAAAAACCAACAGCATTTTATATAATAATGATAAAATCCAAGAAGTAATAGTACAAAGGCAAATCCCATTCCAAATAAATACAAAGTATATAAAAGTTTGCCAAAGTACACAAAAGACTTGCATAGATGCTATTACAAACTGCGACTTTGAAGAAGAAAGAACAACTTACAAGGGAAGGGAGTGATGATAGAAGAAAGGGCAGTTTGGTGATAGGGGAAATTAGAATGCTTGTTGTATTGGGATGGGAGGAGGGGACAAATGGGGAGAAAATTTGGAACCCAAAATTTTGTGAAAATGAATGTAAAAAGTTAAATAAATAAATTTATATACATATAAAAAGAAAGAACAACTTAAATACTATAACTGAAGAAATGTTCAGTACTCAAGACTGGACTGTGCCAAAATAATAAAAATAATAATGCTAAAGTTACATTTTTAATAATATAGCAATCAAGTTATCAAAGAGATGTTTTACATAATGATAAAATAATATCAAATTTCATCTGGAAAAAAGAAAAACAAAAAATCTAGATTATCAAAGGAAATTATGAAAAGAGATAAGCATGAAGGAAGAATATATTTTCTCACCTTAAACTATATAATAAAGCAGTGATTATCAAAACAATTTGATATTGGTTTAAAAAAAATAGAGAGGTAGATCAATGGGACCAAATAGACAAAGGCGAATGAAAAACAATAGAACTCAAAAAAACAGTCTTTGATAAATAGAAAAATAGATACTCAGAAAAGAACTCCTTATTTTAAAATGCTGTTGGGAAAACTGAGGAGCAATCTGGCAGAAATTAGTTTTGGCCCAACATCTTACAACATATTCCATAATACATTTGAAAAAAATATGTGACTTTTATATTAAAGATTGTGCTACTATAGAAAAATTAAAGGAGAAATAGATCATGAATCTCTCACAGCTATGGGTAACCAAAGTACAAGGACAGATACAAAAGATGAAATAGATAACCTTGATCACATGAAACCGAAAAGCTTCTGCAAAAACAAAATTAATGCACCTATAATAAGAAGGAAAGAGATCAAATGGGGGGAAATCTTTGTATCAGATTTCTCTGATCAAGGTTCAGTTACCAAGATATATAAATAACTAATAGGTACAACAGATGACAGACAGACAGATCGATCTCAAAACTAATGACTACCATATGAAATAATGCTCCAAATCACCAATAATAGAAGTACACATCAAAACAACTCTGAGGTTTCACCTCATAGACTACAAATGATAATAACATTTATATAGTCAGGCATTTATATAGTCAGGTACCATACTAATTTGATCATCAAAACAACCCTGAGATATAGGGGTTATTCTTATGAATATTTTACAAATGAGGAATCTGAGGCAGAGCTTAAATTGCTGATCAGGGTCACACATCTAGTGTCTGAGGTCAGTTTTGAACTCAGGCTTTCCTAACTCCGGGTTCAGTATTCTATTCAATTATTCAACAAGGTGCTAAAAGATAGGAATACTCAGTGCTGGCATAGTTAGAGGATATAGATGTGCATGCATTGTTAATGAAGCAATCAGCACAAACACTATAGAAAGCGATCTGGAATTATGCAAAGAAATTGACTAACATGTCCATACCCTTCGACTCAGAGATTGATTCCCTACTAGGCTTCACTCCAAATAAGCCACTGATAAGAAGAAAGTCCCCACATACACCAATTTATTTATAGCAGCACTTGTTTGTGATAGCAAAGAATTGGATCCAAAATAAATATCCATTCACTTAGGAATGGCATGATAAATCATGGTACACAATTGTAATGGAATATTACTACACTGTAAGAAATGATGAATATAATGAATATAGAGAAGTAGAGAGTCCTATATGAACTGATGTAGACTGTAGTAAGAAAACCAAAGGAAAAAAATATGCACAGTGCTCACAGCTACGTAAATTAAAAGAACAACAATGAAAAAAAGTCAAGTCTGTTCAAAATTATAAAGAATCAATATGGCACAAAGGGGGACATATGGGAAAACATGTCCCTTCCATCCTTTTCTTGAGATGAAAGTTCATAAGTGTTTTATACTGCATATATTTTCAGAATTTTTCAACATATTAATCAGTTTTACTGATTTTTGTTCTTTTTTAAACTTTGAAAATACTATTTATTATATAAGGGATAGTTCTCTGGGAGTCAGAGGGGCAGTAATAACAAAGGAAATTGTGGTAATGCTTTAAAAAACAAGCACAAAAGACATCAATAAAAAATCTTATTTTTTTTAAATCACTTTGATAGCTACATGGAGGAGGGCTTGGGAGCAGAGAGACCAGTTACAAGGATAATACAATATTCCAGGACTGAGTTATTGAAGACCTTACCTAGAGGAAAGGCTATATGAGTGTTGAGAAGGGAGTGAATGTAAAAGATGTTTTGGAGGTAGAATTAACAAGACTAAGCAGTTGATTAAATTTAGGAAATGGGAAATGGGAAAGGGAAGAGTCATGACCTAAAGTTCTTAACCTGGATGACTTATTTGACCAAGTGTGTGAACCCCTGTACAAAGTTTTAAGTACAAAGTACATTCATTAATATTACCTTTTATTGCTATTAGATTCCCATTATCTTCCTCTCTCTTTTGAAGTCCCTATTTAATTGAAGCAGTGACCAAAACACCACTTGTGCCCCCTGTCTTTCATTTTCCTGGCCAGGGCATAATCCCCAGAGATGCTTTTCAATTTCCTTCTTTTTTAGTGAGTCTTGAATAAGCAATTTAATTCAATTCAATAAACATTTTAAAAAGTATCAACTGTGTGCAAAACCCCAGATCAGGTGTTAGGGAAGATTCAAATTTAGATAGCAACATAATATTAATAAAAAGAAAAAGAAATCTGATTAAGAGAATCAGTAATAGAAAATGGAGGAGGCAGGGAAAATCGCCCATAGACATTAATCTATATCAACAGTAGGTATGATACAGGAAAGAAAAGAGTAGTTAAGATACATAGTAACTTATAGAGACTATCATAAAAGAAATTCAGTCGTAACACCCGAGCCTCAGGAATCTTTATGTAAATATATAGAGCAGGGAAAACAAAGTAAACTAGATATCTTATTATAGGGAGATAAATTCTACTTCATAGGTGTCCCTGAATATTGTGGGATGTGACACCACTGAAAGAAATATTCTACTTCTAATTCTCTACATAGAAGGAACACTTCAAAGTTAGAAGGAAAGACAAATACTAGAAAGTATATGAGAAAGAAAATTGTTTGATGTACAATCAGCTGAACTATTCATCGTGAAAGGCAGATGAATGCAGGGTGGGGAATACAGTGTACGAAATGAGAGAAGAAAGGAGGTAGTGGACAAAGACATTGGGTCAGACAATTCTCAAAGCAATCACCAGGTGGTGCCATCATTACATTTTAGCTACTGTTGAAATGGGACTGAAAGGGAGGAAATTCACTATGTCATAGTTAAATACTCTAATTATAATAGTTGTAATCTGTCACAGTTCAGTGACAGGTTTATTAAATGCCCAAGGTCTTCAACAACCAGGTGTTCTTAACCCAAGGACTATCTATATGTTACGAAAAGGAGGGACTACTACATTTTCCTCTGTGAATTGAAAGCAAAATGTTAGCTATTAATTAATCTCTGTGCTGGGTTTTGTTTTTCTTTCTTTGTAATCCCAGCACATAGCTGAGTGTCTGGCACATAATAAACACTTAATAAACGCCTGTTGACTTGACTTATTGGCATGATCATGGTGGCATTCTATTAAAATGACACAACCAGAACTTAAAACCACATCTTCTAAGTCCAAGTCTTTCTAAATCCATGGTCTTTCCTCAAAATCTGGTATTGGACTAAATGAATACCTTGCTATGTATTATCTCAGTTAATTTTACTAGACCTCAACTTCCTGATGTATAAGAAACATCAATCAACGAGTATTTATTAAGAGTTTACTATGCGCCAGTCAATCTGCTAGACTTGGGAAGACATAAAACAAAATAAAACTACTGCTGCTGCTCACAAAGGGATTGTATTTAATCATAAGAGAAGATATCCATATATAAGTACATATAAAATCAATATAAAGTAATTTGGGTCAGGAAGATATTAGCAGCTAGAGGCATCAAGAAATGTTTCATATAAAAGGTGGCGCCTGCGCTGAGTTTTGAGGAAACAAGATATTTATTCTAAGAGGCCAAAGTAAGGAAGGTTTTTCAGGAATGAGGGATGGAACTGTGCAAAGGCACAAAAATTGGACATGGGTTGCTGTATATGAAGGATAGAAAGACAGCTGGCTTGCCTGGATTGAAGCATGTTGTGACTTATAAAAAGTCTGAGACATAATTTCCGTGGAATTTATCATTTTGTTAGTTATGCTGGCATATAATTGAAAAAAGAGGTCAGTGACACTCTTGAATGCCAAAGATGCCCTCGTGAAACCCACTCAAAGCTTATATGTCCTTGGAAGAGTGGGAGTTCCCAAAGGTGGCTAATTGACTCTAACTGGCTAACAAGTAATGAGAAGTATGAAAATTATAATGAGAAATGGACCTATTCTAATGAGGGTCTAGGGGGATGTGACTTTGATCAAATCATTTACTTCCAAATCACACCCAAGGCAATCTAATCAAAGAATTTATCCCCACTCAAACTTGAGTAGAATACTGTGGGCTTCCTCGTAAGGGTGGGGTCTGAACAAAAGCGAAGAGAAATCTCCTTATCAGCAATGTCTTTCTTATGCTGGCTTGGCCTGGCAGAGAATAAGTTTTCAGAAAGGAATAAATCCTGTTTCTCCCCAATATTAACAATTAGTTATTTAATAATTATTTCTCTCAATGTATAAAGGGGAATAAAGCATAATAAGGTTAAAATGTAGGTTGGGGTCAATTTGTAAAAGAATTTAAAAGCCAAACAGGAGCCTCTATTTGATCCTGTAATAGACCAGTGGATTTACTAGGTCTAAAAGTGATAGCACTATAAGAAATGAGCTATAAGAAAATCGCTCTGGTAGCTATGTGAAAGGTGTCTTGACTGTACAGAGGCTTAAAGTAGGGAGACCAAATAGGAGGCTGTTGAACTTGTCCTGATTAGAGTAATTCTAAATAAGGGAATGACCTGGGGTAGTAGCAATGTAAGTGAAGAAGAGGGAACTTAGGTGAGAGATGTTGTTTGGAGGTAAAAAAGGACAAGATTTACCAACTGATGGGATAGGTGAGGTTATTGAAAAAGATGGTAGTACTCTCAATATTAAAGGGAAGCTTGGAAGAAAGGTAGATCTAAGCAAAAAGTAATAAATTCTGTTGAGGATTAAATTATCTATAAGGTTCATTCTGGCTCAAAAGTAATTTGTAATCTTTTATCTACACCCAAACTGAATTCAGTTCTCTAATTAGTGCTTCACAATTGCTGAAATGAATGTGAATATTAATGAAGGATTTAATTGAATTCCCTTGCAATTTAGTATCACAAGAAGCTGGTAGAATCAGGGCAGGAAAATCTCAGGGTTACTAGTATCTCAGATACTTGGATGGATATCAAGCTTCAAAATTACTCAAAAATGTGTTTTGAGTTAATAATGGATTTGAAGAGGTATTATTAGGCTGACTACCAAACTGAAGGTCTAGAGAGCTACTGTGCTGACCTCATTGTTGCATACCTATGAAACCTGGACAGTATACCAGTGCCACGCCAGGAAACTGAATTGCTTCCATTTGAATCATCTTAGGAAAATTCTGAGAATCACCTGACTGGATAAGGTGCCGGACACTGAGGTCCTTACTCGAACTAAACTGCCAAGCATTTAAACTGCTTCAGAAAGCACAACCCCTATGGACTGGCCATGTTGTTCAAATGCAAAATGTATGCTTGCCAAAAAGACTATTTTATGAAGAACTCAGACAGGGCAAGTGTTCACATGGTGGTAAGAAGTAATACAAGGACACTCTCAAGGTCTCTCTCAAGAACTTTGAAATTGGTTGTGTGACATCTAACTGTCCTCTGTTACCCTTACTTCACTGGCACAGGACCACTCAGTATGGCATGCCCACATCAGAGAGGGTGCTGTGCTCTATGAGCAAAGCAGAATTGAAACAGTTCAAAGAAAACAACGCAGGATGTCCAAATTTATGGTATGTAAATGTTCACATGGACTATTTGTGCCATACCTGTGGTACAGCATTCTGAGCTCATGTTGGTCTGATCAGTCACACTGAAACTTGACTTTAGCATAGTGACGTCATTTTGGCCCTTTTCAAGATTAAAGGACAACAAAACCAATAAACCAACCAACTCACAGTATTCTTTTTTATTTTATATTATGCTTAGTAGTATATCAAATCCCATTCCTAAATTATAAATTCCTTTAAAATAGCTGGAATGTCTCATGTATCTTTGTATGTCCCTTAAAGCTTACCCAGTATCTTTCAGGCATTCATTTATTCATTTGGTTCCATTGAGCTTTTGTATGTACTAAGCATGTTCCTTCCAAATACTAATAACCAAACTATTGACTTACTCAAAAGCTACCTGTGGTCCTTGGAGATCCAGTCTGTAAGTTGGATCATCTGTCATCTATTACCCTTATCATATAACTCACCTTTCTCACAGAAGGTGTTAAATGTATGTGTGTTGAACAAATAGCTCTGCATCTCATAATAAATGCCTAAGGGAAAGAGATTTCTTCAATCTTCTTAGAGAAACAAAGTAGACACCAATGATTACAGAAGGTTCTTTTAGCTAGAAACCTGAAGCAGATACGTTATATTCAAGTTCTAAATTTTGTTTAACCAGACACATAGGATGGAAAACAACTTGTGTTGGTCTGTCCTAACCGCAGGGCTGTCCTATACCCCGTTTTTCTGCGTACATACCAGGCCTTTGGTCAGAGACCAAGGAAGGAGCAGCTTTTCCTCCCTTTTGCTGTCTAGTTACCCATAATGGCAAACTTATAGAAAAAAATAGACTAGAGTCACCACAAGATGGGCAGAAATGGATAGATTGTAATTTGTGTGCTTAGGGGGAACATACAAATTTCAAGTATTTGACCTGAACACTTTAATGAAATTCTTTGACTCTAACTTTTTCAATTTGATTTTCTGTGGCATTGAATGGAGTGTTGGCTTATAAGGAAGACCTGAGTCTGAATCAAATACTAATTACCTGTGTGACCTTGGACAAGTCACCCAAACTCTTTCAGCCAGTTTTCTTACTTCTATAATGGAAAAAATAATAGCACCTGTCTTATAAGAATGTTGTAAGAATCAAATTAGATAATATATATAATGACCTTTGCAAAACTTATCACTATGCAAATATTAACTTTCTTCATTTTTATCATTTTAATGATTAAAATAATTTAGATAACTTACTATGCTTCACAGAAAATCACCCTCCTCCCCCTCACATATACACACATAATGGAGCCCTATAGATAGTGTTCATGCTAATGCCTTCTTTGACCCAAACCTCCTATCCCCTTTGCACCTTCTACTAATAATTTGATCAAGTCTTCTAGATTTTTTAATTAAAGATATGAATAATTTATAAATTGGAGATGTCTTCTTCACTTTTTCACAGATTTCAGATTTCTCAGTTTACTGAAGTATTTTCCCCTTTCCTTTTCTTTCCCTTTTGCTCTTTATAACATTTTGAGAGATGCTTATATTCACACCATTTTTTCATTTTAATTCCTGGTACTTTGATGGATCTTTGCCTACCCTCAGTATGGATATTTTTCCAATAATTGCATTGCGCTTTTTCTCATCCTTGGTGCATAAATCCTCCAGAGAGAATCCTATACACTGGAGGTCTTCCTTTATTTTGGTATACCAATATATCGCTCAGACTATCCACCTCTTATAGACATTCTTATCAGCCCACCTCCTTTTCCAATAATACTTGCTTTTGATGACTTCTTCACCACTGTTAAGAAATCTTTAGTAATGTTCTACCACCTAGTTAGAGCCATCAAGTTACCTTTAATTGCATTTTGGGTTATTAGACATTTTACTTCCACTGAGATGACAGTATTCCATGACTTGTTATAGTCAAGGGGAAAATATTTATGTTAAAAAGATGATAATCTCCAAGGTTCCTTTCAGTACTAAATTCAATAATGGATGGTGATGGGAGAGGACAAAAGGATACCTCCAATAGAGATGGGTTTTTGTGAGAGAAAGTATTTAGGGATCATTGAAAACTGCATGGTTTCCCAAATGTTATCTGGCTTAATTTCTTCCTTCTACTCAGTTCTAGGCTCAGTCTATTTTATCTACATAAGTTATTCATATATCATTAGACTAATTTAATAGATTGCCCATCTAAGTATATTCCACAGTCTGGGTAATGTACATTTTGTATCCATTTTGATTTTCAAATGTTAATCGTTAAGCAAATCTCTTTCTTATTGCTGTAGATTTTAATGAAGAAGCTTCAGAGTATTCCTCGGTCTGATGTAAGTAGTATATGTCACCTGAAAATAAGAATCTGAAGAACTCTGTTACCAATGGGGAATTTTCCTTAGTTTGGACTCTGCACAGTACACTCACATGATAGTGACAAATGTGAATATCCATAGGACTCAAAAAATCCCCAGAGACATTTTGAATCAGTATATCCATTTAATCAATTTGACATGGTCTTATTTCCTGGGGGATAAAGGGAAAAATCCAAAAAGCTACTTATAGACAATCATATCTTCTTTGATGAAACTGTTCCAGATCTGAAAAAAAGTTATTCTATTATTCTGAGAAACCAAATCCTTTGCTAGGATGGATAATTTTTAAGTCAAAATCTTAATTTCCAGGCCTCCATAATAGTCTCAAAATTATCTTTGGGAGCTAAAGACCCAGGTTTGCCCTCTAGAATAGGGTCAAATTTTTCCCCATGACAATTTGCATAGAATTGTTTTGATACTTTTAAATTAGGGAGCAAAAAAGTTAAAATGAATTAATCCATTTTGGGCAAAGGAAGATGGACATTGATTTTTTTGCTTATTCTCAGTTCAGAAAATAGAATTGAAACTTCAGGTGATGAATAGGTAAATTTTAAGAAGCTAGAAGTAACTACTTATATTTTAAGCAATGATTAATTAGTATTACAGTACTATATTTACTACAAAACGGATACTCTATTTAGTGTAATAGAAAAAAATATGACATGGTCATATGATCACATATTTAGAGATGAAAGGAACCTAATAGGTTTTACAGATGAGAAAAATGAGACCCCAAAGAGGTGAAATGACCTTTCCCAAGTTCATACAGGTAATAACTGAAGCTATATATAGTAACTTCTCTTTTGAGGTTTACTCAATCCTTACCTACTACTCAGTCAAAATCCTGATAACAGTTGCATACAGACTGCCAGAACATTCCCCTTCTTTCCTCAGTGAGTTCAGGGTCTAGCTCAAAGGCTTTCATCCCCAATGCCTGCCCTCATAATAGAAAACTTCAACATACATATTTACACTTTTTAAAACACTTTTACTTCACATTTCCTCAATTTGTTCATTTCATATGACCTACTTCACTCCACTTCAGCCGTTCCTAAAGATGGCATATGTTTGATCTTGCCATCACCCATAAATGTAGCACTTTCACATTCATGAACCTTGAAATTCCCTTACTTGGGTAGCAAGCTTTTATCATTTCACTTCTCCCTCTACCTTATAACTTCACACCCTGGCTTTCCATCCTTCACCCCTCAGTTCTCTTTCAGGCCATCCCCTTCTATTAACTGCACTGTCCTCCCTTCACCATTTTAACTCCTTGATCAACCAGTTCAATCTTACACTGTCCTCTTCTGTTGAATCCTTTGCCCTCTTATTTTATCTTCAGTTTTGCCTTTCAAAGTCTCAACCTTGGACAGGTAATATGTACCATATTCTTCAGCTTTTCTTGTACTATCTCCCTTTACATCTAGGTCACATATCCATTTTGACTCTGTCTTGGTAAATGGTGTAGAATATTGGTCTATGGCCAGTTTCTGCCAGACTGCTTTTCAGCTTTCCCAACAATTTTTACCAAATAAGAATTCTTATCCCCAAAACTCAAGTCTTTACACTTGTCAAACACTGGGTAACTATAGTCGGTTGCCATGGTGGCTTATGTGTCTACTCTGTTCTACTTTTCTATTTCTTAGCCAGTACCAGATAGTTTTGAGAATTACCATCTTATATTTTAAGATCTAGTACTGCTAAACCTCCTTCTTTTACATTTTTTTCCATGAGTTCCTTTGATATTTTTTACCCTTAGTTCTTCCAAATGAATCTTATTATTTTTTCCTAGCTCTGTAAAATAATTTTGGGGGTAATTTAATTGGGATGTTATTGAATATAGATTAATTTTAGGTAAAATTATCACCTTTATTATATTGGTCCTGCCTACCCATGAAAAATTAATATTTCTCCGTTTATTTAAATCTAATTTTATTTATATCCAATTTTTTTTTATGGTTTGGTCCATATAGATCCTGGATTTCTTTTGGTAGATGTATTCCCAGATAGTTTATACTGTCTAGAATTATTTTAAATGGGGTATCTCTAGCTATTGCTTCTTGTAGGATCCTGTTGGTAATATATAGCAATGCTGATGATTTATGTGGGTTTTAATTGCCAAATCTAATGGCTTCTTCTCAATCCTCATCCTTTTTGACTTCTCTGCACCTCTGACATCATAGATCACCCTTTTTGATGCTCTCTTCTCTCTAGGTTTTCACATTATCCTCTTCTGGTTTTCCTCCTATCTTTCCTACTTCTCCTTCTTAGTTTCCTTTGCTATTTTCATCATCCAGGTCACATCCACTAATTATGAATGTCCAACCTCTTCTCTTCTCCTCCTATCCTATTTCAATTGGCAATTTCATTAGCTCCCATGGATTCAATTCTCATCTCCATGCTGACAATTCCCAAATCTCCATCTCCAACCCTAACTTCTCTACTGATTGACAAATCTCACATTTCCAAACCCCTACTGAACATCTCTAACTGGATGTCTCATACATGTTAGATTCAACATACTGCAGACCAATGGGTTATTCACAGTGCCTATGGTGGCCTTGAGTATCCCGGCACAATTCTGAATCAGGAAATACTGCAGACTCTCCACATGGAAGACAGAACCAAAACCAGAAAGCCAAATCCATCATAGTAACAAAAATTTATACACAGTAACAATGAAGGGAACACCACTGTCCCCAAGCCATCCCCCTGCTAGGCTTCCCACAAACCAACTTCCTTAAATAAAATCACAAACAAGCTCTTTCACTCACCCTAGCCAGTCCCCTGCATCCTTCCTATCTCTGACTGCTCTCAGGACTAACTTCCTCTCAGCTCTCCTGTAGCCTCACCTCATTCAGCACTTGGCAATGCCTGAAACATAGCAGATAATTTATAAATGCTTGTTCACTTATTGTTGACTGACTAGATAGTTTGAGAAGAAGGGAATTCCACTATAAGAGAGATGAGCATGAGTATGGTATACCTGACTGACCTTGGGGAGGTCACCTAACCTCTTGGGGCCTCAGTGTCTTCATCTGTAAAATAAAAGGCTTCAATTAGATGGCCTCTGAGGTCCTTTCCAGATCAAAACCCACGATCCTATGGCATATTTGAGGTATGAAGAAGAGATCAGTCTGGGATAAGCAGAAGAGTTTTGCCAGAGAAAACAGTAGCAAAATAAAATAGTGAAGAAACAAGGTTGGATCAGTTCATATAAGACTTTGAAAGTTGGGCGGAGGAACTTAGAGTATGAAAGAAATAACAGGTCATGTGTAAGCAGAGGGCCAACATCATCTGGTATCTGTGTAGACATACTCCAAGACAAGTTCCCTAATGAACTGAACAAATACAAGGACCTAAAACATATACAAAGGTTTTTTTGATGCAAAATGCCATCCACATCCAGAGAAAGAACTATGGAGCTGGAACACAGAATGAAGCAGACTATTTTCTCCTTTGATATATTTTGTTTTTCTCATAGGTTTTCCCATTCATTTTAATTCTTCTATGCAACATGACTAATGTGAAAATGGGTTTAATAAGAATGTGTTTGTAGAACCCATATAAGACTGCATGCCAACCTGGGGAGGCAAGGGGAAGGGAGGGACAGAAAATCTGGAACTTATGGAAGTGATTGTTGAAAACTGAAAACAAATAAATTAATAAATTTTGGGGGAAAATGGGTTGGGAAAGTTAATTAAATGTCACAGAGTTATGAAAGTGGCAAACCTGTAACTCTAAAACAAATCTCCTGACTCAAGGGCCAGGGATCATTCTTTCACATCAAGTTGGTTCTCAGTGACATGGTGGAAGTCAAATCTGCCTGGCAGCAGTACACTGGATAAATCAGAGTAAATGTGTTTAACTGTAGGGGAGACAGATTGGAGGCAAGGGTCCTGGAGTAGTTTATTCTGAGAAAATGTCTGAAGTTGGATGGTTTCTTTTTGTTGGTTTCTTCTGGGGTGGGGAGAAGGTTGGGGCTTGGAATTTTTTTTTGTCTTTCTATATTGCCACTACCTAGCCAACAGTAGATATTTAATAAATATTTGTTGAGTTAAAATGAAAAATACTTGGGCAACTGTAAAAAATAATTGTGTAAAGGTGGTATTATTGTTGATGGACTCCTGATCACAGCACTCAAGGGCTCTCTTTCTCTTTCTGTCTCCCTCTCTCCTTCTGTTTCTGAGATGCTATGATCTAAGGAGAGGTGCGGTCACTGTTCTCCTGCCCTGTGAGTAACCACAAGCACTCTGTTCTGCCCTGGAAATGTGACCTCATGTTCTGGTGTGCTAGCGCTCCTCCTCACACTGGGGCTATGAACCAGATTGCATTGCCCTGTTTGGGCAATGCAAAAGAAGCTTGCACCCAGTCTTAGGAAAGTGTTCTTTGTAAACTCCTTCTGACCGGTTCTCTCGCCCCTTTTCCTTCATGGGTTGAGGACTCCCAGAGTCACTACTGCTGATTCAATCACCCCCAAGGCCTGCCCTGGCTGGCTGGGCTCTACTTGTGCTCTACTCTCACCCCAGTAAAACAAACCTTTTTGTCAATGTTCTCAATTGTCATGGGGTAGAAAATTGTTTCACCCCATCCTTTTGTTGGTTCTGCCATTCCAGAATTTGTTTTAAGGTGTCACTTTAAAGTTGTTTGAAGGGAAATTTGTGAGATCTCAGGTGAACTCCTGCAGTACTCCCCCATCTTGGCTCTGCCCTCCCACCCCTTTACACACACTAGAACAGGAAACAATTTGAAAATGCATCTGATCCCATCCTCTCTCTTATCTATGGGGAAAATGAGGTCCATGGAGCTATTAAGCCTTGAAGAGAATCACAAGTCATTAGTGGCAGTATTACTGTGTTAGCCCAGGTTTCTGGCTCCGAATTCATTGCTCTTTTCACTGTATTGGGTATAGAGAGGAAAGTTCAAATTCAAGACAGTTCAAAAGTTATGGCTTGGAAGTAGGTCGAACATGATAAGTGAAGGAGTCAAAAACGATACAAGGGAGATCACATTAGGAATTGAGGGAATTAGGAGAGCATGTAATCAGTTGTGGAAATTGGGAGAAAACCTTATTGCATTGTTTGAATTTAGCCTTGCATGACTGAGAAACTGAATTATCACTACCTGCTGTTTAGATACCCTTCACCAAGGTCCTGGGTTATGCTCATCAGAAACTCAGACAGATCCAAAGATTGATCCAAGTTTTCTCACAATTGTACATTTCAAGCAACCCTTACGTCATATCTTAAAACTGTCCCCATACTGATAGGTTGTTTCCACATTCCTTTGTTTGCAGACACTGAGAATGACACCTAATTTGCTCAATTCAGGGAACTTGACCTGTTCACTCTCTCCCTCCCAACTTGGAGAGTCTCTAATCTTTCATCCAACTAGAAATCAGATTACCTAATGGGGTATTTTCCTTTTAGTTATTTGACCTTGATTATTTTTATGTATAAAAGTCTCTCCTGCCTTGTATTCATGGTCCAGTCCTAAGCTGTAGAGGTCTGGTCCTGGTTTGTTGGGTGACTGGCATGATTGCTTAATAAGTCAATATGCTTGTAAGATTGAACCTTTGTTTTCCTCAGTCATTTAGTCTTTCATCCACCACAGACAAGAAAGTAGAGCTTGGGAAAGGGGCCAATTAGGAGAAAAACATGAGTTTACCCTACGGTTTTGTTGAGTTTTAGATGACAGCAAGGCGTCCAAGTGAATGTCTTTTTGGCAGAAGAAATACAGGTCTGAAGCAGAAATAAAAGGTCAATGATGGATATTAGATTGCAGGTTTACCCATATAGAAGTGGTAGTTGAAGATAACATTATATACAATCATTGAGAGCTGGGGCAGCATGTAGATAAAAAAGGCAAATAAGTCCCAAAGGGTTTTGAGTCTAGTTTTTCATTTTTTAGGAAAAGAAATACAAATTGGAGTGATTTGTATTTGGGTATAATAGAAGGAGTCATTTAGAGCAGTCATCAAACTGACAAATGTAATAGGTATATTATGTAGGGTGTTTCACCTGCATAACCAGTAGTTCAGGAGGAAGAGCTAAGCTTCTAAGTTCATACTTGTGGAAACAGCCAACTTATTTCTTCAATCCCTTGTAGCCTGATTGTCCCCCCAAAATGAGGCTACAATTAAGATAACATTCAGCATTCCAAAGTTTTAGTAGGGCAATTAGGAGGCACTTGTAATTTATCATAGTGTAAGGGATTGGGGTGGAAAAGATGGGGAAGAAATATCTTCTTTTCATATGCCTTCCATTTTCTTTGGATAAGTAACTTTTGTGATGCAAGAGGAATAATTCATAAGGGGTTCAATAAGGTGCTAAGATATAGTACTATACATTGCATAAATATGGTGTCAACATCTCCAGATAAAAGTATTGTTCTCAAAAGAAAAACAAAACATCTTTTGGAGTTGTAGTTCTAGGAGAACTGTTGATCATCAGAGATCACAAGTCAACCATGAGGGTAGTCACCAGCAAGCCTAAACGGAATGGGCATTAAATATTTACCTTTCATGAAGCTTCCTCTTTCCAGGGAATATATTCTAAAAGTGGAGTAAATAACTGGAAATCATGGTGAGTTCAATAGGGGGTGGGGGAAATGAGGTAGGAACAGGATTATCTTTCCTAAAATCCAGTACTCCAGAGATTTAAGGAGTCTAACTTTATATTCTTGCAAAAACTGATTTAGCAAAGAGAAGAGAAGGAAGCTAGGAAAAAGCAGCAAAAAGGAAGGAAAAAACCATGTATTAACTGTTTTACAAATATGATTCCATTTGATCCTCATAACAACCCTGGGAGATAGATGCTATTATTATCCTCAACAGAGTGTTAGACTCAATTTGGCCCCAGAGAGTAAACCTGGAGTGATGAACAGAAATGGAAGAGAGGTAAATATAGGCTTGATGAAAAAGAAAAACTGCCTGATGATTAGACTTCTCCATAAACAGAATGGGCTGCCTTAGGAGGCAGTGGTTTCCCTCCCTCTCACTGGAGATCTTCTAGAATCTATTTTATGCACATGTTAGACTAAATGGTGGTTGTGATCCATTCCAACTCTAAAATTCTGTGATTCTCATATGTAGTGAGAACAGGAGCCATTTGCTCTTTATTCTTTCTATGCTTAAAGAAACAATCCTAAAGACTACGACCCCACTCTCTCCAGGATCTGTGTCCCCAGAACAACAATCCCCTTTAGTTGGACATCCTACTTGAAATAACAGACCCACATGGCCATCAGTATAAGTAAATTTATTTCTATGGCAGAAGTGGTTGTCTCAACAATAGAAAAATAACACTATTTGCAGAGTCAGGAAGTACAAATATACCTATACACATATAACCTATGTAGGTATAACCTATGGCATATGTTCTAGTTTTACACATCAGTGAGCCATTCTAGATTTCACAAAGAGCAAATAGACAGCCAGTCAAGTTCTGTCAATGTGTGAGATGAATTAAGTGCTAGGCTTCAGTTCTATAAAACAGAAAATACAAAAGATCTAGTTGAAAGATGTTTCCATTTTCTCTCTTCCCCTCCTCCTTTGTAAAGTGAATGTAGTGCTCATGAAAGGTGCTAAATTGATCAATGGAAGACTTCAATTCCCAGAACCAGCCCAGGAAGCATTAGCTCTACACCCCAACCCACCAACTGTGGCTGGATCAGGGGTCATGACCTGAGCATGGAGGAAGCACCTCCAGAATTAGGGAGAGGGTTTTCACCAATTTAAATAAATCCTTAGTTTCAGTAACTAAATGCCAATGGAGCTGATGAAACAAATATTATTCCTTGGGGTTGGGCATTGAGAAGAAATCCATTTTGTCTTCGCAAGTATTATACCCCTCCCAACTCCTTTTTGTAAAAGCCTAAAAATTGCAGCAGGGTTTAAATTCATGTACAACTGCAAAAATTCTATCATGCTCACCCATTTACTTACTCAAGTTTTTAGTTAATACAGAAGACAGATTTCTGTAAGACTCAAGATGAAAGGGGACTAATTCTTCAGCTGTGTCTACACAGGTCTGATACTGACAAAAATATCCAAAGTCATCAGAATAAGTTGAACAGTTTTTTAATATGATTCATTTTAGGTAAATCTCTAATGATTCCTGAACTGCTGAGTCTTAAATGGCTGTTTGTGAACTGAAGGGACGGGGGTGGGGGGAGGGAAGAATTATTATCATTCAATACACTACAAGGTAACTAACTACACATTTCTACATATATAATACTTAATGTTTTGGTCATTTAAGTACCTCTACATAAACCAGTGTGGATTTATTTCAATTGTCTGTAAGTTTAGGAGTAAAGTTAATATAATATTGAAATTACACAATTACCCTAGAGACATGAAGGTGCTTATGAATCCTTGACACATATTACACAACATCCTAAGTAACATTACTGAATGGAAGGGAATAGTACATTCATATTCCTATGGTGAAAAAGCTATATCACATAAAATATGTACTACTTAGTCACAATGAATTATTGCCTACCACAATTTTTCTTCATTTTAAATACACTAACAAACTGACAGGAAAAACAGCTAAAAAAAAAAAGCAACAGTCTTGTTGCTACTTGATTTAGAGAAATCCTACCTATGACTTATAAACCTTTACATGAAGATATCCTTTACTTATGGAAACTTAGAAGATTCATTTCAAGTGTCCCTCCCTCTGAATACGCAGCCGCTCTTTTTCTATCTGTAAGCGTTCCTTCTCAATCTGAAGTTTCTCAGACTCAAACTTCAGAAACTGCAACCTGTCTTTTTCCAGTTGCAAGCGTTCTTTCTCAAGTTTCAATTTCTCAGTCTCTAAATCCAGGGGCTGCAGAATGCTTTTTTCTGCTTGGCCGAGATCATTTTCCAGAGCAGGTTTCTCCAAATGGACAACCTGCAGCCTCAATTTTTCTCTTTCAATTTGCAGCCGCTCTTTCTCTACTTGGAGTCTTTCATGCTCCATGTCTAAATGCCATAACCGCTCCTTCTCAATTTGCAGGCGCTCTTTTTCTATCTGTAGTCTTTCCGACTCAATATCTAGCCGTTGCTTTTCTATCTCAAGCTTCTGTTTCTCCAAGCTTATAAGTAAGTACGAATCATCATAGGCAGACTGAGACTGTATTGAGGAAAGAGTACCAAACTCTTTAATGTGGGGGAAATCATCAAGTTCGTTTTCCCTCTTGGAATCTGGCACCACAGAGGATAATATTTCTTCTTCCTCCTCCTCCATTTCAAACTGCAAGAAAAGAAAAGAGGCCTGCTTAAGTATTTATTTACAACTTCAGTGAAAGCATTTTAATTCCCAACACTGCTTAAAATCTGGATTGCTTAGCCACATAAAATAAAACTGTATGCTAAAATTCCCCAGATGTCAAAGCAAAAATATGAGTTATAATGAAAATCTGAAAACTACCATAGGAAACATGTTTCTATGTATATATAAAAGTGTGTATTTGTGCATGTGTGTATATATGAGTGTGTATATATAAACAAATATGATCATACATATAAATATATTTTTCTCCAACTAAGAAAGGATTACATAACAGCGCACACAGAACCACACTAACCACTTACTTCAAAATTCTGTGGACCTTTCTCTTCCTCATCCTCCTCTTCTTCTTCTTCCTCTTTGACTTGTGTTAAGGAGCCACCTGCTTCCTTGAAATCAGCTGTATTTTGCCAGTCCAAATTTGACTCATTTGGAAACAAAATTTTTTCATCCAACTCTTCAGTGAGAGAGTCATTGAAATCTGACGATGAAAGGGGGAAGCCAGAGTCCACCAGCTTTATGTTTGCCTTCAACCATTTCCTTTTCATAAGTGCTCGCCAGTCCAGGTACCGCCTTTTCACCTCAGTCCCAGTTCTTTGTTCTCCTTCCCCCACAGCATTCACACACTCAGCAATCTCCTCCCAAGCCTTCCGTTTCATCTCATTAATTGTTGTATTGAGCTGCTTGGAAAATATCACTTCTTTCCTCTTTCTAATTTCTTTCAAAAGGGTTTGAGTTTCTTGAACACTAAAATTGCTTTTCCTTTTTCTTTTCAACTGCTTCATTTTCCCAACTTGAATACAATTTTTACCGTCACAGCAATGTGAATGTACTGAATGATCTCTAGAAAGTGCAGGTACCAAAGACAATCCCTAGTTGGCACTTTGTTTTTAAATTATAGCTCTCTACTCAGCTAGAAGCACAGGTTGGATCCTAAAGGGAAAAAAGAGTAAAGAAATCAATCAAAAAACCCAAATCAATCTCCAACACATATGGTGCATATTTCCATCTAATAAACTTTGTTCAATTACAGTGAAGAGCCATTATGCCAAACTGGCCATTGAGAAGAGAAACACAGCTGTATTCTTTTAATATTTCAATTTATAGTATAATTTTAGAATTATATTGGAAGTTCAAATGGGATGAGCTACCCCCAGTGGGTAGAAAGTTGGCCTTAGTTAGGAAGCCCTGCTATGTACTATTGACTATGTGACCTGGAAGAGCCCTTTAACTTCTCATTGACCCAGATGGCTCCTTAGATTTTAAGTTGTAGAGTTGGCATGGTTCTGCAGTATTCAAGAAAATTTCCTCACTAGGAATTCCCTTTATCAATAAAAGCACAAGTCTAGTTCTTCCTCCATGCTTACCCTGCTCCACAGAAAAAAACAAACCTGAAAACTTAACTTCACATGGAATAAATTTTGAACAACTGTCACTGCACTTGCTAAGTCTGAGCTGATACCACCTAAAAGGCCTCTTTAGTACTTTTCTGTTTAAAATAAGTTTTCAGATAAAGAATGGCCAAATAATAACAACAAAAACTTAAACCACCATTGGAGACTAATTATAATAGTACACATTTAGTTACATTGTGGTTTCCTGTTTACTGAGCATTTTTCTCACAATAGCCTTGTAACCTATAGTAGGTATAAGTATTTTCATTTCAATTTTACAGATTATTAAAACACTGAACCCCTGATTTCCTAATTTGCCTATGATCATATGACTATGTGAATGGTAAAGATGGAATTTAAATCCAGGACTTTCTGACTCCAATTCCAGTTGTTTTTCGAAGCCTTTCTCCAACAATGAAAACGGGCTATTTGTCTGAAAATCAGTAGTCTTAGTTTCCTGGGATTAAGTGATTTGCCCATGGTCAAACTGCCAGAAGTAAACCCAGGTCTACCTGACTCTAATGTTGGCCATATATCTATTACGTCACTTGCCTCTCATGATTTGATGAGGATAAATATACATACATACATACATATGTGTATATGGGAAAGGAGATTCCCCACCCCCTCAACAAATGCTCACTTCTATATTAAAGGTCAGTAACTCCATTTGAATTAATATTCGTTTCCTTTTCTTCCCACAAAAATACACATCTTTGCATATATACCTGTACATATATGTGTACATTTCATATATGAATGCATATATGTACAGACATATTATCTCATATACATCATAATATATACATATATGTTAATGTATATCTTATGTCTGTGTATATATATATGTGTGCGTATATTCAATAATTCCTGATGTCTTTAGAGTTTCCTACTAGACCTCCTAATCTCTCTTAATGCCCCTAAAACATTCACACAAAGTTTTGTATAACATATATTTGTACTTAATCATCATCACCATCAGTCATTAGGAGTGACTTGCAACTGCTTTTTTTCTGAGAACTTTACAATGCCTTGAACTCAAAACAGGGCCAGGGATAGGTATAACTGAAAAGCTAATAGAGTTAAAACCAGTGACATTGAAATGCATTTAATAATGTATTACGGGACAAAAATCTTAACATGAACTATTAACAATGGGTAGATTCTTTTCTAAAGAAGTGATTAAAGGATGGGAGAAAGATTTTTCCTCCAATTTCTAGCACTATCCGTTATTCTAACGGTGAGAAACGGGAATAGTAAGAAGTCATATTAATGACTACTGGTTGAGTTGTAACAAGATGACCAGACAGTGGAGCTCTTGAACTACATAGTACAGCTTTTGTACCCAATATATTTGGAGGTAGCTAGGATGAAATCTAGGTAGCACAGTGGATACAGTATCGTCCCTGAGTCAGAACAATTCATCATCTTCCTGAGTTCAGATCTGGCCTCAGATACTTAACTAGCTGTGTGATGCTGAGCAAGTCACTCAATCCTGTTTGCCTCAATTTTCTCATTTGGAAAATGAGCTAGAGAAGAGAAAAAGGTAAACAGCTCTAGTATCTGCCAAGAAAAGCCCAAATTGGGTCATGAAGAGCTGGACACAACTGAAAACAACTGAACAAAAAGGATGAAAGTGGACACAACACTGTCTTTTCACAAAATTGAAGTCTCCCAGGTATTTCCAGATATATCATTTTTTTTCTGAAATGCTGGTATTTTACTAAGTTCAAACTCATTGTAAGCTGCCAGCAATTCATGATAAGTTCTATTCTGCCTAAACCAAGCCAATAGGGGTACCATTCAAGAGAATCTTTCACAATATTGAAAAAGATCCTCTACTAACCTAGGGTACAATGTTTACCGAGTACACATATGTGTAAGTATATATGTATGCGTATGCATTATTTATATATTGTTCTTCTAAGGATCATAGATTCCATTGCTATTATAAATTTAAGGGACAAAGTAATTTAATAGAATATTTTTCTAGTCTAACATGGCAGATACATTACATATAACAATAATTATTAAATGCTTAATTGTTTGGTTTTGAGGAGGTGTTTAAATGATGTAAACTTTTGATTAAAGGGAAAAGAAGTCAATTTCTCATTTACGCTTGTGCACAGGTGTCATAAATTGGGGACAAGACAATTCTGAAAGAGAATACAATCAGGCAAATTTCTCCAAAATTAGTACCTTTTCAAAATTAGTACCCCTCTAGAAAAGGTTTGAAGGGGTTATGAAAAGAGTACTAGATTTTGAGTAAAATGACCTAGTCTATCTTTGCTACTTAATACCTGTAGATCTTAAGAAAGTCATTTAAACTCTTTGGGCCTCATTTTCATTTTACAAATGAAGGCTTGCAACAGAACAGTGATCCCTAACCGTAACTCCTCCCACACTGCAGTGTATTACGAGGAGCGGAATATCAGCCTCCTTGAGGACAGAGCCCACCGTGCTCCTGTTTCTCTTTATCTTCTAAAACCTAGCATAGTACCACTTACTGGATGACATGTTTCTTAAACTGATTTGGGAAATTCTCACACACACTAACATATATTCTATAGGCTAAGTAAATATGCACTAATTTTCAAATGGATAAAGATGTAATTAAAATGCAAATTTAAAAGCATTATCAAATTCATAGTAACTTACTATAATCTAGTATTTTCAAAGAATTTCTTAGTTGGAAGAATCCTCAGACCATCTAATCCAACACATCCCTTAAAATGAATTCCCTTTACAGCAATCCCCACCAATGACCATCCAAACTTTGTTTGATGAACACTAAAAGGCAGAAAACACTGTCCCAGACAACCTATTCTACTTCTAGAATGCTCTAATTATCAGGAGGTTTGTCTTACATGGAGACTAAATTTGCCTCTGTAATTTTCACTGCTTGGACATAATTTTGGCTTCTAACACCAAACAGAACAAGGATAGATCTTTTCTTTAAGTGTTACAAGACTCTATAATGTCTCCTGGAAGTTTTTCTTCTCTAAGATAAACATCCCAGGTCCTTCAAAAAATCCTTACATGTCATGAGCTGAAGGCCTTCCTGGATATCCTCTGGATGCCAGTTTCCAAATGAAGGCCACATCTACATACACACCAATATACTCACATAAAAACATATGTAGACAGACATCACAAAATTCTATGTTCTTATTTTCAAGACCAATAGATACTAATAGTGCAACTACTATCATGTGGGAGCATTAGCATTTCTGATATTAAAAAGAGTTCTGATGGTCAAAATTATTGGGAGCCATTGAACCAAATAGTGTTAAAAGACTTTTTCTAGCTCTAAAACCTATCTGGGGGGGTGGAGCCAAGATGGCGGAGTAGAAAGACTCACGTATGCTAGCTCCGAACCCACAGCCCATATATTTCCTGCAAGAAGAATTCCCCACAAATCCTGGATCACTGTAAGACACGCAGAAACACGGTGGAAAAGATTTCTGTTCCAGAGAGCCCTGGAGAGCGGTCCCCAGGGTCCGTGGAGCCCCGGAAAGTGGAGCCCACCCCTGAGCTGCCCTGGTCGCGCGGCCTGAGAGGAGCTGATCCGAGCAGGCTTCAGGGACGGAACCTCCGGCGGCCGGGAAGGTCCCTCCGCCCACAGATGCTCCAGGTCAGTGAGAGAGACGTCTGGGCTGGCCAAGAGGGAAGCGGGGTGTCTCCATGACTCGGGCCCCCTCGGGAGGCAGCAGTGGAGGCAGCGGTGGCTGGGACTCCTCGAGCAGGCAGAAGCTCCATTACCGGAAGATCTCTGCATAAACCCCCTGAGGGAGCTGAGCCTGGGAGGCGACCCTGCCCCCACCCGCTCCATTACTGAAGGTCTCTGCATAAACGCCCTGAGAGAGCTGAGCCTGGGAGATGGCCCTGCCCCCACCCACCTCATTACTGAAGGTCTCTGCATAAAGCCCCTGAGGGAACTGAGCCTGGGAGCCACCCAGGCATCAGAACTTAAGCTCACATTAAATAGCAGCCGCGCCTGCCACGGAAAGCCCATTTGAATCTCAGACCCCAAGCACTAGCTGGGCGGATCTAGGCGGGGGTGCAGAAGAATCTCAGAAGTCAAGTAACTGGCTGGGAAAATGTCCAGAAAAAGGAAGAAAAACAAGACCATAGAGAGCTACTTTGATGGGGTGCAGATGTTCCCACCTTTCAATTCTGATGACCATCAGGGAAAGATGTGGAGGTCGGGGCCTCTGTATCCCAGACATCCCAGGTGGATGTCTGGTGGGCTCAGGCCATGGAAGAGCTCAAAAAGGATTTTGAAAATCAAGTTAGACAGGTGGAGGAAAAACTGGGAAGAGAAATGAGAGAGATGCAAGAAAAGCATGAAAAACGGGTCAATACCTTGGTAAAAGAGACCCAAAAAAATGCTGAAGAAAATAACACCTTGAAAAATAGGCTCACTCAATTGGCAGAAGAGGTTCAAAAAGACAATGAGGAGAAGAATGCTTTCAAAAGCAGAACTAGCCAAATGGAAAAAGAGGTTCAAAAGCTCACTGAAGAAAAGAGTTCTCTCAAAATCATAATGGAACAGATGGAGGCTAATGACTATGAGAAACCAAGAAATCACCAAACAAAACCAAAAGAATGAAAAAAAATGGAAGAGAATGTGAAATATCTCATTGGAAAAACAACTGACCTGGAAAATAGATCCAGGAGAGACAATTTAAAAATCATAGGACTACCTGAAAGTCATAATCAAAAAAAGAGCCTAGACATCATCTTCCATGAAATTACCGAGGAAAACTGCCCTGATATTCTAGAACCAGAGGGCAAAATAAGTATTGAAAGAATCCATCGATCACCGCCTGAAAGAGATCCAAAAAGAGAAACTCCTAGGAACATTGTGGCCAAATTCCAGAATTCCCAGGTCAAGGAGAAAATCTTGCAAGCAGCTAGAAAGAAACAATTCCAGTACTGTGGAAATACAATCAGGATAACCCAAGATCTAGCAGCTTCTACATTAAGGGATCAAAGGGTGTGGAATAGGATATTCCAGAAGTCAAAGGAACTAGGACTCAAACCAAGAATCACCTACCCAGCTAAACTGAGTATAATACTTCAGGGGAAAATATGGTTTTTCAATGAAACAGAGGACTTTCAAGCATTCTTGATGAAAAGACCAGAGCTGAAAAGATAATTTGACTTTCAAACACAAGAATGAGAAGAAGCATGAAAAAGTAAACAGCAAAGAGAAGTCACAGGGGACTTACCAAAAGTGAACTGTTTACGTTCCTACATGGAAAGACAATATTTGTAACTCTTAAAACGTTTCAGTATCTGGGTAGTTGGTGGGACCACACACACACATGTACACGCATGCATGCACACACACATACACACATGCATGCACATACAGAGACAGAGAGCACAGAGTGAATTGAATAGGATGGGACCATATCTTAAAAGAAATTAAGGTAAATGGTGAGAGAGAAATGCAGTGGGAGGAAAGAGGGTGAAATGGAATGGGGTAAATTATATCTCATTCAAGAGGCAAGCAGAAGACTTTTTAGAGGAGGGGAAAAGAGGAGAGCTGAGAAAAAAACATGAAGTTTACTCTCATCACATTCGACTAAAGGAAGGAATAAAATGCACACTCATTTTGGTATGAAAACCTATCTTACAATACAGGGAAGTGGGGGAGATGGAGATAAGCAGGGTGGGGGGATGATGGAAGGGAGGGCAAGTGGAGGAGAGAGCAATTTGAAATCTACACTCTTGGGGAGGGACAGGATCAAAAGAGAGAATAGAAGCAATGGTGGGCAGGATAGGATGGACGGAAATATAGGTAGTCTTACACAACATGACTATTATCGAAGTCATTTGCAAAACTACACAGATATGGCCTATATTGAATTGCCTGCCTTCCCAAAGGGAACGGGTGGAGAGGGAGGGATGGGGAGAAATTGGAACTCAAAGTTTTAGGAACAGCTGTTTAGTATTGTTCTTGCTACTAGGAAATAAGAAATACAGTCAATGGGGAATAGAAAGTCATCTGGCCCTACAGGACAAAAGAGAAGATGGGGATAAGAGAAGGGAGGGATGATAGAAGAGAGGGCAGATTGGTGATAGGGAAAATTAGACTGCTCGGTGTATTGGGGTGGGGGGAGGGGATAATAGGAGAGAACCTATTTTAGAGAAAACCAAAATTTTGGAACCCAAAATTTTGTGAAAATGAATATAAAAAGTTAAATAAATAAATTTTTATTAAAATAAAATAAAACCTATCTGATGGGAAATCGTCCATTTGTAAAAATATAACTGATGCTGATATCAACGGAAAGTCAGTTGGATCAAGTAGACGTTTTGTGACCATATAATGACAACATTTTTAAATCTGTAAAGTACAATAAAAATATAAACTCTTCCTGTTGACAATGAAATAAAAAAAAATAAGATATTTGAAACAAGTTTCCATAAAGTCACTGGGAAAGTTAAAGAGAACTTTGTGAATTACAGAAGCTGGAGAAGTCACAGTAAATTCCAGCTCTGAATCTAAAGGCTCTATAATTTTTAGCACCCTGGGCAGAAAGCCATTCCAGACACTCTTTGCCACTAATAATAAAGTCATGCATGACAGAACAGGTCAGTAAGACTGAGCTTTGCTGCAGCTCAGTGTTGCCTCACAAGAACTCATTTAGCAGATTTCCCTTAAATGCCAAATCCTACCATCCCATGACCCTAGTAGGATCATGCCTGACTCAACTATACTTTATCTTTCTATTCCTATTCTTTTATTCTATTAAAAATTCTATTACTCTTCTTTTATCATATGGGAATTTGGCGAGTGAATCACAAGTTTGTTGAATATGAAAATATGATTTGACAGCATTGGTCTATAGTATCTTAGATACTGGTCGGCATTGTAACACTTGCTAAGGTACCTGTTTAATTATTTAGCAGCCCCCACCTCCATCCTGTAGCTCATTTGCAAGGTACTGGGGAATATCTTAAATTTTGGGAGAAATGTACTAGTTTAATGTAGTTCAGAATTTTAATTTTAGGTTGCACCAAGGTCTTTTTGACGACAGTTTTGAATGTGTGATGTTTTTGTTTACATGTACTTACAGTTACTCTAGTAATTCCTTCAACTCTCATTTGTTGCACTTTCTCCTTTGCAAAGCTGGGTTCTGTGGCTTTTATGATATTAAAAAAAAAAATCAATGTAGAAGAGAAAATGAATGTAGTGGTGCACAATATGATTCCAAGGTTTAGGAAGTTATACAGTACCCAACAGTAACCATTAGTAACTTTGGGTATTTAAGAATGAAAGATTTTTTTTTCTTTTAATTTACATGTATTTTTTTTCAGACAGCTTCTAAAGTGTTAGGGCATAATTACATATTAAGTGGTTTGGACCTATTTAGTAAATATAACTGTTAAGTATTTCTTTTGCCTACTAGTACCATGAAAATATTCCTGAGCCACTAAAGGCAACGTGAGACAATAAAGATGGAAATCTCTGGCTTAGTCAAAGTTAAAAAAAAAAAGAACATTTTTTTAAAGTTTAAAAAAATTCCTCAGGTAATCATTTTAAAGCATTTTTCACTGTACTACCCTTTAGGTCAAAACTTTAGGGCCTAAATACCAAAACACCATTAACGTACATCATAATTTAAAAGACAAGCAGATAATAACAAAAGCACTCAAAGATTTGAACTATCAAGTATATAACTGTGCTCTTATAATTTTCTATAAGAAATAATATTGGCTGTTTTCCATACTTTCTACTATTTTTTTAAATACTTTTCTTCCTAGAATGTTTGCGCTAAAGTAGCAGAACAAAGGTTAGAAACAAAGAAATAAAATCTATAGTCTACACCATCGAATAGACTTCACACCATAATTTTGCAGATAAGGAAATTGAAGTGTTAAGAGAGTGCTTCACTTTTTAATTAAAAACATACTGCTCAAGCTAACAGACTTTAATGAACCAGCCTCTGAGGAATGAGCAAGATGATGTAAAAAACTCATCTATAATTCCTAGAACTGCAAAATGTAAAACAAAACAAGACTGCATCCTAAATCATTCAGACATTTTAGGAAAACTGTCTCCTTCATTATTTGCAAATAAGAAAAAAATAGTAAAAACAGAGGTGTATCAGATAAAAAGTTCTAAGTAACCTTCCCATTAATGTTTGTTACTACTCGATATATTACTATACATTCTATTGACCTATGCCACTCACTTAAAAGAGATATGACAAATTTAAAGTATAAATAGGAGAAATGAGTGATGGGTTGAACTAAAAGATTCAAGCAACAGTAGCAGGGATAGAAAACCCCAAATATGAAGTAGTACTCTACTTCAGAAAGGTACAAGGATTTCATCTAGAAGAATCTGATTATTAGTTGTTAGGCAAGGATTGTAAAGAGTCAGTAATAACTGTTAAGGAAAATCTTCTTGATAGTAAAGGTTCACAAAGACTGGAAAAATGTTATCAAGGTAAGATAAAATATCCTTTTCTGGACGTCTTTTTTTTTTATATATAAAATATAGAGGGCACAAAGAATTAGAGATCAAGCTGAGATGTGTTATTTGGGGAGTGGGGAAAAAACGTGGAGGTTACTTGACATAAAGATGAAGGTCAACCAAGCTAAACCATATCTCAGAATTCTCTCCCCAGAATGGCGGTTACTATTTTACATAAAGAAGGGATTCTGCTTGGTTATGGTTAAATAGTCTTTTTAACATGGTGTCTCTCAAACCCTCTACCTTTGATTCCTTCTCCTCTCTTAAATTTGCTGATGTCTGTCAGTAGGCAGACTATTCATTTTCAGTAGTATGAAAAGTGTTTCTCAGGTAATTACAGTTTAAATAGTATTTTCTTCCACAGAGGAATAATGATGGGATTTAAGAGACACTAGTGGAATCAGTGAATTTACAACATCCCTAAATAGCAATGTTTATAGCATCCCCAGTTTAGTTTTTATTAGCAGAAGCCAACTCCTTATGGAAAAGCTTGGAATAATATTCCATTACTACTATTTCAAAGGATTTGGTGATGTTTTATTTTTATTTCTGGGTTCTAGCAATTTCCCTTGTTTTGTTGTTCTTATGTGGGTAATATCATTTTGAAAACTTCTCCTACTGTGCTCTCTTTATTCTAAGCATTCATGTGGAATAACTTTTCTGAATTGCAATGAAGCACTGCTAGAAGGAAGGTCAGTGAAAACTACAGACTCAGAAGGGCAGAAAATGAAAACTTTGGGAATAAAGATGTGGTTTTACAAAAATGTACAGAGTACACAAAAGCTAATGGAGAAAATGAACCAATAAGTAAATTTCCTAAAATGAATTATCTTTTAAGAACTCCCAAGAGATGTTTAAGGTTAAAACCAAAATGAACTAAGTCAGCAAATTATTTGACAAGCTTCTATAGCTTGATTCCTATATTGGTGCCTATACTTTTACTATTATCAAAAATATGCTGTCCAAGTATCCAAGAGGACACTTAAAATACAGAGTCTTAATATTTGCAATATAAATAACTGTGTTTCTAGACAAGGACACTTTCTATAGAAAAGAATTATTAAGTAATTTTAGTGGCAGAGGAAAATGGGATCTTGGTATGCTATATACACAGAAAAATAATGTGGACCTTTTATAAAATGTAAGGATGAACTCTTCTGTTTAAATTGTGTAGTCCTACTTTATCCTTACTGTGATAAGCCAGAGCAGCCACTAGGAACTTGGCTGATTCAACATTTTATATAAAAACATCAAAATGGATAAATAACACAATTCTTACAGCCCTCAAGATATATCATAGAAAAGAAGCAATTTTAACTTAAAAGCTGTTCCTATGTTTATCCAATTTGCAGAGTGGCTCTCAGTGACCTCAAGACTATTACCTTTCTTTTCATTTCTCATGGCCACAAAAGACCTTGAAGCAAAACTGTTTCTGGAAGTGTAGCCCCCTCTTAAAGGTAACTCTTACCATGGGAGGTAAGTTTCTGTTTTAACTCCTAGAAAGCAGAATCCAGGGTCGCTCATTTGTTTTATATGGTCCCCAACAGTGCACACCTCACAGCAGTCGCCTATACCTACAGAAACTAATAAGTCCTGATTGGCAAGAAATCTTATAAAATCCCCTTTCAGTTGCAAATCCTCCTCTGAAAGAAAAGGAAGCACTTATTCCTCCACTGTCAGCTGCAGGGTACCAGCAATGCTCTCCACAAGTCAATTTAGTATGGTCAATTTATAAAACCCACACTCTGTGCTTAAAAAAAAATATTGCTGTAGGTCTCTCCAAACAACAAAGTGAGGCACAGAGATGGAAAAATAAAGTCAAAATGCTTGCATGAATGTGAACATAGGGAAACTGATCACCAGATCCAGTTCATTTAGAATTGGCACAAGAACTAAAACTAATTTAGAGGGAAGAAAGTGTATCAGAAAATACTGGGCCATTTGACATTTCAAACTGGATGGCTTATAGGTATCTCAAACCTAGCATGTGAAAAACTGAACTTTTCCAGAAAATCCACTCATCTTCCAAACTTTCTATTTCTATCAATGGTATCATTATACTTCAAATTACCTAGATTCACAACTTTGGAGTCATCCTCAACTCCTCACTCTTTTATCAGTCCACATATGTAACCAACTGACAAGGCTGGTTCATTTTATCTTACAATGCCTTGCACAATCCCCTTCTTTCCTCTAACAGTCACCACCCAAGCCCAAATCTTTATTATCATTATTCACATGAAATATTGAAATAGGCCTTAACTGATCTCCTTGACTCAAGTCTCTCCCCTCTCTAATCTATACTCCATAGTGCTGTGACATATGGAGTGATATTCCTAAAGTATGGGTCTGACTTTTTCATTCCAAAACTCAATAAACTTGCATTACTCCTTAGAAGCCCTGGGGTAGAATATGAATTTCTCTGTTAAGCCATTTGCAACCTGGTTCCAACATATCTTTCCAGCTGTATTATACATTACTCCCTTTCGCACATTTTTCAGTCCAGCCAAACTGACTGTTTTGTTGTTTCTTGCATATAACATTTAACCTCTAATCTCTGTTCCCTTGCACAGTCTGTCAATCAGTCAATCAATTTATTTTATTAAGGGCCTACTATTATTTGTTAGGTACCATTCTGAATACAAAGATATAAAAGATACAAAGAAAAATAAGACAGTTCCTGTTTCAAGCTCACAATTTAATAAGGAAAAACACACGCAAAAACTATGTAAAAACTATATTTAGGAAAATGTGGAAATAATCAGCATAGAGAAGGCACTAGAATGAAGAGGAATCTGGAAAGGCTTCCTGTACAAAATGGGATCCAAGAAAGTCAGGAGGCAGAGATAAGTAGAGATCAAATCCCATGTTTAAGAGACAGTGAAAATGTGAAATGCCTGGAGTTGGAAGACAGAGTATGTTGCGTGAAAAACAGCAAGAAGGCCAGCGTCACTGGACTACAAAATAATTGGGAAATATAAGATATATGGGTTTGGAAAGGTGGGCTGGAGCTGAATGATCATTTTGACAGCTGAGTGGGGGATGGTCTGGAGCAGGGAGAGGCTTGTTTGTAGTCAAGAGACCAAGCGGCAGACAAACGCAATAAATAAGACTATGAGGTGATAGTGGTAAGAGCCTGAAGTAAGGCGGTGACAGTGTCAGAGGAGAGAAGGGGGAGAATTCAAGAGATACAAAGGTAACATCAGCCATCTCCCTATGGGTAGCTAAGAAAGCTAAAGCAACTCCATTTTGTCTGCAGTTCCTCTATTCTCTGACCCTCTGCATTGCAATCCCCACCCTATCTTCGACCTTCCTTTCTGCTGAGACAGCAAATATCCAAAATAGTCCTATCTATTACAAGATAGCTAACCTGAAGGATAGTCTGTCCTGTTACTAGCCCCAGAAACAAGCCCAGTCCAATCAAAAGAGACCCAATTTATCTACTGCCCAAACTGAAATACATATAAGCTCTGTCCTTTTGTTCCTTTGGTGTGCATGGGGCTCTCACATTACCAGTTTCAATAAAAGCTTGTTGGTTCTTAAATTTCTGGTTCTATCTCAGTTTCTGGTTCTAATTTGTTCTGGCACCAACAATTTTACCCACACCATCCTCCTTCATGCCAGTAATGCGATCCCTACTCACCATGTTCCAGAATCTTTAATTTCCTTTGAAGCTTAAGTGTTCCTTGTACATGAAGCTTTTCTTGACCCCTTGGTAATGCCCTACCCCACCCATTACTTGTAAATCCTTTGCACATATGTGTGTGTATATATCTTAAGTACACTTTTATATTTATGTGTTATCTCTTCCCAATACAATGTAAACTCTGAGGGCAGGGACTAGTATTTTTCTCCTTATGTGCCAAGCATCTAGCATGGCATCTGCCTGACATTTAATAAATGCCTTGTTGTTTGATTACAATACCAAAAATCAATATAAACAATGTATGGTAACCAATACAAGACTCAGTAGATGAATCCTAGAGTTTTGCCAAAGGCAAAGCATGAATAGTTGACTTGTCTAATAGGCATCAGAGGCAGGATTTGAACACAGATCTTCCTGACTCTAAACCCAGATATCCAATACAACACTTTACCTCTATGCCAGGAAATAGACATTACAAAATCCAACAGATCTGATACTGAAGATGAATAACCATTTTGAGCAAAGCAATATAATTACGGTATTGAGAAAGTCTGCTGATTATAATTACCTAAGTGGTATCTAACATAATACTGCACCAATAAATAGAAAATCAAATCAATAAGGCAGTCTGTTCTTTAACTAACAGAAGAGTAATTTATCCCTGATAGGACATCTGTTAGACATGAAAATGAAGTTTATCACTCCATTTTTAGGGTCTCAGAACCTCTTACAAATATCAAAACTGGTTTCTTGAACTATTTTTAATCTTTGTTCTTCCAATGCTTCAATGAATCCATGGTCCCACCTCAATTATGGGGTAGTCCCACCAACAATGTTGGGCACAGAACCTAATCCTTTGCAACTCATCCATGTCCTCCCATAAGTCCTCCAAAGAGCTACCCATTCCCATGTGATGTTGGATACCAGAACAGAGCTGAACTATATATTTGTTATCCCCAGCTCTTAGTTCATATCACTTACAGATATTAAACAGATGACACATATAGTATTTGAAAGTATATAAAAATTGATCTCATAATGTTGTTATAGAAAGAATACTCTCAAAAATTATTATCCCAAATTTAACAGATGTTGAAATAAATCTGAAAAGGTTAGATGTCTTGTTCAGCTAGTAAGTGTCAATGCTAGGTTTTCATCCTGGGTCTCTCCTAACTTGTGAAAGCCCATAAGGAAAGCCAACACACATTCTGATATATCATGCTTTACACTAAACAGTACTGTTTTAAGTAAAATAGTAAGATAAGCTATCTACCAAGAAGAGACTGAAAATGTAACAAGCGATGCTTATATGACATCATCATTGGGTTGGATACATGAAAGAAGGAAATCTAGGATACAGTTAATAAAACAACAGTATAATATATGTATATGGGAAACCACAGTAACAAACAGATTAGTCTGTCAACCAACTATGAACTTCAGGATTATTCTTTTCAAACAAGGCTGACCATGAGATGAAGTAGAGTCCTGATTGTTTGAACGGGGTATAAGGTGTCCAAATCTGTGACTTACAGTAGAAAACTCTAACAACGCAGATACAAATCACCAACTACTCTGCAACTTTACTGTCAGAAAGTTGTCTGGGTCACAATGGAAGACTAAAAGACTTGCCCCAGGTCAAAAGGCCAGTAGGTGCCAAAAGTAGGCCTTGAACCCAGGTGACATAAAATCTCTGATTATCATCAGGCTCCCTAAATAAATAAATAAATAATCCCTAAATGATTCTAAGCTATAGGACAATTTTAATTTTTATAGTATGAGAAAGATTCTTGGTCATGTGCTGGTCTCTACACTCAAAATACCCAAACAGATCTGCAAACAATTCTAATAATGCCGATTACAGGGCATCCATGTCTTTCCATCCTTTGAGATTTTTGTCCAAATCTTTCTCTAAATTTGCCACAGTGGGTTTACCTAATGTGCTAGGAGTCTTCTTTGTCTGCTCAGGACATTTCCAGGATGGCAGCAGAACAAATAGGCTGTCCATTGGTTGACCCTTATCCTTATCACTCGATCAATACATCTTTGTGCAAGAGGGGATATTTGCTTTGAGAAATTAATAGGATTTTGATAGGTGGAGCTAGGAAAGATGTAAAGTAGGGGTTGGGAGTGAGGAAGAGAGAGGATTCCAAACTGGTGGAATGGCATGGGTAAAATGTATTGGGAAAGTAGAGTATGATGTCAGAAAAAGAGAACAGCTACTGATGTAAAATTTGGTTGGAGGTGAAATAATGAGAGTCATAAGGCTGGAACTAGTTTGGAGCCAGGCTGAGGAAGACCTAATATGTTAGCTTCTAAAAATCAACTCAAAATTCATTACTTGAAAATACTAAGATCATCAGTTGCCCAAGCCTGAGGTCCATAAATGTTCACATTTTTTAAATTCAAGTATTTTATCACATTCTGACAGCCAATGATGACTTCAATATACTAAAATTTCAAAACCCCAGTTCAAATAAATCATCAGAATTGACAATAGAAATGTAAATATACCCCCTGATTAATTTACTAAGCGTTGTTCCTATTTGTGATATGTGTGTGTACATGTGTTGCTTGTGCTGTTGTTTGTTCTTTGTATTCAAACTTGAATAGTGATAGGATTGCTGCTACCTAGGACAATACTACACGTTTTTGAATATTATTTTCTGATTTGTCAAGTACTTACCATTTGCAGAACTGCTGACAGTTCAGCCTCCTGAAAGTTTTGGCCCAAAGCCTTTGAAGAAAATGATCTAACCTGCCCCTTCACGTGGCATTGGAAACTTGGCTACAAGCCCCAACCATTGTCTGAAATTCTACTTCAGTACACTTATCCTGCTATCTCTGACTGTCCCATTCCAGCCTAGGTGGGATAAATTCTGCCACTGAATCGCTTCCCCATTCATTTTTTTAAAAAGTGACAAGATGAAACACTTTTGAGTACAGATTCATATGCCACTAATCTGTTTCTAAATTCTAATACCTAATTGAAAGGGAAAGAATCAGTACTTTCTGCCTCTGCCTCCCCAGTAACTACTTTCTCACTCCACCGGAAAAACACAGAGCTTACTCTGAAACCTCATCCAAG
This sequence comes from Bettongia penicillata ogilbyi, assembly GCA_023548195.1. Taxonomy (NCBI): domain Eukaryota; kingdom Metazoa; phylum Chordata; class Mammalia; order Diprotodontia; family Potoroidae; genus Bettongia; species Bettongia penicillata. The sequence continues at coordinate 2,297,600 of JAJHZJ010000371.1, forward strand.
TTACACATGATGGGAAGGGATTATTTACCTTTTGTCCTTTACAGAAATGCTCCCTATCACAATGACTTGGTTGTTCTGAAAGGTGAAAGAAAAGCACTAGCACTTTCATCCTGGGGCAGCTTTTGGAGATACAATTACTTGAAAACCAAGAATGGATGACAGAGAATTAGATGATTGGGAGAAACAAAAGTTTATTCTGACTAGTAACATTTCTTGGAAAAGATTTTTAAAAGGCATTAAACTGTAGTTACAAAAGAACAACTACAAACATTAAATTCAGGAGGAAGGAAAACACCTAAGTAAATAGACTGCATGGGCCAAACTAAATTTTGCTCATTTCTGCATTTTTTACATAAGATTGATTGCAATGAGGAGAACAAACTGATACCGTTTATCTTCACTAAAACTTGAGGTAGTGGCCCAAACATGTAGGGGGATGGCGTGGCAAACGGTAAGGTGATTTTGCATCAGGTTTTCTCCGCCTAGTTTCTAACTAGAAACAATGTAACCCCAGCTACGCTACTGGCTAGGCCACAACCGGGGTAGCCCAGGGAAAGGTGACTGGAATGAATTCAACTGGGCAGTAATGAAGCAGGAGATGGACATTTCGGTCCAGTTTATTTTTTTGGAGGGGGAGTTGTTTTTGTTTATTTCTTACTTTGTAAAGGGTTGCAGGGCCACGGGCAATCTGGGGAGCCTGGTGCCGAGGACAAAGCCGAGATTGGGGAGTACAGCACAAAGTCAGGGCTTAGAGCTGGAAGAAATCTTACAGGTCACCCTCATGGATGAGGACCAGTGATTTATTTGCCCAGGGGTTACACGGGTAGTGCCAAGGAAGGAGATCTGATTACACATCCTCTCCCATCCACTTTCCGCTAGTGGCCCGCCGTTGTTGTAGGTTAGAAAGAATTGCCTCGTTTTCTAGGCTGCTTGGATCTCCTCCCATCCCCCTCTTCCTTGCACGCCCCTCCCCCACCTCCTGCCCTTTCTCCTCAGATGGGAGGAGAAGAATGGTGTTCTGAGTGTTCCTCTGGCGTTTTGCACCTTCTCTCAGCCCCAGGGCCGGCCGGCAGAGGGGATAGGACCAGGGCCAGGCCAGGGAGATCCTGGAGGGCCCCAGCTAGCTATCTGGTTCTTTCTCCCGGAGAGGTTAGGATATCTCCCGTGACTGGGCCCCCCACCCCCACCCCCGCCCCTCTCTCTCTGCGGCGAGGTTACCCTCCATTTGGAGAGGAGGAGCTCCACGGCCATGCACTGCGCACGGAGCACGGGCTGGGACTGGAGCTGGAGCTGCTGCCTCACCTGCTAAGCAAAGCCGCGCCCCTCCCTGGCCTCCACCTGCACACAAGAATTTCCCCCTTGCGGGAGACACTCACCTGCGGGCCCCACCTGCACCTCCGGAACTTGTCCTCCAGGAAAATAAATAAATTATGCCACCTCCTTTCCTCTCCTGCCCTGCTGTCCTCTGCCCGCCCCGCTCTACCTTTCTAGTGTCTCCACGGGTGGCGATGGCTGTCACTCAGCCGCTATCGTTAGGCCATTGGTTTGGAAGGATCTGTCAATCTGACTGATATGCCCGCCCCAGGGTTAGCGTCACAATGGGAATCGAACTCCCGAACTGGTCCCCGGATTCCTTCTCTGGAATGCTGCTGTCCGAGAATTCATTATTTCCACTTCTGCGCTCTCTCTTTGGTGTACGCCGCTGTCTGTCACGGGAGTTCTCGACGGGGATTGGTCCCCTGCGATCTCCGAATCTGTTGGGTTTAAACGAGGTGAAGGCAGCCAAGTGTCTCCTGTGCCCCGCGTTCTTTACCAGCAGAGGAGGGCAGGAAAAGTGGGCCTGGGTGGACCCCTGGGTAAAAGTGGAGGAGGAGACAAACCACAGGGTAGCTAGAAGAGAGAAGCCCAAGGGTGAAGTCCAGAGGAAAATGCCGCGCCCATCGTCTCAAACGTGTGCCATGTACTCGGTCTTTGGAATGGAACGTCTATACTTGAATCTTTTAGAAAGGGAATCTTATCCAGCATCTTCCATAAAATAAATGGGGGAGGCGGAAATGGTTCTTTCTACTTCACTTTCCTCAGTATTACTTTTTTACAATGATACCTCTTTTTGCCCTTGATTAGTGCTGATGATCTTGCTGAATGAGAGTTTTGTTTGCACGCTCAAAATTAGTAAACCTTTTAAAAATATATTGGAGATTTACATGCTTTCAGTAAGGGTTTTTCTGAATTTAACCTTTTATCTCTAATTGATAGTTCATGAATACCCGCATGCATGAACAATATTCAATCTTTCTGGTAAATAACAAGACTAATGGCTTGGAAACTTTTCTGTTTTAAATAGAGAACCAACAGTATGTGATTTTTTTTTTAGAAACAATTTCCTAGCTTGACATTTTCCACGCGGAAACCTTTAAGTTCACTCAGGCCACTGACAAAGTCTAGATCAAAGGCAAGCACCCAGACCTAAATTGTAATTGGGAAATATTTAGCAAATAAAAATACATTAGGACATAGATTAATGTTAGTATGCGGATTTCTGCAGCAGGGATTCTTATGTATGGTTTAGTAGCCTCATTATTATTTGATACCACTGACAGATGTATCCTAATGTTAACTTCTAGGGGTGCTGGGACCCCAAAATTCAAGAGCAAACAATTCATGGGTCCTGCCTTGAATAAGACTCAAGTTTTCTTTCACCCAGATATAAGGTTTATTAGAACATCAGTCTGGGTGGACAAGATTTTAAGAATCCATCCTTTTGACCAGATTCGCATTTGTGACACTTATGTATTGACAAGCAGGCCAGACTGAATCTGAGCATATTTGTTATTACAGAAGGACCAGACTTTTAAGGAATCTGCACATTTTAATGGGGGACAAGATGGACCTTACATATGGAAAGACTGTGGGAAGGTATCTAGGAGTGGCCAAGTAGTCTGGGTAACTGAAAAGGAGGCCACTTTAAAGAGTCTAGAAGGAATTAAGGAGTGGCATTCTGGAGTGGGACCACAATGAAATTCCAGTTGAAAGCAATACCAGGGTGGGTGGATGCCTCAGATCATCACTAGAGACTTAGCCATGTGGAAAAGTTCTAGGAAAGTTCAAGGGGGGATTTCCAGGGTCCATACCCCATCACTAAGACCAACTATTACCCAGTTCAGTTCTTTGAATTGCCATGATCAATACCACAGGCCCAATAATGAACTGACTAGAGTATCCCATGAACATAAAGACCTATTGCCCTTCTGTTCTGGACCCACTGAATACTGTGTAATTAACTACAGAAAACAAATAATGAAAAAGGCAGTTTCTAGTTTGAAATGTCCAATAAGCAGTTTGTGATGGGAGAGCTTAAAAATGGATACATAGACCTGGAGAATCATCTGCATACGGATAATTAAACCAGTGGGACCTGATAAGATGTCCAAGTAAGAAAGTCTAGAGAAAGAAGGGTAGAGGGCTCAGAACAGACACTGGCAGAACATCCACAGATAGTGGACATGACCTGGAGGATAATCCAGCAAAAGATACTAAGAAGTAGTTGGACAAGAAGGAGAAGAGGAGAGAGCAATATCTAGAGACACTGTCTAAACCTAGAGTGGAGAGAGTAGTCTGGAAAAAAAATGGTCAGTATCTGAGGTTCGAAAGTGATCAAGAAGGATGATGATGGAGAAGATTTGGTGATTAAGAGATCATTGGTGACTTCAGAGAGTTTAGCTGAGTGATAAAGTCAAGAAACTATATTGCAGAGGGTTCAGAAGACAGTGAGACAGTAGTCATTGCTACTAGAGTCCCTGAGGCTGGTACATTGAAGTTCAGGAGTTCAAAGTAGGGATAAAGTAGATACATATATCTGTAATAATTCCAGTGCCAACATGATAAGACCTTAGAAGTTGAGGATCACCATGACGCCTAAGCAGGGGTGAAATAGTCCAGGTCTGAAACAGGATATTAAATCTTCAGTGCAATCAGCAGTGGGATCAGGCTTATGAGTGGCTGCTGAACTTGCAGTATGGGTAAGATAAGAAACTCAGTCAAAAAAAAAAGTGAGAAAAATAGAGGCTTCAGTTGTAGAAAGCTTTCTTAAAGAGGTTAACCATGAAAGAGAAGATGCTATCTAGTAGAGGTGGAATGAATAAATGAGTATTTGTTTTGTTTTGAGGTTGGAGAAGACATGTGCATGTTTTTAGGCAGCTGATAAATAGCCAATAGATTGGGAGAAATTGAAGTTCAGTGAGAAAGTGGGGATCGTAGAGGAGGGGATCATACAACCTACTGGAAAATATGGGATAGAAGTGGATCAAGCAAACATATATAAGGGTTTGTCTTGGAAAAAAAAGACATGCTTCAAGAAGAAGGGCTAGATGACAGGGGTGGGGAGCCTGCAGCCTGGAGGCCACATGTGGCCCACTAGGTCCTCAAGTACAACCCTTTGACAGAATCCAAACTTCACAGAACAAATCCCCTTAATAAAAGGATTTGTCCTATAAAACCGGGACTCAGTTAAAAAACGTCACACAAAGACTAAGAAGGCCACATGTGGTCTCAAGACTTCAGGTTGTCCACCCTGGCCTAGAATCTTCAACCTCTCACAAAGGTAAAAATAGTGGGAGAAGACATCTTAGTGATGTAAGATGAGGAGAAGGAACTGCTCTCAGTGAATGGCCTCATTTTTTTTTTTCAGGGAAATATGAGACAAAATTTTGAGGTGCAAGGATTGGGGTGTGGAAGTGGAATGCTATGAATGGCTTGAAAAGAGACAAAAAGGTTTGGAAAAGTCACTGTAGTGAGTGAGATGTTAATTTGATTAGGGAGGTATAAAAGGATTGCCTTGCTCATTGAGGGCCCAATCAAGATTATATAACATAAATTTGTAGGGGACCCAGCATGGTTTAGTGATTTTCTTTATCTCCTTTCACCAGCATATAAATAGGCAGTGGACAGTGGGAATAAGAAAGTTGGACATTTGATAGACATGATTGATGATGGGACCTATTGACAAGAGACTTCAGTGTAAGGGATAGTATAGAATTTAACTGATTCACCAAGGGGTTGAGACAGGGAAGGCAAGGCATTATAGCCAGTGAGGGGTAATGGGCTGGGAGAGAACTAAAGTATGTGAGGAAAAGGGTTAGGGATTGTAAGGCAAAGTGAAAGATAAATGATACTTAATTTGATAAAGGAATTTTGGAGTTCATGATGATGGAAGTTGAACATTTGCAGGTGATGGTAATGTCAAGATTGTGGCCTTTTTGTGTTTAGTTCAGGTAGAGTAAAAGAGTAGGTAATAATATGAGAAATAATCTTCTTACCAACAATCTCCACATGGCCTCAGTGAATTAAAGAAAGATTTTTTATTTTATGTCATTTCAGATGGGTAGCCGGGCCAAAATCCCCTTGTGGAAAAGGGTAACCTAACAGGTGCAGGCACACTTATAATTGCAAACCCTTTGATTATTTCTATTCCAATTCACATTTCCCCCATATCCCATTAGTCAGGCATTTCAGGGTTCATAGACTTATCTGAAAACACCTAAACCCCAATCCCATGTGGGTCTACACCTCTACTTACATCTGTCATTTCCACATTTCAACTCACTTCCCTCTTTCATCCTTATTCTCTTAATATTTTATTGAGTAAAAGGAAATAACAAGCCCAAAAATATTTTTAAGGCTATCTCAGGATGTCTACATCACTCAAATTTTATGATTTGCATAGCATGAGAAAGGAATTTTCTCAATTGCTAAGAGAGTTGACAAAAGTGTGAATTGAAGATTCAACCCAGGATATTCTTAAGACCTATTATCTAAGACTGCTTCTGGGTTAATGGATCCCCATCCTTAGTGAGCTACACTGGTCTGGCAGTTTCTTTAATATATAGGAAAAGGCCTTCTCAGAACAAAAGATAGTATCTGCTCTCAACTTCTAGGCTACATTCCCCCATTGCTTTCTACTACAATCAGTTTCTCTCTTACATTAGCCATAAATATGTATGACTCCTTAGGTTTGGTAAATTATGTTTCATATGATTTCTATGGAAACAAAATTCAATCATCCCTTACAACAGCAATGATTACATTGAAGAACTAGGAAGATGGAGTGCTTGAGGGAGTTTTAGTATATCTGTTGATGTCCCCAGTATGAAAACAAAGGTTGGAGTGGAAAGACTATGTTGGGCAGGAAAACACACTAGTTTTTTTGGAATCCAGTCTTTAAAAGGTAAACACATGGAAGGGCTCTTTTAGCAGGTGTCCTAGTATTAGCACAGGTTCACTCTTGATCTAGGCAGACAGGAAGACAGGAATGGAGACACAATAAAGGGTTTAAAAAGCTAGCTTTATTCTAGTAGACTTTAATAAACTCTAATAGATTTTATTCTAGTCTATTCTTCTCAAGAGGGTTGCTGATAATGGATGTATCCACTCCTACAGCTTCCCTGGTCATAGTTCTTGCAGGTGCTGTCAAGAAGTAGAGGCAATGACTCCTATGTCTCAATGGGGCCAGTCGAGACATGTACAGTTTTCCCGCTTGTGCATTCCTCTATATCCCCCAAAATTCAAAGGGGAATTGTTGAGGCAGGTACATGCAATCCTCTATGCATTACCCAAATCACAAAGCCCCTATTGGTTCCCCACTTACTGACCAGTGTCCACTTACTTTATAGGGCAACAGACAAAGAAGGCGTCTTGTCAACATTAAGTTCACAGGTTAACTTTAGTAGGATTGTCTTTCAGCACAAGTGTGGTAAATATTACTTAGGTCATTCCATATTTCACTGTATAGCCTCAGTAGGACTGCCTATCACTATGATTTTAGGAATTACTATCTAGGATCCTTGGAGCTATTCTGGGAGTTATTATCTAGCGCCTAGGAACTAGAGATTGTTATGGCCATGTATCCTGAGAACTATACTTTAAAAAAGAATAACAAAATCCTCCTTACTTAGGGACTATAAGCCAGTAAGTGAATTAACTGAGAAAGAAAGGAGAGTGTCATAAGAATTGGTAGATAACAGTTACTAGAAAAAGATTTCTATTTTCTAGGCAATGTGACCCTGGAATCCATACTTTTAGCAAAAGAGGAAGATTTCTTGGGAAGTACTAGTCTTAGGGAGTTTCTCGAAAGTAACTCCAAATCTGAGAATTCAAAGATTACACTTTCTTAAATTAAAAGAGAAGTTTCTGAGCAATGTTGCCTCTCATATAAAGAATTCTGGATGTACCAAAGAAACTGATAAGGAAGAAAAAGCTCTATGAATCTTCATTCTCTCAGGAAATATAATGAAACAGAGTGGGTCAGCCCATTTAATAAAATTGCTCAGAGACATTAGAAGGCAAAGTAGAGATGAATATAATAAACAAGAGGATGTCAGATGAGCCACAGGTTTGAAGCAACTATAGGTGTAGCAGGGATGTGCTGGAACCTGATCTAGCTGGCTTTCTAGAGCTCATTCTTAGATTTTCAGAGTAATTTAAAATTAGTAGTCTAAACAAATCAGGGTTTCATTTATTGGTTTGTTGGTTGTCTAAACTTAAGAAAGTATTAGTTAAGCAGATGAAGTTTTTTAAATGCAGATTAACCTTAAAAGTCTATTGCATAATCTTTCTCCCACCTCCCCCAGATTCTTTATTTACTGTTAGCCCACTCAGATAATTATTCACCAAACTCCCTCATAACCAGGAGGGGGCAGGAAGTTCATATATCAGTCAACACTGATTCAAATCACAAGAGACTACTTGTTATTGAGAAATGTGGAATATAATGTATGGGAAAGTAAAGGAGTATGGGTTACACCCACACCCAAGAGCAGTAACCTATAAAACTGAGCTCAGCTAACAGTGGTCTTCAGATCCCAACGCATCTATTACATAGTGAAAACATCCTAGGGATTTGGGTTGAGTGACTTGACCAGAGTCACACAAAGCTAGGACACTTATCTAAGTTGGAATTTGAAACCAGGTCTTCCTGAGTCAAAATCTAGCTCCCTGTACATTATAGCAGATTGTTTCTTAACAAATAAAACATAAAGACAAACAAGAAAAATATATAAGTCCAAAAAATGACATTTTAAATATTAAATCCACCATACCTTTGATAATTGAGTAGAGATATTAAAAGTTATGCTTATTTTTCATCCTATCAGGGCACCTTAGAAATAATTGATAAATAAATATAAAAAGATTAAATTCGTACTTCGTTGTTGTTTCAGTCCCCATTGGAGGTTTTCTTGGCAAAGATACTGAAATTTTGCCATTTCCTTCTCCACCTCATTTTGCAGATAAAGAACTGAGAGAGACAGGGCTAAATGACTTATTTACCTAGTGTCACACAACTAGTAAGTGTCTGAGGCCTGATTTGAATTCCTGATTCCAGCTAGCTGCTCAAATTCATACTTTATAGAACATAATTATAACAGCAATTGTTATCAGGAAATGTGAACCAAAAAACCTAAATGTCAATGAAATAAGATTAATTAAATGTCAATTAAATAAGATTATGACAACAAAAATAATTACATTAAAGGCAATAGTAATGGGACAACAACCCAGAATATATGGAGGATGAAACTAAAGCACTTGTTATATCTGTATATTTATTCTCAAAAAAAAAAAAGGACGAGGATTAAGGGATCTAACATAAAATTTAAAACTTGTTAATCCACAAATTAATTCAAAATTAAGCAGAAATATTAAAATTTAAAGAAAATAAAATAAATGGTTAAAAAATAAAGTTATGTGAAATGCCCCTGCTTAATATGCTAACAACTGAAAACATAAATGAAATCTACAAAAAAAATTAATAACTACAAATATGTATCCACATGAAAAAAACAAAAAACCACCAAGCAAACAAAAGTACTTTTAAAGTACTTTTTTTTAATGTAATAGGCACTATGCAATGCTTTAGCAATACAAAGGAAAGGTAAAAACTATCTCTGCCCTCAAGGCAGAGCAGTGAGATGAGATACAGGTTGTCCAAAAGTCTTGGTGTAACTGCACCAAGTTGCTACAAGTGCACTAAGACTTTTGGGACTCACTGTATATAAATCAGAACATAGAAGATAAATATAGAGCAGATGGACCTAAACAACCCAATTTCAGAAACAAAATTTGGGCAAACCATAAATAAACTCCCAAAGAAACATTGCCTGTTCCAGATGAATTTAGTAGTATGTTCCATCAAACATCTAAAGAACAAATAATACCCATAATACATACTATAATCTATCATCAGGAATAAATAAGGCACCTTATCGAACTCTTTCTGTGAGATAAACATGATCCTGTTACCAAAACTAGTGAGTCATAAAACAGAGAAAGAGAACCTATTATCACTAATGAATATTGATACAAAAAAATTAAGTGAAATATTAGCAAAAGGGCTATAGCAATATATCTAAAAGTTATTCATTAAGATCAAATTATATTTATGCTATTAATGTAAAGATGATTAGGAAAAATATTAGCATAATTAATTGTATTGATCACAAAACAATATTTATTACACCCCCACACTAATTAATGTAATTGTAGAAGACCTAGAAATCTCTATTTTATCAACCAAAAGTATAAACTAAGAGTGAACAAGGCTTAGAAATTTCTGTTGAATCAGTCAATCCAAACTGTAAACTAACTTGAACAAGTCTTTACTATCTGGAGAAGAGTGAAGTACTTTGATCATTGGATGAAAATTCAGGGGTATGCTGGGACTCAATTAAATTAGTCTTATCACAATAACAAAGTTTACCAAGCCTTTAAAAATTTCATTAATGTCTTTTTCTTCCTTGTCATAAAATATATCCTAGACATCGAGAAAATAATTGCCTTCTGGAATCCTACATAGATAATGAATATATAATAGTTCACTCACACCCCCTAGAAAAACAATACTAGCTAATGACTGTGAAACTCCAAATTAATTTATATATAAATATATACTTAGATGAAATTCACTCTATATCTTAAAAAGAATCACCCCTATTTTGTACAATGATTCCCATTTACTCAATAGGAATGCCATGACACAAAAGAATTCATTTAGATCTCTGTAGCCATTGCAAGCTTTATTGATGCAAAAACATTGGACCTGAGATTTAGCAAGGAGCTGAATAAAAGGCACTGATATAGGAAAAGAATCAGACATATTTATAGATAGACAGAAAGTCATACAGCCTTAGGATGATTTTAGGATTTCTTATGGGAGGTTGGAGATTTAGGAACAGGATAAGTCTTACAAGATAGGGACACAGGATGAGGACTATGAATAACACAAGATAAAGGAGATGAGGAAATCTTATGACCTATGATGAGAGGGAGACAAGAATTTTTATGGTCCAGGATAAGGGGGAAATTCTATAGTATTTCAAGATAAAGGAAAGAGCCTCTAGCATGCCCTCAAGCTCAGGAGAGGACTCATAAGGTACTGAAAAAGCTACTTTTAATATTAACCTGTAGGGCACCTTTGTATCCACATCATTTCCCCACTCAACCACTAGTCAGGAAAAATCTTTGGGGAAAAAGGGGTGAAGGTAATTGTCTTCAGTAGCTGTTTCCTGCTGAACAGGGGCGAAGAGTCTACTTCAGAGGCCAAGAATAGGTCGAGGAGGGGTGATCAGCGAGGGAATGCAGAATGCGGTGACAGCTGAGTACAGGGTGGAAAGAGGCAAACCACTTGGGGCACCAAGGGTAGGGGTTGGGATCCTAAAAGTTGAAAGTGGAATTTCTGCAGGCAAGAAAATACAAAATGAACCAGGTGGTTAAACAAGCACAGACCAAATCAAGGAGCGAGTAAAATGATCAGTAATGGGGTCAGAATGGGGGAAAGAAAGGAGAAGAATCATGACCCCCAAGAGGAGGTAGGGGGAGAGGTCAGGCTGAAGTGGGTATCTTGCATCCAGGAGGCTGCCTGTAATATCCTGAGTGCTCAAAGAGTAAATTGCATGCAGGGTTCTCAGGGAATGGAGGGAGAGCTATGGGAAGTAAGCTGGTATCCTTGGAATGATGGTGACACACCCAGCAGTCATTGTACTCTGCCTAGTCCCACAGAGTTCCCTATTTGAATTAAGGCATCATACTCCCAGTCCTGAAGAAGCAGGTTTAACCCCAGACACAGGGTGGGAGTCAGGAATCAGTGGGTTAGAAACAGAAGTGATTCAAGGTGGGACCCAGAACACAGCATAGCTAGAAAGCACACAGGCAAGTCCCCACAGAGAGGGGCTTTGATGGATAGTCTTCTTGGACACTTTTCTGGCTAGTCACGCCCTGCATCTTATCTCCTATTTCACATCCTTCCTCCTGCTTGCTTCCTCTGCCTCTGCACTCCTGTCTGCTTCACCATCCACCCAAATGCTTTTGAGAGAGGGACAAAGGAGCTGTCCCTGCCTGAGGTGGGGGTGGAGAGGAGGGTAAAATGAGACTGAAGGAGCATCCAGGGGATGAGGAGAGTGTGGAACAGGTATCCTCGTTACATGACCATCTGCAGGTGGTCAGCCGATAATCTCAGAGACACAAATCTGATGAACAATTTCAACATGTAGGGCTCAAATAGACCAACTTCAAAAGTGATGCTGGAAAAGAAAAACAAAGAAAGAAACCAAGAGCCCCATGATGCTATTATTTACTTTTGATATAGAGGATTTTCTGATCTTGTTATTTTCTTAAAAGTTTCCACTCTGATTCCAGTTACTTTGGGAGGATCAGATGCTATTGAGGATCCAACTATATACATGTAAATAAAAGTGACAACACTTTGCAAGTAGAAGCCTTCTACCCTTGAGTTCAGTAGTTACACAGATGAATTTACTTACAAGAGACTGACTTTTACTTCAGTTATCATAAAAGATTTGGGAGAATCCATAAGTAATTAATTCCTGAATGATGTATATCAGTAAGTTGCTTATAATAAAATGTGTTTGTACCACAGGTTCCATAAATTATCTCCCTCTAAAGAAAATTGCACTGAAGGGGGGCGGAGCCAAGATAGCGGAGTAGAAGGACGCACGTTTACGAGCTCCAAAACCAAAGCCCATGGAATTAATGTAAAAAGAGACCCCCATAACTTCTGGACCACTGAAAGGTGTACAGAAACGGAGTGGAAGAGATTTCCGTTCCAGAGAACCCTGGAGAGCCGTCCCCAGGGTCCGTCGCACCCCGGAAAGTGGACCCCACCCCAGCGCTGCCGTGGCCGTGGCCCCAGAGAAGCTGACCCAAGCAGGCTTCAGGGACGGAAGCTCCGGCAGCCGGGAAAGTCCCTCTGCCCACAGAAGCTACAGGTCAGTGAGAGAGACAGCCGGGCTGGAGGAGGGGAGCGGAGTGTCTCTGTGACTCGGGCCCCCTCAGGAGGAAGCGGCCGCGGCAGAGACGGGGGCAGGAAACGGCGGAGGCAGAGGCATGGGCAGCAGTGGAGGCAGCAGCAGCGGTGGCGGCCCAGGACTCCCCCAGCAGCAGGATCTTCATTACTGAAGGTCTCTGCATAAACAACCTGAGAGAGCTGAGCCTGGGAGACGGCCCTGCCCCACCCTGCTCTATTACTGAAGGCCTCTGCATAAAGCCCCTGAGGAAACTGAGCCTGGGAGGCGCCCCCCCACACCTGCTCTGTTCCTGAAAGTCTCTCCATAAAGCCCCTGAGGAAGCCGAGCCTGGGAGGCGGCCCTGCCCCCACCCCAGCACCAGAACTAAAGCTCATTGATTAGCAGCTGGGCGGGGGGCGCGGAAAGCCCATTTGAATCTCAGAGCCCAAGCACTAGCTGGGCGGATCTAGGCAGGGGTGCAGAGGAATCTCAGAAGTCAAGTAACTGGCTGGGAAAATGCCTAGAAAAGGGAAGAAAAATAAGACTATAGAGAGTTTTTTCCAACAAATGCAAATGATCCCGACATTCGGATCTGATGACAAGGACGTATTCTTGCCATCAGGGAAAGACGTGGAGACACCCCAGGGGGATGTCGGGTGGGCTCAGGCCTTGGAAGAGCTCAAAAAGGATTTTGAAAAGCAAGTTAGACAGGTGGAGGAAAAACTGGGAAGAGAAATGAGAGAGATGCAAGAAAAGCATGAAAAACGGGCCAATACCTTGGTATAAGAGACCCAAAAAAATGCTGAAGAAAATAACACCTTGAAGAATAGGCTCACTCAATTGGCAAAAGAGGTTCAAAAAGCCAATGAGGAGAAGAATGCTTTCAAAAGCAGAATTAGCCAAATGGAAAAAGAGGTTCAAAAGCTCACTGAATTTAATAGTTCTCTCAAAATTAGAATGGAACAGATGGAGTCTAATGACTTTCTGAGAAACCAAGAAATCACCAAACAAAACCAAAAGAATGAAAAATTGGAAGAGAATGTGAAATATCTCATGGGAAAAACAACTGACCTGGAAAATAGATCCAGGAGAGACAATTTAAAAATTATGGGACTACCTGAAAGTCATGATCAAAAAAAGAGCCTAGACATCATCTTCCATGAAATTATCAAGGAAAACTGCCCTGACATTCTACAACCAGAGGGCAAAATAAGTATTGAAAGAATCTATCGATCACCACCTGAAAGAGATCCAAAAAGAGAAACTCCTAGGAACATTGTGGCCAAATTCCAGAATTCCCAGGTCAAGGAGAAAATCTTGCAAGCAGCTAGAAAGAAACAATTCCAGTACTGTGGAAATACAATCAGGATAACCCAAGATCTAGCAGCTTCTACATTAAGGGATCGAAGGGTGTGGAATAGGATATTCCAGAAGGCAAAGGAACTAGGACTCAAACCAAGAATCACCTACCCAGCTAAACTGAGTATAATACTTCAGGGGAAAATATGGTCTTTCAATGAAACAGAGGACTTTCAATCATTCTTGATGAAAAGACCAGAGCTGAAAAGAAAATTTGACTTCCAAACACAAGAATGAGAAGAAGCATGAAAAAGTAAACAGCAAAGAGAAGTCTTAAGGGACTTACCAGAAGCGAACTGTTTACGTTCCTACATGGAAAGACAATATTTGTAACTCTTAAAACCTTTCAGTATCTGAGTAGTTGGTGGGACCACACACACACATGTACACGCATGCATGCACACACACATACACACATGCACACACACACAGAGACAGAGAGCACAGAGTGAATTGAATAGGATAGGACCATAGCTGAAAAGAAATTAAGGTAAATGGTGAGAGAGAAATGTAGTGGGAGGAAAGAAGGTGAAATGGAATGGGGTAATTATATGTCATTTAAGAGGTAAGTAGGAGACTTTTTAGTGGAGGGAAAAAGAGGAGAGCTGAGAAAAAAAAAACAATTAGTTTACCCTCATCACATTTGACTAAAGGAAGGAATAAAATGCACACTCATTTTGGTGTGAAAACCTATCTTACAGTATAGGAAAGTGGGGGAGAAGGAGATAAGCAAGTGGGGGGATGATGGAAGGGAGGGCAAAGGGAGGAGGGAGCGATTTGAAGTAAACACTTGGGGAGGGACAGGATCAAAAGACAGAAGAGAAACAATGAGGGGCAGGGTAGGATGGAGGGTAATTCAGTTAGTCTTACACAACACGACTATTATGGAAGTCATTTGCAAAACTACACAGATAGGGCCTATATTGAATTGCCTGCCTTCCCAAAGGGAATGGGTGGGGAGGGAAGGATGGGGAGAATTTGGAACTCAAAGTTTTAGGAACAACTGTTTAGTATTGCTGTTGCTACTAGGAAATAAGACATACAGTTAATGAGGAATAGAAAGTCATCTGGCCCTACAGGAGAAAAGAGAAGATGGAGACAAGAGAAGGGAGGGATGACAGAAGAGAGGGCAGATTGGAGATAGGGAAAATTAGATGCTTGGGGTATTGGGGTGGGGGAGGGGATAAAAGGGGAGAAAATTTGGAACCCAAAATTTTGTGAAAATGAATGTAAAAAGTTAAATAAATAAAAAATAATAATAAATAAATTCAGTAATCTGACCACTCCAAAAAAAAGAAAAGAAAGAAAGAAAATTGCACTGAAATTCTTTTCCTCAAATAGAAGATGTTTCTGATCTAGTTTCAGTAATTAATAGAATAGTAACTAGGTCCCTCAATCAGTTGTACCAAAACCCAATTATTCTAACATCATTTTGAAACATTTGTGGATTTCATTCCATATAGACCTGTATCTACTAGCAGTCAGATGACTAGACCAAATACCTATTTATTTAGTTGTTTAAAATATAATAAGGAATATAATCTTAGGCTGAACATCTCATATCTTAAACACAAACTTTAATATAGTAACTCAGATGTATCCTAACCTTCATCTATGGGATAATGATTCAGCATTGTGTATGTACCTTTGTTTCACAAAATTCTTTTCCCTTTGTCTAATTATTTCCATATCATTCAGAAAGAATGTTCTGTTCTAGGGATTTAATCTTTTACGTGGCTCTGCAGGAGTGCTAATTTACCCAACTGGGGTATAGAATAACTACTCATTCAGATTGACCACTTGCCTTGATTACAGAAATTTTGCCATAAAATGGAAAAGCAAGGATGTGACTAGATAAAACATCACAGTTTTGCAAACATAATGTCAATTCCACCTCATAGCCAGACCCAGGAATAGTCAGGTGAGAATAGTCAGGTGTGTTCCTTTTGTGTTCCTTTTCAAAGGAACACAAAGGCAAAACTGAGCCAGGAGGATCCCATCATAGGCTGAGGCTAGGATTGTTCTTTCAACTTTTCTAGAAGAAGATCACCTGTAATAGTCACATTTTCTCTGAGTAGCTTGTGGCACTTCTCTTAGATGGTGGATTATTGGCTAGTGATGGGTTTTTATGAACCATCAGATAACTCAAAACATAGTTCATTATAGTCCCAAGAACTTTTAACTCAGATGGCAAGTTTCACTAATCAAAAATTTTATCAGGACTTACATCTCCAATTTAAACTTGTCCTCATGCAAAAGCTAGTCACTAGAGATCATTTCTATATATTTGCAAATTATCACCAAAGCAAGTTCTTTGTTTAGGAACTCCCTGGCTCAAACAAGCTCCTTATCACTGCTGGGGGCTGTACTTTTTCAATAGCCCTGAGGACAGCTCGGAATAGGCAGAACCCTCCTTTCCATACAAAACACACAGTAAACAATTACCAGCTTTAGGTTTTAGTATTAAAACAATAACCAGCAATCTTACAATGTTCATGAGTGATAACAAATCGTTTTAGCTGTAATACAAACCATAAACTTTAGATGAAATCACTTGCATTTTCAGATCATAAATAAAAACTATTGATAGAAGGATGGGCTATCTTACTAAGTGCAGATGACTAGCTAGCTTCTTTATCTTGACCCTTCCCCCCTTCCCCCTCTCCCCAGGGCTACCTGGATACTTCCAGGCTGTAGCAGCTACCCCTTCCCCTCCTTCCTTTTTCCAGGTGGAGGAAGGTAAATTTCCAGGTTGGGGAAAAGGGTGAAATTCTTTGTTCCTAACTCATCTGGAATGAGAGGAGTTAATAAAAAAACCTCCAGGACTGTCTGTAGTCATGCTGAGATACACTCTTGACTCAAGGGAAGAGAGTGACCAGGGTTGTAATGAGGTGTTTCAAAATTCCTTAATGATCCATCACAGAACTTCCAGAGTCTGCTAAGATTTTTTTTTTGACTTTTTTTTTTTTTTTTTACTTCTATGTCCACCCCTAAAATTTAGAATGGGGCTTGAACCATTAAGACCGACGTTCGTGAGATTAGTGCCCTTTCTCAGAATACCTGAAGTGCAAACCAATGACTTTCTCTGAAAGCACCTATTTAAGGTCATCCAAAGACACAATAAACCTAGGAGGGAAATTTAGAAAATTCACAATAGGTTTGGATATAATTGTTATCAGTATCAAATTATTGCAACAAATTAACTTGCAAATGCAAATTTAGTAGCCTTTTAAAATCACACAAAAAGATTTTGCAAAACATTTCTTTGGAAAAAGTTATTTCCCTTTCTAAAAAAAAAACTTACAATTTATAATGTACTAGTACATCTTAATCTAACAACGTCTAGATTATAAGAGAAATTGCTTTTCTAATAACAGATAACATAATTGTTAACCAGATTATGCAATATAAGAAAATTTAGAAATGTAACCATGCCACAAGCAATTATCATGTATTTAAAACTTGAAACAGAATCAATTAATTACCAATCAGGTGAATGTAACTTAGTTGGATGAGCAAATAAAATCTGAAGTCATAATCACTAGTGGTAACATTTCAATTTCTAAGCCCCAAAACTCTTAGCATTTTAAAAGAAAAGATTATTATCTACAAATTCACATTTTGTTGAAGATGTGTGGTGACAGTTCCTAGCACCAAATAACCTTTTACTTCCTTGAGCTTACTTATCAGAAAAAGAGCATTCAATTCTTCATTCCCATTCTCCCAGGAATTTCAAGCTGTATGTACTAGAAAATGCATATAAAGTTTTAAGTCAGCAACACAGGGTACAGAGACCGAGAAACTGGGGCACAGGGACCCCCAAATAAAACCAGGTGCAGAAGCTCACAGGGCATAGAGACCCTGAAACCCAGGTGCAGGGACCCCCAAAGAAAACAGAGACCTATCTCCTGCCTCTCCAACATACCAGGGTAGAATGGAAAGAATAATACAGAGGAAACCAGGGTGTAGGGAGAATAACCCAGGGTAAAAAGTCTGTTTAAGCAGAGCAAGGTGCCTTTTCTTTAATTTAGAGACCAAATTTCTAACTAAACTTGTTTTGTTTAGACATCCTCTTCGCAAGTTACTCTAGATTATATTGAAGTCAGGCTGTGTTACAATGGAACACTAGCCACTTTTCCTTAAGATCCCTTCCCCAAATTTCCCTCCCAGCATTCTCCTAGCAACATCTTGCCACTTGACCCAGCTTCCCAGGACAGAGGGGAGAAAAAAAATGTGACTGACCCAAGGCAAGGGCATCCTCCTCTACAAGGGTCCACAGTCTGATTGACCACCCAGGCTCCCAGTGGAGCCTCAGACACCTCTGGCAGTGTCTGGGCACTCCAGGGGGTCTCACTACTAGGGAAACAGGAGCAGAAAAGTCTGGGGAAGAGGACAAAGAAAAGGGTGCTTACCTCTTATCCCAGTGACTAGAAGACCATTGACTCTAATTACTATTTGGACTCCCCATACAGGCCACCAAAATGACAAGATTTGGAATGGTTGGAGCTGGCTTAGGTGTGAAAGAATTTTCTGTAGCCTTTGGGAGCTTTATTGATGCAAAGAAGTGGGCCTGAGATTTAGCAAGGATCTGAATAAAAGGCACTGATATAGGAGAAGAACCAGACTTTTATACAGGTGGACAGAAAGCTATACAGCCTGTAGGGTGATTTTAGGGTTTCTTATGGGGGTTGAAGATTTAGGGACAGGATAAGGTCCTTGCAAGATAAGGACATAGGATGAGGACAGTGAATGACACAAGATAAGGGAGATGAGGAAATCTTATGACCCATGATGGTTATAAGGGCTAGAGAGGTAGGGGTACAGGGACTCAAAGACTAGAATTCCCGGCATGGGGCATCCGGAGAAGAATTCATGGACTCAAGCATTGCTGAGGTCAAGGTAAAGATTTATTACACTTTTCAGCAAGTAAGAGTTCTTAGGGAACCTGCAACCTTAGAGGGGTACAAAAGTTTATGTAGGATATTCTGTAGTGAAACCTATGCCAAATATGATAATTAGGTGATTCAGGGTGGGATTAGGGAGTGGTTAAGGAGTGATTATTTCTTAAAGGAAGATGCACTTTTGGTATCTACTGCACAGGTATTTTACCCAGAATTCACTGGAAAATAGCCTAAGTGGGGCTACCTGGAGGTGTGGTTTTAGGTCTGAAACATTACTAAGTCAACTAGCAGTCAGAATTGACTAAGGTATACCAGGCTGCTCTCATCAATGTCTTGTTAGACAAGATAAATGTATGAGAGTTTATGTATGTCTAAGTCTCAGATACATATGATTGGTCAGTGAATAAGCAGATGTTGTTATGACCTAGTACACAGCTCATTCATCCAGGACACAACTGATTCAGAATAATAAATTCTATAGAGGCAAATGGCTACTGTATTAGGAAGGGAGATGATGGTTGTTGGTGGGACAGGCTGTCTTTGAGCTGGGGAGAAACTGCCTAGGACAGTGTTTATAGGCCAGGGAGAAATGTGATTTTGAAAAAAAAAATGTGATTTTAGGATTGGAGTCCAAGCACATGCACCCAAGCACCCCATCATTCTCCCCCTTGAACCGATGGGATCCAAAATCTTTTGGGGTAAGGGATGAAGCTTTCAACTTCTGAAACTGCTTCTTGCTGAGGATGGGCATAAGCTTCCCTGCCTCTCAGGGTCCCACCATTTGAGGGGTTGGGTCTGTGGCCAGTATTGGGAACTTGGCCAACACTAGATCCAGAGGTTGATGGGTCATGGTTTTGGACAGGGATTGGTACCCAGCCTGAGCTGTCATCTGCAAATGGAGGGTACTGAGCCTAGAAGACACAAATCTAGCAAAAAAATTAAACAAACAAGGACCAAAAAGGAGTAGAGAGAAAATGACTAGAAGTAGGGTGGATAAGAGAATACTGTCAAACTTCCTCACAACCTCAATATACTTATTAACTATCCAGGGACAGGAGGGCTTGGATGCCTCCTACTTGTCCCCAAACTTCTTATCTGCTTTCCACATTTTTGATCAAATCTTTATTTATCTTTCCAAATCTTTTGAACCCATTACTCAGACTGCTTCACTTTCCATTATATTTCTACCATGACTAAATAACTCACAAGTTATTACTTTTCAGTAGTTTAACTGTATTCCCTTAAACAAAAGAAGTTTCTAACTTGAACCTCACAGCTGAATAGATGTACATCCTTGTTTCATAAGCTTGTTTATTCTTCTCTGATTATATTCACTATGAAAGAGAAATTTTAGAAATTATATTTTTTACATATGATAACTTCAAACACTAAATAAATTCAAACACATGGCTTAGGCCATGAAATGACTACAAATTCAGATCAAAAGAGCAAGATCTCTTCTGCTTTATAGGCCTTTACATTAATTGAGCAATACATTTATCTTGAAAATGAAAATTTAGTAGGCCTTACAAGAAAAATTTTTTTAAAAAAACATTTCTTCTAAAATTATTTCCTTTTCTTTTAAAAGAATTTAAACTCTATCCTGATATTAAGAGAGAAATAGTTGAAAATTTTTAAAATTATAGCTCACTTTTTACCTTAAAGTAAAAATAAACCTTTAAAATTGAAATTCATTAAAACTTAGTTGGTGTAAGTAACATGAATTCCCAAAGTATTATAACAAACTAAATTCTTAGTTGCTGCAGAATTCCTTATACCACAAAATGCTTTAGTCAAAAAGCTATTGTTATGGAATCTCACATTGGTAACAGTAAGAGACTGATCACAGAAAAACCACTACTGCTTTTAAAATCCTTTTAAACAAGGAAAACATCTTAAGGTGAGTTTTAAGTAGTTTACATAAATTTCTGCACATGTTCTAATTCTAGATAAAAATATTTAGATTTCCAAATAAGATTACACTAAAGGACTCACATGTTTTACTGATCACTTGCTATTGATGATAGAAACTTGCTAGAAAGGGAAAAAGAGCAGGGACATGTGATATATCAAATATGACAATATAAAGACATCCTTGACTCTGGTTGAATTCAGATAAGAGTGAAATTCTCCAGTCATGCAATATCTGCTTCATCGTCAGACTCAGTAATAGTCAGGTGGGAAACATTCCTTTTTAAAGAACACAATGGGAAAACTGAGCCAGGAGTATCCCATCCTAGATTGAGGCTGGAATTGTCCCCTAGGCCTTTCCTTTCCAGATACAAACTTCAACCTGTTAACAGTACAGGATCACATGCCCTCTGAGTAACTTGTGGCATTTCTCTCAGATGCTGACTTAATGCAGACAACTATACCTAAATTCAAACTCAAAACAAAATGAGTTATGGTCACAAATGCCTTTTACCTTAAACAACAAGTTTCACTAATCACAGCTTAGAACCAGGTACTGTTATTTTTATTCTCATGGAGTTGCAATAAGCAATAAAGATTTACCAGGACACACACACATAAGGGATTCCATTTAACATCTTTCCTTCTCAAATTACAACTTGTCCTGTTGTAAAAGCCAAGTGCTAAACATCATTTCATTGTTTAGGAACTACATAACCCAAAGAAGTTTCTTTCTTAGTTTCCAGGGGCCTTGGCAGTTTTACAAAATAAGGAAAGTCAGCACGGATCCCAGGGAGGGGATTGATGCTAGTGCCC
Organism: Bettongia penicillata ogilbyi; assembly: GCA_023548195.1. Lineage (NCBI taxonomy): Eukaryota > Metazoa > Chordata > Mammalia > Diprotodontia > Potoroidae > Bettongia > Bettongia penicillata. The sequence goes on from JAJHZJ010000371.1 coordinate 2,318,880, forward strand.
CTGCCTGCCAACATACAGGAGGACTGTTCAGAACAGGCAGAACCAATTCAAATAAAGTTTTCACCCAGTTCCCTCCTTTCCACACACTGTGATCAATTAACAATTTTAGGTTTTATCATTAAAACAGTAACCCTAAATAATTTAGTTAACAATCCTTCAGTTTTCATAAGTGATGCTCAAATTGTTTTAGCTGTAACCTCTTTAACTACAGGCAAAGGTGAAAAGACCTGGTTTTCTAAATAGCAGTCATAAAGCATTTTAAGACAGAGTTAGTGAGGCTGATAAAGTAATGTAACTGATTTTACACAATTTTCCAACATCTTTTAGTTTCAACAAAATTCAGATTAAATTCAATTTTTATAATTTAAGAGAATTTTATTACAATTTAGAAGCACAATAGTAACACATACAATACATTTCAGATGACATTCATTGCATTTTCAAATCATCACATATAAAAATTATTAATGGAAGACTGGGCTTGCTAAATGTAGAGGCTGGTTGGCTTGTGCTTTCATATTGCTCTAGCCCACCCCTATTCTTTCCACAGTTGCAGAGGCTGGTTGTGGGGGAGTCAGGGATTTGGGAAGGGGGAAAAAGAGGGAATGCTGGGATGTTGTGGAGTCCAGCACCTGAATTAAAGGCCCAGGAGGTCATTGAAGAGAGAGATTTGGTGGATAAGGAAGAGGGTTCTTGAAGAACCTGCAAGCTTCCTGATAAGAATTTCTCAACATCAGGGAACTTGGAACAGAAGCTCCAGCTGCTTGCCTGAAGGGGTAGGCTTCAGGGTGCTCAGGGACCCAGGGCTGTTGTCAGTGGGGTCCCAATGTAGCTGCTATGCCTCCCACTTCCTTCCTTTTGCCAAGTGGGGGAGAGCAACTCAAATTCCCTACTGTTCTTTAGAACTCTCTTCCCTTGATCTGATCTGGGATGAGAGGAGTTAACAGAATCTGCTAAAATGTTCTAACTAAACTGTTCTAACTATTCACTACAGCCCTAGCTCAGTGGTCAGAGTCAGGACTACAGGATGAAGGATCTTAATGGTTCTAACTGCTACTCAAGTAAACTTCACTTCTGTGTCCACTCCTTAAAAACTTCTTTGAAAGAGAGGGCTGTGAATCTGCCAGTCAAGATGAGGGGGAATCTGGAAAAAGATCCAATGGTGCCTAGACCTTTCTCTTTTACAGGATAGTTCAAAGCTTTGTCTCTGAGATTTTTCCTTTTCAAATATATGCATTTTCCTAATTTACTTTAGTGCCAAATAGTATAATAAATTCTGACCTATCTTAAGCATCAAATTAGGAGTGACACATTTCACTTAAAATATGACCAAAATGCATTTAACTACCTTTTGGTTGTTCCCCATTACATCAAAACTTCTCTTTTAGGTGAGGCATGAAATGATTAAATACTAGTCAATCTGCCTCTCTGATATGAGGGGAAAAGTGCCCCCTACTTTCTTTCTTGTCTTTCTCTCCACCTCCAAAACCTGGTCAGGGTTAGAAGGTAGAAAGAGAGAAAGAATTTTACCACAACTTTCCATAAATTTCCAAACCTTTTATGCTTTCCTTAAACTTTCTACCCAAGCTATTATCCTTCCTACATGCTTATTCCTTCTGGTGAGCTTTGATTAAAGCTTCTTTAAAACCACACATACACATACCTTATTTCTTTCTGTTTCTGAACTGACACTGCTTTTAGCAATCATATAAACTAAACAGTATAAGATTTGTCTCTCTCTTTCTCCCATCCATCTGCTACTCTGATGCTGCTGTAATCAGAGAAAGGGGAGAGGGGGAGGGAAAGAGATAACCACATTCCAAAGTCCAGCTGCAGCTGACTGGTTTCATTAACAGACACTCTCTTTCACATAGACACAGACACAGAACATATAGAGACAGAACACACACAGACAATGAAAGGAAGAATCCAAAATCTCAGAGGATTGTTAGAAATCCTCTGCACAAATCAGACCCTTTTGCTTGGCTCTCCAGATCATAATGGAGTCCAGGTAACATGTTCTTTATGATCTTGGAGACCAAGTTTCTTAGGGGTGAATTAGAAGGCAGTTTTGGCCCATCTTTTTGCCTGTAAACCTTAGAAAAGGGTATAGAGGGGGATGGGTAACAATAGAGTTCCTACAGTCTACACTTGCCTCAAGGCATCCTGAGAGAGTGAGGAATCCCAAACAGATCCTCTTTAAGGCATCCCTTTTCTCAGGGGGATTGTGCCAGAGCCTGTAGAAGGTGCCACCCAAAGCCTAGTAAGCCTTCTTAGGTACTTAAGAGGTGAACCTCAACTACAGGGCTAGGAGAGGGGGAGGACTTGGGAAGCATAAGGGAAAGGGGAAGAGGGGGAAGTTTACCTTGACTTGAAGAAATTCTTGAAACCTCAGATTATGCCCCACATTGGTTGCCAAAAATGTGATGAGGGCTGGAGCATGGGCCATCTGGAGAAGAATTCATGGACTCAAGCATTGTTGAGGTCAAGGTAAAGATCTATTACACTTTTAAGCAGGCAAGAGTTCTTAGAGAACCTGCAAATTTAGAGGGGTTTATATATATATAAAGTTTATATAGGACATTCTATAGTAAAATATGTGCTACATATGCTAATTAGGTGATTCAGGGTGGGATTAGGGAGTAGTTAAGGAGTGATTAGTTCCTAAAAGAACATGCCCTTTTGTTATCTATTGCACAAATGCTTTACCCAGAGTTCATTGGAAAATATCCCAGGAAGGAGGGGCAGGGCTACCTGGAGACGTAGTTTTAGGCCTGAAACATCACTAGGTCAACTAGCAGTCAGGACTGACTAAAGAATACCAAGGTCCTCTCATCAATGTCTTGTTAGACAAGGTAAATGTAAGGGAGATTATCTCGGATACATATGTTGGTCAGTGAATAAGTAAATGTTGTTATGACCCAGTACACAGCCCATTCAGCCAGAACACAGCTGGTTCAGAATAATAAATTCTATAGGGGCAGCTGGCTACTGTATCAGGAGGGAAATAATGGTTGTTGGTGGGACAGGCTGTCCTTGGACTGGGGAGAAACTGCCTGTGACAGTGTTTAGAGGCCAGGGAGAAATGTGATTTTGAAAGAAAAATGAGATTTTAGGTGCACATGTACCCAAGCACCTCATCAATGGGGGGAGACAAAGATTTTCTGCTCCAGGATAAGGGGGAAGTTCTATGGTATTTTAAGATAATGGGAAGAGACTCCAGGATGCCCTCAAGCTCAAGAGGGGCATCATAAGGTACTGAAAAAACAACCCTTAATATTAACCCTTAGGGTACCTTTGTATTGACATCAAGAGTACTTTGCCAAGTTAGATGTCTGGTCTATATACAGTGTGATGAGATGGGGAAGGGGGAGCAGGAGGCAGGGAGAAAACACAGCTCTGTGATATTTGGAATATCAGGTAATCTGGAATATCTTTGTAGGCATATAGGCAAGGGGAACAGGAAAAGGGAGGAGAAGAGCTGTTCTGGAATGTCAGGTAGTTGGGGGTGCTTTGTGAATGCATATAGATAAGTCTGAGGTGGGGATATCTATGAAGCCTTCTTGAGCACTTTTCTGGCTGTCACATCCTACATTTTATCTCCTATCTCACATCCTAATTACTGTTTGCTCCATCTGCTTTGAACACTTCAATCTGTCTCATCATCATCACCATTGGCACTGTGTACTGATTACATCTAAAAACTCAAATAAAATTATCAAGTCTGATTAAAGAGATAATAAAAACAGTTAACATTCATACAGTGTTTGCCCAGTGCCAAGAACTTTATAATCACTCGACCCTCACAAGGACCCTGAGGGGGCGGGGGTTATTATTATAAAGAGCAGCCTTAAGCATTCCAGCTTCCAATTCCCATCCACCCAGAAATTTCAAACTGTCAATACTAGAAAATACAAATAAAGTTTCACAAATAGTTTGAAATAATACCCATTATCATCAGGTAAATTTAAAGTATGCTGGGCTAAAATATCCTAAGATTCTAAGTTGAACTGCTGCTTTTGGGCCCAGGCAAAAAGACGTAAGGAATTTGATTGAATGCCAGCAGGGCATGGACAGTTTCCCCAGGCAGACACCTTGAAGAGATTTCACAAAGGGAATTACTTAAATAGTTGAATAAATAGTAATTGGATAATTGAACAGTACAAGGAAACATTAAGATTTTTATATAATAATCACAGATCACAATAACCAGTGCTGATTACAGACTGATTTCTAAAAGTCTTTTCCTTTGCAATTTCTAGTTCTTCACTGAAGTCAAATCACTGTACTTTAACCACCTAAGTATGGGGCTAGGTCCTGAAATCTTAAAATACTGACACCCTAACCCAATTATTAATTTGCTACTGATTTTTTTACATCAGTCTTTTAATAATTAAATCTATAACCCAAAATAATTAAAGAGTAAACATTTCTAATAATATTTCTAATTCAATAAATTATTAAATTAATATTAAGCACTTTAACATATTATAAATCATATTACTGGGGTAATTTGGCTTACTAACAAACTTCCTGACCCATACAGTATAATAATAATGATGCACATCTGTATCTATTTTCCCTATAATAGCATGTAGAACTTAACAATTTCAAGGATTTAGTATTATATTTTATACAAAGTCTATTTATTCCAAGCATTTTAGGCCACATGCAAACAATGAAAGGGCAGTTACTTAACTGGGAAGGGCAGATTGCCCCAGGTGAATGCCAGTGACCTGAGCCATATGGGGTCCAGATCCCAAAGACATGGTCTTTTCCTTTTGGGGGTTCATATTCCTATCAATATTATGCAGTTCACTATTTTCAGCTAATCCACTTTCAAAGATTTTAAATTGATGGTGTATCTAATGATATTGATAATGAATTGACAGAGATTTTAATGATAACAAATTCTGTCACTTAGTAACAAGTTGCTTATCAGCTTCCTCCTAATCCTTTATAACAGAAAGGGCCAAAAGAAACAAGATGGGCTTAGAATTTGTGATGTCCTCCATTTTGACTCCTAAGCTTGTTAATAGCCTACAAATGGCTAGACTGCCTACTTAACAGAAACATTTTTCCATATTAGAAATCATACTCACCCTCCTTTCTTTCCTGCTCCTTTTAGAATTCTGGAGAGATAACACCTAAAAATTTACAAATCAAGAGAGATGTATTTCTTTTATACCCTTCATCAACATTACTTATAAAGATAGCTTTTACAATAGTAGACTTTTTACACAAATTACTGAAATCCTAAAGTGATTGCATTTAAGGCTTTGATAGAAGAGCCCCCCCAATCAAATTATCTTAAAAGACAAAAAAATTTATTTTTTTCAGTTTTAAACACAATGTCCTGACTTGTGATATCTGGGGGAGAAGGAGCTGGAGATGGGGCAAGACAAAGGATTGTTGTCTAAATTTAATTTAAAGATAATCCAAGTGACTTTAAGTGACTCATTAATTAAACTCACTTGAGATGATGGGATTGCTCCTGAGAATCCATCCCTATAGGCTACAACCAAGTTATGTGTTCTAAGTTTGAGATGTTAGCAGCTTAGAGATGCAGTTAAGCCCCAACAAAAAAAAACCAAAACAAAAAAAAAACCCAAAACTGAGATTTTACTCAGAGAAAAATCCCCTCCCTGATTTCACCTCCAAAAGTGTAAACTCCTGATTCTCACCCTGCTTTTTCAGTTCTCCCCACCTAGCAAATATAGCCCACATCCTAAAGTCAAAGACACAACAGAAAACAAAAAACGAAGAAATCAAAGTTGATTTAAAAACCACTTCACTTGTTCTTTTCATTTCCTGACTGCTTTCTACTTTGCCCACAGCAGATTTTTTTTCATACTCAGTCCTACTGATGAGGCCAGGGAATCATAATGATGAGGTTTGGAGTGCTCAGGACCCCAAAATATCCACATACTGGATCCTGCTAAATTCCACTCAAGCCTTCTTTCAGCCAAAGTAAAACAAAGTTTATCAAAGGTTAGCCATATTGGGTCACTCTTAAGAAGCCTAAACATTTGTGACACTTGTATTGACAAGTGGACCAGATAGAATCTCAGCTAGACAGAGTCAGAACTGGATTGAATCTGAGCACCTTTATGAAGGCAAGGTGGAATTTATATACAGAAAGACTGTGGGAAAGATCTGGGGGTGGTCTAGTAGTCTGGGAGGAGAATTGAAGGAGGATCTTAATGAGACTGGGATAACCAGTGTTGTAATCAAGGGTGGAAAACAGCTAGAGGCAACTGGGACATATCAGACAATGGAGGGCTTGGGTAGGAAGCAGGTGGGGCAATCCTGAGGTAACAGATAATGGAGGGCCAGGCTAGATTAAGTGTAACAGATTTGGTATGAAAAGCCAGATTAAGTGGGAAGATTCAAGGAGTTTCCAAGAGTCTGTACCCCATCACTACATTTAGCCTAATAACCTTTTGAGAAATATCTAATTCCTTCCTTTGCTTAGAATTCCTTTTACACACACAGCTTAATTTATATGTAACCCCACAAACCTGAAAGTAAGAATTATAGCTTTAGAGATTCTCTCATAAGAAATGGTCCAGATTTCCCCCTTTGAAACTCTATTCCCGCAAAAAAAAAAAAAAAAAAATTGGAACATATTGCTAGCACTTTTGAGGTTCTACCAGTAATTGGTTTTGTAAGCTAAAATCCAAAATATGCCCAATTTTCCAGGTGGCCCTTTTCTGTGCACACAGGTTTTTTCCCCCTCTTATCCCCATGTAGCCTACTTCAAGGGAGCTCTTTCAAGTAGATGGATCTACTTGACAAAAACACTCCCCCCTGTGAGAGGGAAAGTTAGAAAGCTGCAGCTCAGGGGTGGAGCCAAGATGGTGGAGTCAAGGTACAGATTTTCTAGAGCTCTCCACCCAAACTCTAGAACACTCCAGCCAAAAAAACAGTAAAAAATTACTCTAAACAAATTCTGGAGCTGCAGAACCCACAGAATGATGGTGTGAAGCAAATCTCCAGCCCAAGACAGCCTAGAAAATTGACAGGAGGTATCTATCAAATACTACTGGGAGCAGAGCACAGTCTAGTGTGAGCCATGCCAACACAGATGGGACCTGAGCAGGCCTGGGAGGATTGAATCTCTGATACTTGTGGCTATTTCCAGACTTCATGACCCCAAAACATGGAGGACAAATTGGAAGGTCAGTGGAAAAAAACCTGTTGGACCTGTGTGAGAGAGTAAAGTGGTCTAGCCCCAGGCCCAGGGTGGTGGAGGGGGTGAAGCAGCTTGCAGCAGCCCCAGTAGCAGCAGGGGAAGTAGAAATGGCTGTTTCTGGAGCCCGCAAATTGTGGGGGAACCAAGTGGCTGACAGTACACCCCCCACTCCCACTGGAAGCAGAAAACTACCTTGACAAAGAGCTCAAAAGTCAAATAAATGGCTAGGGAAATGAGCAAAGATCGGAAAAATGATCAGACTGTAGATCTTACTTTGGTGTCAAGGAACATCAAAATATACAAACAGAAGAAGACAACAAATCAAAGCTCCTACATCCAAAGCCTCCAAGAAAAATGTGAATTGGTCTCAGGCCATGGAAGAGCTCAAAAAGGATTTTAAAAATCAAGTAAGATAAGTGGAGCAAAAATTGAGAAGAGAAATGAGAGTGGATGCAATTATCAAGGAAAACTTCCCTGATATTCTAGAACCAGAAGGTAAAATAAGTATTGAAAGAATTCACTGATTGCCTCCTGAAAGAGATCCTAAAAGGAAAACTCCTAGGAATATTACAGTCAATTTCCAGAGCTTCCAAGTCAAGGAAAAAATATTGCAAGCAGCTAGAAAGAAACAATTCCAGTATTGTGGAAACCCAATCAGGATTACACGAGATCTAGCAGCTTCTACATTAACGGATTGAAGGGCTTGGAATATGATATTCAAGAGTCAAAGGAGGTAGGATTAAAGCCAAGAATCACCTACCCAGCAAAACTGAGTATAATATTTCAGGGAGGAAAATGGTCATTCAATGAAATAGAGGACTTTCAAACATTTTTCTTGAAAAGACCAGAGCTGAATAGAAGAGTTGACTTCCAAACACAAGAAACAAGAGAAGCATGAAAAGGTAAACAGAAAAGAGAAATCATAAGGGACTTACTAAAGTTGAACTCTTAACATTCCTACATCGAAAAATCATATTTGTAACTCTTGAGATTTTTCTCAGTATTAGGGTAGTTGGAGGGATTGTAGACAGAGGGCCCAGGGTGAATTGAATATGAAGGGATGATATCTAAAAAAATAAAATTAAGGGGTGAGAGAGGAATATATTGGGAGAAATAGAATGGGGTAAATTATCTCTCATATAAAAGAGGCAAAACAAAGTTTTTTCAGTGGAGAGAAAGAGGGGAGAGGGGAGAGGGAAAGAATGAAGCACACTCTCATCTCACTTCAGTTAAGGATGGAATAACATGCACACTCAATTTGGTATGAAAATCTATCTTACATTACAGGAAAGTAGGAGGGAAGGGGATAAGAGGGGGGTTAGGGATGATAGAAGGGAAGGCAAATGAGAGGAGGTGGTAATTAGAAGTAAATGCATTTTAGGAGGGACAGGGTCAAAAGAGAGAATGGAATAAATGGGGGGGTAGGTTAGGATGGAGAGAAATACTTTCACGACATGACTGTTATGGAAGTGTCTCGTATGAGTACACATGTATAACCTATTTTGAATTGCTTGCCTTCTCGGTGAGGATAGGTGGGGAGGGAGGAAGGGAGATAAGTTGGAACCCAAAATTTTAAAAATGAGTGTTAAAAATTGTTTTTAGATGCAACTGGGAAATAAGATATAAAGGCAATGGGGTATAGAAATCTATCTTGCCTTACAAGAAAATAGAGGGGATGGGAAAAAAGAAGGGAGGAATGTGATAGAAGGGAGGGCAGATTGGGAAAAATGCATGCTGTTTTGGAGTGGGTGGAGGGGAGAGATGAGGAGAAAATTTGGAAGTCAAAATCTTGTGGAAGTGAATGCTGAAAACTAAAAATAAATAAATAAAAAGAAAGTTGTGGTTCAAATAGGTGTGTGTGTGTGCGTGTGCGTGTGCATGTGCGTGTGTGTGTGCTTACCCAAAGATGATTGAAGGTTAGAATCAGAAGTTTAAAACTGAGGAGAGAATCAGAATCTCAACTTACAATTTCTGAGGAAAGTCCCTCTTTCTGAATGAAGAAATCTTACCATGAGTGCTTCAAGGAGAGAGCACTTCTAGGGAGACCTTAAAATAGATTTGACTCTTTTCCTCAAGTATCCTTTAGTGGTTCACCATAACTGTGGCAGTTACAAAGATTCAAGAGACTAGTTCCTGAGTAATTTATTAATTTTATTAATAAGGTCAGCATGTTTATTAATAAAGGGATGGTCATTTGGCTGTCTCTCTTAGACCAAAGACCATCCTGAGAGGGCTTAGGGTCTATACGATCTTTTGGAAGAGAAGTAGCAATCAGCTCTGATTGGTAAACAATTAACAGCAGAAAGAATATTACGGTGAGGGACTGAGAATGACATAATGTCACCCTTGAACAGAGAGACTATCTCTATACACAGACCACCCCAGCCTTGGGCATTCTATTCAAAAAAATTGTGCCCCACTCAAGCCTGAGCAGAACACAATGGTTACTCCACCTGGGTGGGATCTTCAAGAAAGTTAGTTCAGTCTCATTATCAGCAATGTTCTTTAAGAGACTGAACTTCTTAAAGTCAGAACTTTAGAAAAAGGGGGAACCCTGGATCTCCCCAAATCATTGGTTATGAATAATCATTTCTCTGAGTATATTGTGGAATTATTAGAGTGGAAAGCCAAAATATCTATAAGCAAATGATGTGAGTGTTCCACAATGAAGTATAATCTGTTAGAGAAGGAATGACAATCAACCAACTAGTAACAAAGGTCATCAGAAAGACAGATAGTCATAATGAGCCACAGTTTGACTCCAGGTATCATTCACTCATTCACTTCATATTATTACTTGCCTGCTATGACTCCTGAACCAGGAAGCAGAATGGACATTGGGGGAATCCACTGATCATCTCAGGAGGGACAAAGTATTGGAAATTGCAGGGATACCCATCTGTTGGGGAATGGCTGAACAGGCTGTAGTATATGGATGTGGTGGAATGTGCAATGGGAAATGAAGAGTAGGGAGATTTCAAAGAAACTTGAAAAGACTTGCATGAATTGATGCAAAGTGAAATGAGAGGAACCAGGAGAACATTGTACACTATATCAGCAACATTGTGTGATGATCAACTATGAATGAGTCAGCTCTTCTCAGCAACACAATGATCCAAGACAAGTACAAAAGACTCAGAAAGGAAAATGCTATACATATTAGATAAAGTATTGGTGGACTCTGAATGCAGATCAAAGTACATTTTTTTCACCTTATTTTTTCTCACTTTTTTCCCTTTGTGTTTCTTCTTTCACAACTATGACTATTATGGAAATATTTTTACATGATAGTACATGTATAAACAATATCAAACTGCCTACCATTTTCAGAAGAGGGAAGGGGAGGGATTAGGGAGGGAAACAAATATGGAACTCAGAATCTTGTAAAAGTGAATGCTAAAAAGTTTTTTGACATGTACTGGGGAAAATATTTAAAATCTCAAAAAAGACAAGAAAAACTCATCGTAAATAAAGAAAAAACTCATCATAAATATCTATAGTCCAGCAAAATCACATCCACATGACCAAAAATGTATATTCTTTCAACATTTAAAGTTCACTACCACTTTGACAGGAGGTGATTGGCAAATTTCATTTTCACTCTCCTCATTTTCATTCACTTCATTTTCACTCGGGTTATTATTGAATTACTCCAAAATCTATACCTTACAAAGTTGTTTTTCTCTGTAATGTGATTATGAATGTATGAATTATCCTCCAAGTTGGGCTCCTTTCATTCATTCAGTACCAATCCACTGAATTCCACCCAGTTTCCTATCAAACTGTCTATTTGGTTATTTCTTATAATGCAATAATATTTCTTTACATTTATACCATTTGGGGCTACTTCTAGCATCTGTCATTTTCCTCTCTTGTCATCTTTGCCAGTCTGATGAGTGTGAGATGGGAACTCAAAGTTGCTTTAATTTTCATTTCTTTAATTGTTAATGATCTGGAGCATTTTTTTTTATATGGTGGTTGACAACTTGTATTTTTTCCTTTGAAAACTGCCTGAATATCTTCTATCTGCTTATATCTTAAGAAAGGGGAATTATTCTCATAAATTTGAATCAGTTCCTTATATATCTTGGATAGTAAACCTTTATAGAGAAACTTGCTGCAAAGATTTTGCCTATGGACATAATTTCCCTTCTCATTTTCGCTACATTAGATTTGTATGTGTTTTAGAGTGTGTGTGTTTATATGTGTTTTGTTTGTGTGTGTGTGTGTATGTGTGTACATGTGTGTCAAAATAGAATATCAGGTAAGGTCTTTCCTACATTCCTACATTTAGGGCTTTTATAGGTTTTGTCCATGAAAAAGATTGGTTCACTCTCCATCTCCAATCTCCATTGGAGATTTTTCTGTGTATGAGTCATTTAAGAGGCTTCTCTTTGTAAAAGTCTTCTCTTGTGTGAAGGCTTATGCAACATTCAAAAATGTTTTAATTTTGATTAATTTTATATAATCAAACTGTCCATTGTATCTTGTGCAAATTTCCTCGATTGCTAGTTTGGATATGAACTAAATTCCCTATCCATAAATCTGAATGGTAATTTCCTTCCTCCTCTGATTTGTTTGTGTTGCTTATGATGGCATACATCCATTTGGATCTTATCGTGGTATACAGTTTGAGTCATTGGTTTAAACCCAATTTCTGCCACATTACTATCCAGAGTTCTTAATAATTTTTGGTAAATACTGAGTCCTTCTCCAAGTAACTGGGGTCATTGAGTTCATCAAGCACTATGATACTGTTTTTTTGCTTCTATATATGGCATGCATAATGGTTCCAGTGATTGCACTTCCTATTTGTTGACTGGCATCAAATTATTTTAACCTTACTTTGTCATACATTTTGAAATCTGGTGCTGATAAATAGATCTCCTTCCCAATTTTTTCATGATCACTGTTGAGATTCTTGACCTTTTTTTCTCCATGTGAATTTAATCCTTTTTTAATCTATTTCTATGAAATATTCTTTGGATATTTTATTAGAAAACACTGAATAGGCAAATTAATTTAGGCAGTATTGTCATTTTCATTATATTGGCTTTACAGATATCTTTTTGAATTTTTGTATCAATGTCCAAAAGGGTATTTTTCTATCTCCCCTTTATTTTTCACTGGTTTAAGTTTGAAGATCATATTTATGTCATAGAGAGAGAATGAAAGGGTATCTTCTTTATTTGATATTAGATTGATATGAGAATTATTTTTTTAGTTATTTGATACAATTCCCTTGAAAACTCATCTGGTATTCTTCTTTTGGTAGTTCAAGTCAACTTTGGAAAATGGCTTATTCAATTTATTTTTCTGACATTGAGTTACTTAAATAGTTTGTTTCTTTGTATTTATCCATTTATCCATTTTCTCTAAAGTATCAGTTTTATTAGCATATAAATAGATTGTTTCTGAAAATTTCCTCTATTTCTTCTTCAACTATCATGAGTTCTTTTTCATTTTTGACACATTTTGATTTTCCTCTTTTTGAAAATACCAGATTAGTGAATATTATAACCATCTTACTCATTAAAAAATCCTAGTTTTATTTATCAACTCAGTGGCTGTTTTGCTTTCAATTGTGTTGATCTCCTATTTAATTTTAATAAGAATTTCTCTTTTGATACTTAATTAGAGATTTTTGATTTGTTTTGTTCAAAGAAAATAAATTTATGTGATATTTTATGCTAGATGCTCAGGATTCAAAGAAAAAATTGTTTGTTAAGGGTGTCTTAAGAATCTACTTAAAAGTACCTACCCTGAAGTAGCTCATATCCTATTAATTAAACTTTCCCTATTAATAAAACTTCCTTTTGCTTACAGATGGGGCATCAATGCTGGTTTATTGACCTAGCCAGTCTAAGAGATTTCCATAAGTTTCTGTATGGACACTCAAGCCAATGGAAGAAGTATAGTGCCTTTTTCCCTTCCGACCCAAAAGTTTACTCAGACCCTTTGTTCAATGAAAGTGTTCTGATATAATTTGTGAAAATTGGCTATCATCTTAATTAATAATTGAAGGTTATCCTTTACTTTTTAATAAAAAAAAATTTATGATAAAATTCAGATTCTTGGTTTTATTTTTCATTGAGCAGACAATGTTTTTGTTTTCTGGTTTTTCCCCTCACTTTGTGTGATTCATGGGAATAATAACTTGTAAATACATCTACCAAAAAAATTTCAGACCCCAACCCAAGCAGAGAATCATTGCCCCTATGTGCTTTCTAGGTCTTCAGCCAGTTCCAGGAGACTGATTAGCAATGTTTCTAAACATAGAAGCCCTATAAATGTTTTACTATGGGAAATGTTTCAACTAACCCTCACAGCTTATAGTTCATCAGAGAGCTCATTACACAAGGAGCCTTTCAAATGAAATGTGTATAAAAAGTTTCATTCAAGGACCAGTCTTTGTCATGCTCTGAAGTAGTATCTAGGTGACAGAGAGCCTATAGAGGTCTTGAATGTGGGAAAAGCTTTAGTTGAAATTCCATTCTAATCATACCTCAAAGAATATACCCAAGACAAAGGTTCTACAAAGGTTCTACAAATGCCCTGAGTGTGAGAAAGACTTCAGTAATAGCTCAAATTTTATTGCACATCAAAAGACTCATATGAAAGAGAAACTCTACTGATGTAATATACACTTCGTCTTTCTGAAGGCAAGCATCCTGACATACACAGGAGGACCTGCTATCACAGGTTCTTAGATCTGCATTTAGAAAAGGAGAGTAACTTTTGAGGGGTCAACAATCACTTTAATCAAGCACATATATCATTCACTTAGTTCAGTGGAAAAAGTCAGTACCCTGAACTTCAGAGAAAATACAGAGAAATCAAAATCAACAGACTATCTTCCAACTCTCTGATATAAGCAAACAGACAGATCCAACTGTCTGATTGTTACATGCATAAAACGTTACCAGAGAAAGAAGCACTAACATCAGGGTTTTCAAACCTGGTGGCCTCCTTAGCAGCCGTCCAGAGTCTCATCTGGCCAAACACTTCCAAAGAGTAAGCCCCAAAATAAGACCTCACTTCAGAGTCTGTATATACTTTTTTAGAGCCAGAAGGCATCACAACCCTTAAGAAACAGTGCCTCATTGACAAAAGGTACGGGCCTTCCTACAAATCTTCCCTAATCAAACTCCCCTTACTAGGCAGGCCCATTAATAGGTGGGGAGGATCTTTAATCACATTATTCAATCAGAGGCACTTGATTATACTAAAACAAAAAAAATGCATTATCAATACAATCTTTCAATAGGATAGAGAGGGAAGATAAGCTGGGGGAGAATATGAAATGAATGAACATGGACAGAATCATGATGGAATTGTGGGAATTGAGTGACCTCCACTTACTCCACCTTGTGACTCAGGTCTGGCACTAGTACAATTCTCTTTCTATTGATCCAGTGTGTTTTCTGTCTTGTAAGAATATTTAATTTGTGTATTGGGTATAGTGAATACACAACTGTGTATCCAGTTAAGGGAATTGTGAGAAAACTTGATTACACTGTTTGAACACAGGCATACCTGACTTGAAAGTTGGACTATCTCTACCTGTTGCTTAGACACCCTTAACTAAGGATTTAGGTTATGCTGACCAGAAACCCTGTCAGATTCAAAGATCAATGCAAGGAATTTTCTTGCAGTTATATATCTATCTGAAAACTGATCTTGCACTAGTTAATCATTTGTTGTTTCCTTGTTTCTTTGACTGAATACAGACACTTGGGAAGAGTGGGACAACTCTTTTTCTGATTTCAGGAATTGCACCTGTGTACTCTCTTCCCTCTCAACCCTCAAAATTTATTAATCACCCTCCCAATTTGGAAAGCCCTTAATCTTTTCTCTAATTAAAAATCAGATTACCTAGAGGATTCTGGGGAGATGATGTAGTAGGTCACGAAATTCCAAGCTCTCAAGAGAAGTAGTATTACTGGGTTAAAGGGTGTACAGAGTTTGACAGCTTTTTGGTCATAGTTCAAAATTGTTCTCCAGAGTGGTTGGATCAATTCATAATTACAGTGCATTAATGTCCCTTGTTTTCCATATCCCCTTGAACATTTATCATTTTCCTTTTCTGTCATGTATGCCCATGTTTTTGTTTAGATCGTTCTAACATAATTGACTCACTCCTGTGCCTTCTATAGACTATGCTAATAATGATAAAGCTCTTAAGTGTTACATGTATCATCTTCCCATAAAGGAATATAAACAAGTTAGCCTTATTGAGTCCCTTGTGGTTTTTTTTTCTTGATTACCTTTTTATACTTCTCTTGAATCTAGTATTTCAGAAGAAAATTTTCTATTCATCTCTGGTCTTTTTTCATCAGGAATTCTTGAAAGTCCTCTATTTCATTAAATATCTATTTTTTCCCCAAAAGGATTTTCCCCTCAATATTGCTGGGTAAGTTATTCTTGGTTGTAATCCTAACTCTTTTGCCTTCTGGAATATCATATTTTAAGCCCTCTGCTCCTGTAAGTCAAAACTGGTAAATCTTGTGTGATCCTGACTATGGCTTCATGATATTTGACTGATTTCTTCTTGATTGCTTGGAATATTTTCTCTGACCTGGGAGCTCTAGAATTTAGCTATAATATTCCTGGAATTTTTCATTTAGGGACCTATTTCAGGAATTAATCAGTGGATTCTTTTGATTTCTATTTTACCCTCTGGTTCAAGGATATCAGGGCAGTTTTACTTTGTAATTTCTTGAAATATGATATCTAGGGTTTTTCTTTGACCATGGCTTTCAGGCAGTCCACTAATTCTTAAATTATCTCTTCTGAATTTATTTTTCAAGTTAATTGGTTTTCCAATGAGATATTTCACATTGTCTTTTTTTTTATTCTTTTAATTTAATTTTATTGTTTCTTGATGCTTCATGGAGTAATGAGCTTTCACTTACCCAATTCTAATTTTTAAAGAAATATTTTCTTCAATTAGGTTTTGTACCTCTTCTTCCATCTGGCCAATTCTGCTTTTTAAAGAGTTATTTTCATAAATATGTACCTCTTTTAAAAAATTATTAAATTGGCTTTTCATAATTTTCTTTCATTACTCTCATTTCTTTTCCCAGTTTTTCCTTTACCACTCTTATTTGATTTTTTCTTTTAAATAGTGTTTTATGTTTTCCAATTACATGTAAATACAATTTTTATATTTATTTTTAAATAAAATTTTGAGTTCCAAATTTTCTCCCTCCTTGCCTTCCCTTCCTTCCTCCAAGAAGTTCAGCCATTTGATATAGGTTATATATCACATGTTATTTTCAAAACTATTCATCTTTTTGTGCTTCCTTCCCAACTTCACCAAAAAAGTGATGTAACAATCTTCTTTTTTTTTTGGCATCACTTTTTTAGTGACTTTTTCTTCATTTTAAACTTAGATACAAAATGAGAAAAAAAATAGAACATTTCCATGTACACAGCAGAAGATGAGAGGATTCAGTATAAAACAATAAATTTCCATCTGAAGAAAATCTATGTAAAAATACTACACTTTGTTTTTAAAGCCACCTGGATTTTCTTTGCTTCCTTCTAGGTTTTCTTTTGTTCTCTACTTTTTACTTTTTTTTGCCTCCTTCTCCCCCCACCCCACCTTAAAGAAGGTTACAATTAAACACAGATGTGTATACATAGATGATAGAAATAAATACATAGATATCTACAAACATACATATATAGATATATATACACTTATACACAAATGTGTAAGACCATATTGCTTGGAACACTTTGTTTTGTGACTTGAATCATATGTCTTAGCTATGGTTAAGGGGGTTTCAGAGGGAGAGGTCCCAATGATGTAATCTCAATTCTGACTATGTCATTGATAGCTAATCAGAAGAAGAAACCTCATGTTTAAGGTTTTGTCATTTTGCTAATTGTTATTAAAGACCCTGCAGCCCTCACGCAAGGTCTTTGGTCATCAAGAGAAGCTATTGACCCAATTTATTGCTAATTGCTAGCCTAACTAGCAAATGAATCATGCTAGGAACTTTGTCTCTTAGAATTTCTCTCCTGACAGGATCTCTGAGGTAAAGAGCTAAGTTGGTAGCTGGAACCAGAAATCTGAAAACATTTTCTAAGGCCAAAGACAAGTGAGCAATCAGATCCAGGCAAAGGGAAAAAGTGCTAGGTTCAAATACTCAAAAGCCAAAAGTTCTGTGTCAGAGGACTTACCAGCAATTGTATTAAACCTGGAAAAATCCCAATTGGTTGCACTTATTGGTTTAAAGATGCAGAGGAGTTGTTAAATTGGATGAGTTCTCAAGATGGCCTCCCTTAGTTTCCTCCTTAGATGGACAACTCACAGTTCCTCTGTTTTCAGAGGCAAATGAATGGCATATTCCTTTAAAGGTGACTAAAATCTTGAGGAGCAATGTTTTGTGACAATTGCAATGGATATGACAAAGGGTTTCTTTTTTAAAATATAGATCAAGTGCAGGTCTTAGAGTCAGGAAGACCATAGTTCAAATCCAGACTCAGACACTTAATAGCTATGTAATAATCCTGGGCAAGTCACTTAATCTCAGCCTCAGTTTCCTCATCTGAAAAATACGGATAACAATAGCACCTACCTTCTAGGGTTGTTGTATCAAATAAGATAACTTTTGTAAAGTGCTCTGTGTATCTTAAAGTGTATATATACTGGCTATTATTAAGCTCCATAGGGTGCAAGAAGAAATCAAAGAAGTAAAATAATGATAAAAATGATTTCTTTCTTTTTTTTTTTACTAAGAGTTTACTCAGAGAAAAATTCAGCATTTTATTTTAGTTGAAAGAATAATATCGTTATAAGGTTATATCAGAGATGCAAAGCCAATCAGACTTGTTATCTCTCCCTATTATCATCTCCTGTGATCTTTGACTTCATTAGTGAACTGCTCTCATATGAAGATAAGCAGATCTATGACTAAAAATTCTCCCTTCTGCAGCAAATTCAGGTGGGTCAGGGGTGAAATTAGGTGTCTAGATAGTACCACTTTTATGTCTGCGTATGATTGAAACAGAATGGATAAAAAGGTCATACGATTTAAAGAGGCTGAAAAACTGGAAGGTAATTGAAGATGGCAGGCATTAGGATGGTGAAGACTGTGAGCCAATTATTAGATTTGTGTGGAAGGAGGGAAAACTAGTTGAGAGGCCATATGTGGATGAACAATATGAAATGAACTCTCAGGGAGCTGATGTGGGTGCTCAGTTACAGTAGCAGTTACTGAGTAAGAAGAGTTGGAAAGTGGAATTTAGAAATGAGTAGGCAAACTCTTCCTCCTGGCTCCATACATCAGAGGTTTGAAAGAAAAAGCAGCTAACCTTGGAGAGAGTATCTAGATCTTCAGGAGAAAGCTTGGTTTCAATGAGTACCCAAAAATGGAAAAATGATGTGAGAAGATTTTGGATCATAGGATCCTATATCTAGAGCTAGAAGACACTTTGGTGATTATGGTCTGATGCCTTCATTGTACAGATAAAGAAATAAAGACATAACTTTCATCAGAAAGATGAAGTGATTTCTCTGGAGCCACATGGGTATTAACGAAAACCAGAATTCAAACTCAAACTTTTGACTAGAAATACTGAGGACTTTTCCATACCACCACAATTAAGAAAGGTCACAGAGAGTGCTGTATAAAGGGAAGGCAGTAGAGGATATGACTGGGACAGAAGTTTACTTTGTAGGGGAAGATGTGGAGAAAGCAGCAGTAGTAGCAGCTAGGATAGTCACTGGGGAGCTGCCTTCTAGGTGATCCTACATGGTAGCAGTCCTGAGGCAAAGAAAATCATATTGGTCTCCCTCTAGCTATGAGGGGGATTTTGATTCAGGATACACAGACATCCAGTGTACTTATTAAGTCAATCATCAAATGAGATGTTTGGAGATCACTTAGCACAGCACCTCGTATACAGTAGGTGCTATATATTATTGTTAATAAGAAGGAAGAGAATATGGCAAGAGAAGGATACTGGGTGCACTGAGTCCAAGAACAATCTCTCCAAAATATCTCTAATTCCCTGCCCCCTTCTTTCTCTCTCTGATGTGGTCAGATAATTAGCCTGCCTAGACTCCCATCAATCATCTTGGTTGTATCTATCCCTTATTTCTCTTGTTCCTCCATGTCCCTTCCCCTGGGGTTTGGGTTTTGTTGCCCTTGCTGTTTTGGTTTTTGCTTGTTTTAGACCCTGAACCTTCCTCTGTGTTAGACAAAATGGTCTGTCTGATTCTTTTAGGAATTCGCTGTAAGTTCCATAATTGCTGCTAATGACTGAGACAGAGGACATATATACTCTTAATATAACCAACTGATGATCATTGCTACTATATATTATGCTACATGTAGTAAGCTTTGATCAATATACAGACTAATATTCTTGTTTACAAATATACCTTACCTTAGAACTAGATGATTCCTGAGGTTCCTGCCAGTGCTGAGATCCTATGATCACCTGAATCATGCTCAAGCTGTGAAGACAAAAATTAACAGGGACTGAACCCTATTCACTGAAAAGCTTGTGAGAGCTCCTAGAAGTCTCACCTTGATGAGTTCAAATTACCTTACCCAGGCCCTATCTATCCTTCAGAAGAGAGAGAACTTGAGGGTGTGAAGATAGAAACCTTACCTTTTATCTCTGAAAAATGATAGAAAACAGAAGTGTCACAGGTCTAAATAAATACAAGTGTCCCATGTTTCAAAAGAGAGAATAAGGTGAATCCTACCAATTATAGATGAATAAGCCTTATGCTGATACTTGGTAAAAATCTAGAAGGTATTGATATAGAAACAGTTGATGAGTACTTAGAATGGAAAGAAATTATTGCTGAGAATCAGCATGAGTTCATTACAAATTATCCCTAGCAGACTAAATTTACTCCTTTTTAAAATAAAATTACTAATATGAAAAGATAAAAAAAGAATAATAGTACTTCTGATTTCTATTGTATTGATTTTACAATGTAATTGATTGTATGCTATACTGATTTTTATGATTGTTAGTATCTGTCTGAACTCACCTTGCTCAGAAACATGGCCTTTCCTAGTCTGAATTGGTTTAAAGGTATGGTTGAAAAGGAACTGTATTATCACTCATACAGTTAGCCCTGGGATATCTGCTTATTGTCAGCTTGCCCTGGTGTCACCCCACAAAAGAATTGTCATCTGTCCTTGCCTGTCCTTGTCTAGTTAGGTGAGGTTTGAGCTTTCCCAAGGGGACATCAAATCTGGTGATTATGGTCCCGTAACAAAGATTACAAGAGGCAGATACGTCCCATAAAACAGTGAGCATTCCTCAATTGTCAAAGGGTTGTGATCAGCCATACTGAATGCCAACCCACTTTTCTCAGTGGTGGTATTATTGTTCAGTCATTTCAGTTCCATTCAACTCTTCATGAAAACCCCTTTGTAGTTTTCTTGGCAAACATACTGGAGTAGTTTGCCATTTCCTTCTTCAGCTAATTTTACAGGTATGGAAACTGAGGCAAACAGGTTAAGTGACTGACCCACGTTCACACAGCTAGTAAGTGTCTGAAGTCATATTTGAACACAGGAAGATGAGGTTTCCTGACTCCAGGCCTGGCACTCTTTTCACTGTGTCACTTAGCTGCCCTTCTCCAGTGTAAGCCAACTGTAATGTTCTCCAACTACCCGGATATCTTCCCAAGTTCCTGGGTGTCAATAAAGAAGATTCTCCCCTTCTCATTGAGGTCATTGCTAAACCTCATTGCTAAGGTTTCCAGAGTTAGCCACTTTGATAACAGGTATACTTGTCACTGTTAATAAAGTGATTTTGCTTGGTTAGTATCTTAGTCTACTTTTATTGCATTTACTCACCACATTACACTGACAGATTAGCAGAATAGCAAAAATATAATATATATGAGTCTTAACAAAGTATGTTGCAAAGGCTCCCATGATATTCTTGTGGGAAAATGGAGAGATTGGAAGGATTGGAAGAAGACAAATAGATTCAGATTTGGCTGTATTACTGGAACCAAAAAATATTGATTCGGGGTGGAGCCAAGATGGCGGACTAGAAAGGCTCATGTATGCTAGCTCTGAATCCACAGCCCAGAAATTTCCTGTAAAAAGAACTCCCCACAAATTCTGGAGCAGAGCAAGCCACGCAGAAACACAGTGGAAGAGATTTCTGTTCCAGAGAGCCCTGGAAAGCCGTCCCTAGGGGTCCATCAGGCTCCGGACAGTGGAGCCCACCCCTGCGCTGCCCTGGCCACACGGCCCCAGAGGAGCAGATCCGAACAGGCTTCAGGGATGGAATCTCCGGCGGCCAAGAAGGTCCCTCCACCCACAGGTGCTACAGGTCAGTGAGAGACTTCTGGGCTGGCCGAGAGGGGAGCGGGGTGTCTCTGTGACTCGGAACCCTCGGGAGGCAGTGGCAGAGGCAGCAGCAGAGGCAGCAGCGGCCAGGCACTCCCAGAGCAGAAAGGAGCTCAGGGCCATTACTGAAGGTCTCTGCATAAAGCCCCTGAGGGAACTGAGCCTGGGAGGCGGCCCTGACACCACCCAAGCACCAGAACTTAAGCTCACATTGAATAGCAGCCACACCTGCCACAGAAAGCTCATTTGAATCTCAGACTCCAAGCACTAGCTGGGCAGATCTAGGTGGGGGTGGAGAGGAATCTCTGAAGTCAAGTAACTGGCTGGGAAAATGCCCAGAAAAGGGAAGAAAAATAAGACCATAGAAAGCTATTTACTTGGGGGACAGATGTTCCCGCCTTTCAATTCTGATGACGAAGAACAATTCTTATCATCAGGGAAAGACGTGGAGGTTGGGGCCTCTCTATCCCAGACATCTGAAGTGGATGTCTGGTGGGCTCAGGCCATGGAAGAGCTCAAAAAGGATTTTGAAAATCAAGTTAGATACGTGGAGGAAAAACTGGGAAGAGAAATGAGAGGGATGCAAGAAAAGCATGAAAAACAGGTCAATACCTTGGTAAAGGAGACCCAAAAAAATGTTGAAGAAAATAACACCTTGAAAAATAGGCTAACTCAATTGGCAGAAGAGGTTCAAAAAGCCAATGAGGAGAAGAATGCTTTCAAAAGCAGAATGAGCCAAATGGAAAAAGAGGTTCAAAACCTCATTGAAAAAAATAGTTCTCTCAAGATTAGAATGGAACAGATGGAGTCTAATGACTTTACGAGAAACCAAGAAATCACCAAACAAAACCAAAAGAATGAAAAAATGGAAGAGAATGTGAAATACCTCATTGGAAAAACAACTGACCTGGAAAATAGATCCAGGAGAGACAATTTAAAAATTATGGGACTACCTGAAAGTCATGATCAAAAAAGAGCCTAGACAACATCTTTCATGAAATTATCAAGGAAAACTGCCCTGAGATTCTAGAACCAGAGGGCCAAATAAGTATTGAAGGAATCCATTGATTGCCTGAAAGAGATCCAAAAAGAGAAACTCCTAGGAACATTGTGGCCAAATTCCAGAATTCCCAGGTCAAGGAGAAAATATTGCAAGCAGCTAGAAAGAAACAATTCCAGTATTGTGGAAATACAATCAGGGTAACACAAGATCTAGCAGCTTCTACATTAAGGGATCAAAGGGTGTGGAATAGGATATTCCAGAAGTCAAAGGAACTAGGACTCAAACCAAGAATCACCTACCCAGCTAAACTGAGTATAATACTTCAGGGGAAAATATGATCTTTCAATGAAACAGAGGACTTTCAAACATTCTTGATGAAAGGACCAGAGCTGAAAAGAAAATTTGACTTTCAAACACAAGAATGAGAAGAAGCATGAAAAAGTAAACAGCAAAGAGAAGTCATAAGGGACTTACCAAAGGTGAACTGTTTACATTCCTACATGGAAAGACAATATTTGTAACTCTTAAAATGTTTCAGTATCTGGTAGTTGGTGGGACCACACACACACATACACATACACACAAACATGTACATGCATGCATGCACACACATACACACATGCACGCACATACAGAGACAGAGAGCACAGAGTGAATTGAATAGGATGGGACCATATCTTAAAAGAAATTAAGGTAAATGGTGAGAGAGAAATGTAGTGGGAGGAGAGAGGGTGAAATGGATTGGGGTAAATTATATCTCATTCAAGAGGCAAGCAGGAGACTTTTTAGTGGAGGGAAAAAGAGGAGAGCTGAGAAAAAAAAATGAAGTTTACCCTCATCATATTCGACTAAAGGAAGGAATAAAATGCACACTCATTTTGGTATGAAAACCTATCTTACAATACAGGAAAGTGGGGGAGAAGGAGATAAGCAGGGTGGGGGGGGATGATGGGAGGGAGGGCAATGGGAGGAGGGAGCAATTTGAAGTCAACTTGTCCCTTGGGTAGGGACAGGATCAAAAGACAGAATAGAAACAATGGTGGGCAGGATAGGATGGAGGGAAATACAATTAGTCTTACACAACACGACTATTATTGAAGTCATTTGCAAAACTACACAGATATGGCTTATATTGAATTGCCTGCCTTCCCAAAGGGAATGGGTGGGGAGGGAGGGATGGGGAGAATTTGGAACTCAAAGTTTTAGGAACTACTGTCAAGTATTATTGTTGTTGCTACTAGGAAACAAGAAATACAGTCAATGAGGAATAGAAAGTCATCTGGCCCTACAGGACAAAAGAGAAGATGGGGACAAGAGAAGGGAGGGAGGATTGAAGAGAGGGCAGATTGATGACAGGGAAAATTAGAATGCTCGGTGTATTGGGGTGGGGGGAGGGGACAAATGGGGAGAAAATTTGGAACCCAAAATTTTGTGAAAATGAATGTAAAAAGTTAAATAAGTAAATTTAAAAAAATATTGATTTATGAATTGATCTCAGCCTGGTAAGTGGTCTTAAAAGAATGCCTCAGGCATTCTGTCTTTGGTAAATCTATTCTCAAGAACACTTTATCTCTCTGTATATGCATGTGTATATGATATGTAAGTATATAATACATAAATAAAATACATAAAATATATATAATATAGGCATATACTATATACATTGGTAGCTAGAAAATATGATTTTTATATATCCATATATATATATTTATGTATATAAATACCACCATTATGTATTACAAATTTCTGAAGAATTAAAAGTTGCCACCCAAAAAGGAGAAGCATCATGGTAGGTATAAATATGCTGCAACCTATTACCAACCAAGAATAGGCAAGCAAAAAGGATGCCATCACAGAGACGTATGACCAGAAAAGAAGATGGCCTGGCTATATAGCTAGAACAGAAAATGCTGTTATACACACAATGCCAAGAGAACTAAAGGAAAGGCACCATCATGTGAAATGGATCTCCTGTGGAAAATTTACAGAAGGACCTAGACAAGAGCTATTTAAAGTGGGCAGGCATAGATGGATTGAAATCCATAGGAAGTCAAGAAATAATTATTAAGCCCTTACTATGTGCCAGGTACTGTGGTAATAACTGGGAATATAAATGTAGGACCAAACATAGTCTCTACCTTCAAGCACCTTACATTTTGATGGGGGAAGACAATACATACAGGGGAAAGGGGGAAGCAACCAATCAGAGAAGGAAAGATTGCAAAATCAAAAGTTACTTTCAATGTGTGAAGTACAGAAGTAAATTTCTGGTGGTGGAATGAGCTTGCAGGGTGAAAAAGTTTGTGGGACACTGCAAAGAAAGTACAAGAATCAAAAGTGTGAACTGGAAGAGGTGAAATGAAAATGAAATATAAATGAAAGATTAAAAATATATAAGATTACAGATAGATTGATATATGTACATATATAGAGAGAATACAAATAGACATATATAAAATAATTTTACCTAAAAAGATAAATTTTTATCCAATCCAAAATGTTTGAATATTTTTTTTTCTACAAACATCTTTTTAATTCAGTTAAAGAGATTAAAGGTTTGTCTCTTCTAATCTCTGTCCCATTAGTGGAGAAAAGAATCCCAGCGCTGTAATGTATTGGTTCATTAATATTCCCATTTTGGTGGGGTTAGGAAGGGGTGTTATGTTAATAGACTTCTGAAATGGTGTCAGCATCCAAGGTTCCATTACTATAGCAACCAAGAATAATGAAAAGACTAAATGTCAAATATATTCTACATTGCCATGGTAACAATCAGCTGCCTTACAGAATGTGTTTACTGTTCCACTATGGTCAGCTCTGAAGACACCCTCAGCTATGGAAACATTCAAACTGAGGAGAATAGAGTTCAAATTTACTGATACCTCGAGAAAGCCTGGAACCCTTCAAGAGATGAAAGCAATTTGTTTCACTGTCCATCACATAAGAAACTTACAGATTGAGTCCATAATGGATTAAAGTTGTTTTTTCTTTAAAGGGATTCAAGGGAACAAAAGTATTCACCACTGTTCAAATAAGTATTCAACCTGTTTGTAACTGAGGAAATTGAAACATGAAGTTTATAGTATTTCTGCATTGTCATTTCATGCATTTTCAAAGCCATTTCACTAAGCTTTCAAAACTGTGAAATATGCAATATTGAAAAATAGGATTTTTTTTTTGAAAAGCAGTAGCACAAGAGGCCATGTGCATGCCATGTAATACGGCTGGACTTAGCAAAACTGAAAAATAAAGAAAATGTATTTTCCGTCTCCTCCCCCACCCCTGAAATTCACCTTGAATATCCCTGACTTTCAAAGAGGCTGCCTGGTTGAAAAGAAAATAATCCCTCTGTGAGGATCAGACATTCACTCCCGTTAGTAGACAATTGTTCTGTGCCCAGCCTAAATCAGGCCAGTCTTCTGGTAGTTTGATATTAGAATAAAACAAGACAATGAAAGAAAGGTTGATCTTTTCCATCTTGAAGGGTCTATGATTTTACCTCATCCCACCCACTACCCCCAGAACTGGTTCTTCAGCAATCCTAGGAATCATACTATTTGGGTGCTCCCTTTTTTTGCATATACATAGATTGGTATTGGCCACATCCAGATATACCTTTTAATTAATGCTTCAGGAGGATGATAGTGATAGAAGCTTGCTGGGTGTGGTGACACACACCTGTAATCCCAGCTCTCTGGAAAGTTGAGGCTGAAAGATCTCCTGATAGTTCTGAGCTGCAGAGATGAGGGATGGGGTGAGGGGTGGAAGAGAGAAGGGAGGAAAGAGACAGAGACAAAGAGGCAGATCAAGAAAGGGATGAGGAGGACCATGAGAGGAGAGGAGAGAGAAAGTAAGGGATGGAGAGATATCACTGGTGTCTTATCTCAGTTCTCAACTTGAGCAACAAGTAGCCAAGACATGATGTGTGGGAAGCGGACTCTGGCCAAAAAGCCCTTATCCTTAGGGCCATAAATGACTGGGGAACCTCCATATATGTTTGGGGATAATGGTGACTCATTTTATGATTTCTATTTGTTTTACTCCTTCTAATATAACTTTTCTCTGTAACATTATGAACTACAAGTTTGCAAGTGAAGAATTAGTCTTAGGACACTGGGGTGAATAATGTAGACAGTTTTTCAGGTTTCCTATGCATCAAATGAATGAAAAAATTATCCAAAAAGTAGCATGAGAAAGTCTCCAAAATAAGCAGTTGCATTCTAAATTTGTCTTTTCCAAGCTGAGCATCCCTAGTTCCTTCATCCAGTTCTTGGATGATATAATTTCAAGGCAATCCTAGGTTTCAGGAAAGTGATACATTTACTTCTTAGATTTTATCATATTTTAAGTCTAGGTGCCTTGATTAAAAATAGAAATAATGTGAATCAAATACATTAGTAAATATGCCTATGCAATTGCTCATATTTTTCCTTTAATTTGATTTTATATTACAGTATAATATGCACAAAAAGATTTTTCTGGATGATCAAAATTCATTCACCAACAGTTTGAACAAAGTGAAAACCCTTAAAGGAATTCAGTGCCTCACTCTTTCTGACTATAATTTGAAAGGGGAAATAAAAATCAATCATGTTGTCTATAAATAAATGTGGAACAAAAGGGTAATCAGAAAAGCAGCATAATTTTATTGGCTGTTTGTATTTCTGGAGGGCAAGAATCATGCAATTTAAACTCAGCTGAGAGACTATTAATCTGTAATATTAGTTCATAACATAGTTCAATCACTCTTACAACTTTTAGACATTCTAAATAATGAAGGGCAGACTCATTGTTCAATAATAATTCTCATAGGTAATACTACTTTAATGCCGAACCAAAGAGTGAATGAGGATTGCTTCTTGTAGAAAGAGAAAACATTGGTGAATTGCTGCTTCCCAATGACTGTGCTTATAGGATGAGTTTTCAAAAAGCTTCCTACTTGTCCCAAAAGAGTCAACATTGATAGTCTCAATAATAATTACCATATTTGCCAAATATGAATGATCAGTTGTCAAAAAATCAATAGATGGGGGGAAAAGACAATGTCAAAATTACACTTGTACAGAATCTTATAACTTTTTTTAGTACATTCAGGGGAGCTGTGACCAGTGTCTACTCCTTTCAGCGGTAAGGTCTAGGATATGTGCTGTCACAAATCAAGTGCTCAGTGCTCCTGGCATATACACTACCCAATAACAGGAGGTACTCAGAATAATCAGCCCAGCTTCTTATGTCTCTCAGACTATCTGAAACACAGCCTGATGTCTTGCCATGCCCTGGCTACTTCTTAAACAGGTCTATTCAGTGAATGGGCGTTACCCCAACCTAAGTGAGTACCTGCAAAGACCTTGTCCTAAAGGGCCCAAGGTCTCCCAGTGCATCCTGGGTCATCTCTAGTCATCCTGATGAATATCTGGTCACTGGATTCAGACGGCTCTGGAGGAGAAGTGAGGCTGGTGACCTGCACAGCTCTCCCTCACTCAAAACAAAGTCCAGTGCAAGTCATGTCATCATTTCTCTAACGGCATGGTCTTCTTCAACAAGGAAGGACAAATACAATGTAGAGAGAATCCTCTGGCTTATAAACCTAGAAACAGGCTATCCATATCCCCTCAGGATTTTAAGGGTACTCCTGAGGTTTTAAAACATCTCTTTTTGAATGCCATTGGCATTTCCAATGTGTTCTCTCCAGTGTTTGTCACCAGTAACTAGGATCCCACTTCCATTTAACCAACAGATATCAAGTAGCTTTTACAAAGGGATATACAAGTTTTGTTTGTTTGGGGTTTTTTTGCCTCAAAATTATGGAGCATCTACTGCATACAGGGCCTTTTGCCTGACACAAGGGTGAAGATTATAGAATTTAGATCTCAAAAAAATTTAAACCTTAGAAATAATTTGCTCCAATTCTTTCCTTTAGTAGATTAGAAAACAAGCTTAGAGCAATTTGTTGGAGGTTAGAGTTGAGATTTGGTTTGAATTTTTGCACAATGAGCAGCACATAGTAAGGATATAATGGGCATCTAGGTGGCACAATGGATAGAGTACTAAGCCTGAACTCAGGAAGACTCATCTTCCTGGTTCAAATCCAATCTCAGGCTGTGTGACCCTGGACAAGTCACTTAACTCTGTTTTCCTGTGTCACCAAGGCAATATTCACAGCACTGGTGGTGACTATGAATACGCCATCCATCATAGTAGCCAAGAAGTCAATAAACATTAGCACTGCAGGGGACAAAGCCATTCCCAAGCCTCCCCCTCCCAACCCCTGCCCACAAACAAACACCAGCCTAGCTGTCTGCTTGCCTGTGTCCTCTCTCTCCACCCTAACTGCTCTCACTCACTTCTCAGTTCTGCTCCATTCTTCCTGTTCCACCCATTCAGCAAACTCTTCCCACCACATGTGACTTAGGCTTCCATGTCATTTAAGCAGGTCACATGGGCCTATTAATGAATGGAAAAAATCTTCCCATTTAAATTACCATTACATTGCCTCAGTTTCCTCATTTATAAAATGAACTGGAGAAGGATCCAGTATGTTTGCCAAGAAAACCCCAATGGGGTCATGAAAAGTTAAACAGAATTGAACAACAAAGCACATGATAAATACTTTTTAAAATCTCTTTACTCAAGTAACTTGCCCCAGGTCCCATATATAATGTAGCATCAGAATTCAAATCTAGGTTTTCTGATTCCAAATCTAATGTTTGGGGTATTTTTTGTGAGATGTTTTTGCACATATCTCTCATGTGTTACCTTTTTCAAGCAACTAATTTAAACCTTAAAAGTTCCTTAAAGTCAAGAATGACATCCACTTTAACAAACTTATAAAATCTTTTGGCACCCTTCCAGTCATATCACACACACCACTACTTTTTACTCTTAGATGTTGAAGCCTCTGAGAATTGTTACCTTAATATGACGCTACCTGAATGCTGAGGAGTTGGTCTTTAGCACCATTCCAACAGTATCATAGGATCATAGCAATAGAGTTGAAAAGACCTTAAAGGTCATCTAATAAAACCCTTCATTTCACAGAGGAGGAAAATGAGACCCAGAGAGAATAAAAGACACACCAACATCATGCAGTTAGTAAGTGACAAAAACAGAACTGGACCCAGGTCATTTGACTTCAGCCTACATCACTTTGCCTCTCATGATCACCTATTTTGTCCGAATATCAGGCCAGTCATGCACCTAGTAAGTAAAACATTACGTGGCCTCCTAAAAATTGTTCAGTACAATTGATTAATGCCAATAAAAAGTTTGTCTACTTTTATAACTTGGTCAAGGACAGCTGTGACAGCCAGATTGAATTGGCTATTACTTCTTTACAACATGGTGAGCCTTGGAAAAAGGAAATAATTATATTTCCTTAGAAGCCATAGCTAGTGATGGATCAAGGGGAAAAGCCTCTGATCTCTAGCATGCAGACTCAGATCTAGAGGGAATATACACATTCAAATGTAGGCTGATGATTGGAAAGGAGCCCAGTCACATACCCAGACCCAATGGAACATAGGAATTGTTGGATCACTGCATACAATAGTGTCCAAATTACTTGGGGCAAACAAAAATTTTAATATGGTTTCATTTTGTGACAACAATTGTCATATACATACATATATACATATACATAAAGTCTTCTTTGGCAATGAAGGACAAACACTATATATATCTATATCTATCTATCTATATCTATATACCTATATATATATATATATATACATCTACTGACAAACATCTGATCTTGATGAGTTGAAATCGCATTGAACTAATCTCACCTTTAGTCAGTTCCCTTTTAGCTAGGTGTTAAATTTTGTGCCATACAGCTGTCTTTCATTGTTCTCTTTTGTTATATTTTTAATTCTGTGGTTTTGAAGAATCAATATTTACTGCAAAGAAAGATGAAAAAAAGTTGTAGCTCTTAAAAAGTACACTTCAGTGACTATTAGAGATATTGTAACAACTGTTAGTGTAGAAAGTCAATTGTTTCAGGGAGCATTCAAATCCATAACGAAATAGGATCAGTCAGACTGAAGCACAGACGATTTTTGCAAAAAGCGTAATTAATCCTCAGGATATAAGCAAAGACTTTCAGATGGAGACCTGGCAGCTTCATATATAGCAGTAGGAACAATAATCCACAGGTTGGAGTAAGCTTCTTGAAGTTAGAAAACCACCAAGAAAACCAATTAAGAAAATGCTAACTACAGCTAAGAAAACAAAACAAAATATGTCATCTGCAGGAAAATGGAAAGATTGCAGGGCTGAAGATGAGAAAAAAGTTAATTTTTACTTATGAAATTGACTTTTTTCCTGAAGACTATACCAAAACTACTGGCAGGAGAAAGCAAAGTGTGTGTAAGACTGGGGCATCTTCATTGCCATAAAACTTCTACATCAAGCTATATTTTAGGGATATTTTGCTTCCAGTGAGCCTGGAAGTTTTATCCCCATTGAGGAAAGGATAATCTCGAATCAAGAGATTGATATACTGAGAAATAGAATTATTCCATAATTACAGAAATTCCCAGATGGAAACGTAATACTGCAGCACAACCTTTTACCATGCTATATATCAGAAAAGGTTAAGAAATTTATCTAAGAAGTAGAGATAAACATGTATCAATAGCTTAGGAAATTTGTGATTTAATCTCCTTTGAAAACCTATAATCAAGGATAGATTTTGAAAAACGGCCTTTTATCAAGGGTATGCTTAGTTCCAATGTAACGTATGTAGTTTCATGATGAAGAATCAAAGAATATATGTCAAAATCTTGTGGACTTAATGCCATTTCATATAAAATAAATCATTATAGCAGAAGGAGGATATAGTCTATATATAGTTTTTTTTTAGTTGTAAAGAATATTGTACAAGTGAAAAAATTTAATTATTTTACTTTGTCCCTATTAATTTATAACCAAAATGGACCTTAGTGTCAGAATTTCTCACTCCTGCTTTCAGGATCCCTTGACCGCTGCCATTGTCATGCCCTTAGACCTCAGAGAAAGTAATCTCTGAGGAGGATAGGTGATATGCTAGCTACAGCACTGGGTTTTGGGTCAGAAAGACCTGAGTTAAAATCCTGCTTTATATATTGGTGACTTGAGTGACACTGGTAACTCCATTAACCTGTTTTAGCCTCAGTTTCCACATTTGCAAAAAGGAAATAATAATAGCACTAAGTTCACAGCATTACTGCAAAGGTAAAATGAAATAATAAATATAAAGTGCTTTGCAAACCATGAAGCACTGAATAAATATAAGCCATTATTATTTTTCTCAGAGATAGTTTCCTCTGCTTCTGACCATATTTTGTCATTACTGCTCTCCTGAGTGTACACATATAAATCTTCAGGCAATGAGTTCAGAAACATCAAAAATAGCACTTCAGGGACAAAGGAAATGTATTTCTGATAATCTTATTCTGAAAGAAAAAGTAACCGGGATCATATATAAACATATCCATAGACTTAAATTGCTGTACACCATTTGCTTTAAGTGTCTGCTACTTTAAGTATGCTGGCTATAGCTGTCCCTTCCCATAAGGACGTGCTAAGAAAATAAAGAGGCTTATGGGCAGTTGACCTCAGGAGACAAGTCAAGTTGGGCATCACCCCTGCCCTAACTTGTTGCTGCCTTCCATTTCCACACTGCATTGTGCATGATGCCAGTAGTTTAGTTCAGGTGATTCAGTCCTTGATAAAGATAAAGAAAATGAAGACTCCCCTACTGGCATGCATCAGGTCACATAGAAATTTGCTGGCCCTGCAGTGATTAGAACTTGTCTAGTACTAGCTCCTAAGGCTCTTGCTTTTATCATTACCCTGAAATTTAATTCCTACCTAACTTTCCAGCCAATCCTTCTACTTCTATGTCTCCCATTTGTTCAAACTTTTTATGATCTCTTCCCCAAAGACAACAAATCTTGTTAGAAGGAAGGCCAACAGGGCTTTAAGACTGAAGAAATTATTGAATAGGAGACTAAGACTTAGGAATACCTAGATTTAAATCCTAACTCTGATACATACTAGCTATGGGAACCTGGCCAAGTTGCTTTATCTCTCCATAGCCCAGGCAATTCTTTAAGAGTATAAGTTGTAGAGAAGGTGGTGACCTGCATTGGTAGACTGCACCTAAGAATTTCCGATACCACTAAAAGTATAAATCCAGTCCCTATCTTTATCCCTTTTACTAATCTAATTAAACACTTTAGCTATGAATTTAAACCACAAGAGATTTATTATATACATTTAGGATCTAAATGAAAAAAGGAGTTCTTCTGTGGTACGGGTAGGAATATGTGAACTTGGGATAGAGAAAGGCTCCGCACCTCCATCTCACAATGCATTTGTGTGAGCCACCTAGTACATGTGGGAAAAGCTGCTTCTTATGCATCAAGGACTGAGGGTAGAAAAATAGATGCCATCAAGTGAGAGGTCATTCTATAATGTTGAAGGGAAAAAGAGACAAGGAGCAGTAACTCATGAATCCTTGCTGAAGATATTGAGACAGTGATTTGTTGTCCTGAAATAATAGGGCTGTCTCCTATTTTCCGAGGATGTGGAATATGATGGAGAGCCTTACACAACATTTTCAGACTTAATAATCACAACCATTTTAGTAATTTATGTGGGGACAAAGGCTATCACTAGAAAAAATTTAGAAACCATTACTTCTAGGATTATAATTCCTGTGGAGTGGGTGGGGTGGGGTCGAGGTGGGGAGGGAGGAAGGGAGAGACAGAGACAGACAGAGAGAGAGAGAGAGACCCCTTGGGTGGATTGGTGGTATTTTTATCAATCCTGCTAACTTCAAATTAGAGATTCAGAAGAAAAAGAAATATTTGGAAAATGAAAAGAAGAATGCTTCTGAGCCCAGGATTTCGATTTGGGGAGCATCATTTAAAATACAGGAAAGATGGAAATTATGGTGAACAGTAAAACAGTTTACTTAGATTGAACAAAGAAGATTCTAAACAAAAAAATCAGGAAGGAGAAAATATCTCACAAAGATTACAAGTCTAGCACCATAGAAAATAACAAGTGTACATATTTGACCAATATAAAAACACTACTCTAATAAGAAAACTGAAGCCATCTACAAACCACTCAGCCCGAAAAAGATTCTCTTTGCTAAGATGAGTTGTGACATCCAAGAGCAAGACCAGTTTAGTATATAAATTGATTTTTATATTCTTTTCATTTATAAAATCTTACATAGATCTCTTCTAACTCTAAAATTCTATTTTGCGATTATTTTAACAGGTATGAAGAAAATAAGAAATTTGGCCAGTAGCCCAAATCTGACCAGAGATAATTTAATAACCTCTGACACCACTGCCTCCAACCATTCTGAAGCACAGAAGAATGTGAATCAACAGACTCAGACAATTTTGAAAAGTAGGTTTTAAATTATTTTTTCGTGGGTAAACATAGTTTCCATGAATTTATAATCCCATAATGCATCAACATACATTTATTAAGTGCATACTGGTGCCAGTAGTGGATACAAATGCAAAGATGAGGGAGTATCCGGTCTTGGACCTTAACATAGGGGGAAATAGTAGCCAAAGAAGGGTGTTTTTGGTCTGGAAAGTAACAGAGACTGAGTCAAGCCCTAAGGCAATTGGTTGTCCATGTCCTTTTTAGTAACAATGGTAGTATTAATTTGCTTATTGTTTCCAGGACAAGAATAACAGTTGGAAAGGGGAACAAAGGAGGAGTACATGTCAAGGCA
Organism: Bettongia penicillata ogilbyi; assembly: GCA_023548195.1. Lineage (NCBI taxonomy): Eukaryota > Metazoa > Chordata > Mammalia > Diprotodontia > Potoroidae > Bettongia > Bettongia penicillata. The sequence continues at coordinate 2,353,163 of JAJHZJ010000371.1, forward strand.
AATGACTAGATGGGAATACTTAGTGTCCTAGTAGATGGCTGGCTCAGATTATATAATTCTAGAAACTGAAGAAAATGAGATGTCACATTGGAGTAGCTGGCTTATGCTGGATGCCATACATTTGGTTAATATAGTCATTGACTTGATGCATCTCATTAAGAATATTGCTGATGCATGTCTAAAATGATGAATAATGTTAAAATTGTGTTACAAAGGAAGGAGAGTTTTCTAATTTAGGAGACAAGTCTAATTAGTGACTAGTGCTAGGGACTTGGAGAACTGGACTTCAATCCTATCTCTTCACACTTATTAACTATGTGACTGTGGGCAACACATTTGATCTTAGCCTCAGTTTCCTTCTCTGTAAATGGAAGTAGTAATAAATATAGTATACTATTGTTGTCAGGACCCCAATGAGATAGTGTGTATAAAGTGCTCTACAAATCTTAAAATCACCATATAAATGTCAGTTATTATTGTGCTGATACTTTGCTTTGAAAAGGTTAATTGGAAATAAGAATGCACATTAATTTGTTCATACAAAACAAATGGGAACATGTTATGAAGTGGAGGAAGACTGAAGTACCAGTACTGATGTTTCATTTCTTCAGTAACAGGTAAAATGTGGCAGCTATTTGCAAAAGGATTAATCCACTCAGGATTTTTCAAAATGTGCCCTGCACATAGTAGGTATTCAGAAAATACAGAATTGAATCATAAAAGGAATACATTTCCTGAATTGTTAAAAGATTATTTTAAAAGCACTTTAGATAACTTGAGTTCCATTTAATGTTTCATAAAATAAAAAGGTTAGTTAATCTTTAAGAGGAAAACATTAAAGCTAATTGGATTTTTAAATTTGAAAAGCCCACAGGGAAAGGCTTCTCTTGATTAAAAAACTTTGGCCAGCTAAGAGCAGGGTAATTAACTACCAGATCAAATTTGGGTTAAACAAGTTCTGAATTTAGAAGAAACGCAAAAAAAAAAAATTGAAATGCATCGAAGCCTTCTAACTATAAGTGCCAGATTAAGTCTTGTTTCATGTGTAGGCATAAATTTTGCTCCCAGATACTTATACATAATTCTCATAGAATGCAACTGACATTTTTCATGAACAATATTAAATTGGTTATTTTAGTTTTAGCCTGGTAAAGTATATGCAAGCATTTAACATACCAAATTTAATTAGTGCAAAGTGACTATATCCATGAATTAGTGGGGTACACTGGAAGCATTTTATAATGCATTACCGACTTTAATTAATGTACATTGTATAGAATGGTTCAGCACCATGTAGTCTGAATACTTATTACTTTATATTTATAGAATACCTCTCTTACAAAAAAGTACAAGTGCTTTACAAATACTATCTTGTCCCTACATGTACCAGGCATATGGGAGTTACTCATTTATTTGGAAAAACATATTCAAGTCAAATATTATCACAGTGAAAATGATGACAGCAAAATCAGCCACACAAGACAAAGTCCTCTGACTAGACTCCAAAATTCCTTCTAATTATTTTAGTTTGTGAACAGATGACCATGTCACGTGAGCAGTGAGCAATGGCGATCAAGCATACTGGAAGGGAGTGGATTGAGAGTAAAATTCAGTCAGTCAATAGTAAGCAGGTATTTACTAAGTGCTTACTATGTGTTAGACACACATAGTTAAGTGCTAAAGCCCTGAAAATACAAATAAATACAAGCAAAAATGAAGACAGTTAATCCTTGCCCTCAAGGAGCTCATATTCAATTATATGTCAGAGACAAGACTTGAATCTACACATTTCTGATTCTGAGTCTGGCTCTGTATCAGTGAGCACTCCTGCATACATAGTGGGGTCAACTACTACAGGTTCTTTGATTTGCTTCTCTAGAAGGAAAGGTAGCTTTTGAGGGGTTAACAGTCACTTTAGTCAAGCACAGATATCAGAGAAAATCAAAGTAAAAATTTCAGAGAAATCAAAAATCAACAGACAGTGCTTCCAAACTGCCTGACCATTAACATACATATATTTTATCAGAGAGGGAAGCACCAATATCTGGGTTTTCAAAGCCAGGGAGGCTGCTTAGCAGCTTCCCAGACTCTCATCTGGCACTCAAACCTTTTTACAAAAACTAAACCCCAAAGTAAAATCTTACCCTCAGAGAATTTATACACTTTTCAAAGCCAGAGGGCATGACCCTCTGACTCAGTGCCTCAATAGAAAAAAAAAAAAAGTACTTGGACCCTCCAGCAAAACAACTCCCCTAATCAAGCTTCCCTCAATGGGCAGACCTATCTACGGGTGGGAAGATCTTCTTTAATCACAGTTAAATTGAGGCATTATACTTTTTGATTAAACTAAAACGAAAACAGCAAAAGATCCTCACAGGCTCTCTACTGTACTTTATGCTTCTTGTGTCCATTAATAAAGGGGTAATATGAATAAAGAAAGTGATCACGCCACTATTCATTGACCTGGTCAAATCATCTTTTCAAATATTAGGATTTAGGGCTCAAAGGGCTCTTGGAGATCAGCTAAACCAATCCCTCATTATACAGAAAAGAAAAGTGACATAGAAAGGTTTAGTGATGTCTAAGATCACTTCTACTTTAAGTAGTACATCTGGTATTCAAACCCCAGTCCTTTAATCCCCCAAATCAGTGTTCTTTTGCTTCACTATTGTTTTCTGCTCCGGCTTCTTTGATTTTGGAGGAATAATCAATATTCCTCCAAATTTTAGCATGTTCATAAAAGAGCAACCCAGATGTTGGGATGGCTCAAAACTATGTTATATGAGAATCACTTGAAAGAACTGGAGGTGTTTATTCTGGTAAGAGAAAATGTAGGCCTGAGGGTGGGGGGATTGGGAATGAGACATCATCATTACAAGTCAATTTTGCAGGGATGACATGTGAAAAAGAGATCATATTTGTTGCATGGATATGGGATAATTAGAACCAGTGAGTAGAAGTTAGAAGGGAACACCATGGATAAGCCATTGATTTTTCCCAATGACTGCTATTTATTTAATTGATTAAAAAATTTCATTTTCATCAGTTGGGACAAATATATTCCATTTTTTATACTTTAGAAAAAATAGCCTGCTCATACAATTGGAATTTATTATGTTGATCAAAATCCTTTTTTTTTTTTGCCATATACAGTTAATGTAAAGTTCTCAGAAGCATGTTGATAAGCAATTTCATTTCCTAGAGTTAATTTAAAAAGAAAAAAGTTATATTGATCTCTTTTGCTTTTATTGCACGAGATAGTCATTTCTGAGTATATATTCCACCGCCGGAATTGCAACAAAGAAAAAAAAGTAAAATCCATTTATGCAGTGGCCATGTCTGACAATATTTCCTGTAGTATAATGTCCCTCTACCAAAAAGAGGGAGCTATAGTTCATCATCTGTTTTCTAGGACCAAGATTGGTTATTACAGTTACTCAGAGTTCATCTTACTTTAGTATCCTTTTCATTTGTGTCATCATATATTTTGTTCTTCTATTTCTACTTACTTCACTCTGTACCAGTTTATACAAATCTTCCTATGTTTCTTTGAATTTCTTATATTCATCATTTCATCCTATAGAGTAAGATATCAATACATTCCTATGCCACAGGTTATCCTGTTTATGGCTCATCCAATTCATAGGTACCCACTTTGTTTCTGAGTCTTTGCTACCACAAAAAGTGCTGCTATGCATATTTTCATATATATTGAACCTTTATTTCTGTCTTTCATCTCCAAAAGATGATTGCTCAGCATGGGATTGCTGAGTGAAAGAGTATAAATTATTTAGCCATATTTCTCACATAATTCCATATTATTTTTCAGAATGGTTGGATTAATTCACATCTCTACTAAGAGTTTATTAATATGCCTATCTTCCCATAACCCCACATTGTTTCCATTTTTTTGGGGGGTCATCTTTGCCAATTTGCTGAGTATGAGGTAAAACTTTAGAGTTGTTTTAATTTGCATTTAATTTGTGATTACATTTTTTTAAATAGTATCATTGATAATTTGTATTAAAACCAAAGTGTCTGTTCATACCTTTTGACCACTAATGGGAAATAACTTATGGTCATCTATTTGTATTGATTATTTTTATGTTGGATATCTGATTATGTGTTGTAAATATTTTTCTTATTCTTATTCTTTGGGTCTCTGCCCCCCCCCCATCTCCACCCCCCCTGCCAATTACCTTGTATTTATTTTGTATAGACTTATATATATCAAACTTTGGGGAATCTCTGCTGGCCCTAGAGGAATCCATCGCTTCCAACTTGAGGGGCCCCTCTCAGCTCCAGACCCATCAATGTAGTGTTGAGTTCAGTCCTGGAGGGAACCTGGTCCCTAATCATCAGTCAACTAGCATTTATTAAGTGTCTACTGTGTGTCAGATATACTATTAACACCCTTTAATGAGGGAGGTGTAAATTACTTTTCTCACACTCTTTGGCTTGCTAAATGACCCCTCTGGTGGTAATTTACTAATAGCTTTGATTGTGGCTCATGTCTAGGAATTCCCAATGTGGCAAATTAAAAAGAAAAAGATACTCACAGTACATTATAATGGGATAGGCATTTTTCCCCCACATACAGAAGAAATGCTAATAGAAAACAAACAACTCACAATATGAATTAAGAGAACAAATTATACAAGGATTGGGTAGTTTTCACAATTATACTCTCTTAGGAGGCTGACACTTAAACTTCATCAAAAAAATAAAAGTTTATAGAATATTGGTTAGCTTTCTGCATTTCTTCTCAGTTCTGCACTGTCCAAATAACTCCCAGAGACCATGTTTTCTTTTAAATTGGGCTAGGTTTGGGACAATCTTCTTGTGGGTCATTCTTACCTAAGAGCAGTGGAATGGTTGCTGAGGACTCTTCTATTTGCTACCAGTCATCTCTGATCTGATTGGGCCTGTGACCTCTGGAATTTACAGTCACCTCCAAGCTTGGATGGGTCCATCTCGGGTTAGAGCCTAATTTGCTCAAGATCAGGAAAAAACAAACACAAAAGAAGTAGCCCTAATTCAAGCCTAGACTTGTCTTTGAATGACTTATGCTTTAGATGCCATGTTCTCACAGCTGCTTTGGCTGGAATGGTGACAGGGATGCCCATTCACCCTAACTTTACCACATCATGAGAAGTGACTTGAAACAATCCTAACATGATTCACAACAAGGAGGAAAGAAATAGGCATTTATTTAAACACCTATTCTGTGCCAGGCACTCTGCTATCTTGTCATTGCTGTTATTGTCTAGTGATTTCAGTAGTATCTGATTCTTCATGACCCCATTGGGGTTTTCTTGGCAGAGACAATGGAATGGTTTGTCATTTCCTTTTCCAGATCATTTTACCAATGAGAAAATTGAGACAAACAGAGTTAAATGACTTGTCCCGGGTCATATGGCTAGTAAGTATCTGAGATCAGATTTGAACTCATGAAGATGAAGCTTCCCAAGTGGGTAGAGATCCACTGTACCACCTAGCTCCCCAGGCACTGTGCTAAACACATTACAAAAATTCTCTCATTTGTTCCTAGCAACAGCCTGGAAGGTAGTTACTATTATTATTCCCATTTGATAGTTAAACTCAGGATCAAACAGGTATTAAGTGTAATAATGTTTAATATAAAATTTTGGAATAATTTCTTTGTTCTCTCCGAAGCAAACTCAGAGAACGCCCCTTCCTATGTCAACAAAAGCCAGCCAAGGCTGACTTAACATCTCTTGGGAGACCTTTAAGCTAAGATACTATCTTGAATAATGGGACGTTTTCCATATCTTAATATTTGTAGACATATACTATGTTATGGAATGTTAATGGGAAAGAAAATACAGGCATTTTTGGTTGTAATTTCTATTTGAACTTTGTTTACCCTTTCCTATGTCAGCTATTTTGAATATCTGTTTAGGATAGGAAGCCCACCACTCACTAGTGGTGGGATTTCCTTTCTTGTATGTCCCCAAGACATACGTTTACCCAGCCTGGAATCACAAGGCTCAACTGACATTGCTCTATTAATTGTCTTGTCTTACTGAATTTCTGATTTTTTCAACTAAGAGAGTTCCTTTCTCATGGCAAAATGTATATAAGCCAGAAGATTTCTGTACTGGGTAGCCAGAACATTTTCCTGGCTCCATAATGCATTATGTTACCGTTTTCTTTAATAGGGAATTGATTAATTAATTAAATCATAAAATATATGCATTTAGCCTGTTGCCTTTTCTTTAACCAAGTTTTCAGGTCAACAAGTGTCTGAGGACACATTTGAATGCAGATCTTCCTGAATCCAGACCTAGCACTCTAGTCCCTGTACCACCTAACTGCCTTTGTAGGGAGGAAATAGATTTTGATTACAAGGACATTCTTTTTAAATATCCACTGAGTCATCAGTTCTTCCTGTTTAGCAGCTGCTAAAAAGACTTACCTCAAAGCCCAAGTCTCAAAGCACAAATGGGGTTGTGGGGAGAGAGATGGATGATTGACTGACAAATGACCTGAAGCAAGTTCCAAAGCCTCCTACATGGTCAACCAGAGCCAGGAAGTGCACCTCTGAGTATACTCCATGGGATGACCTTTGTATCATATGTATACATGACTCCCCTTATAGGATACAACTTTCTTGAAGCCAGGAATTATTTCATTTTGTCTTTTGTGCCTCTATTCCATAGGAGTGTGCCTAGCACATAGTAAACAGTTAATAAATATTTGTTGATGATTGATTAATCGAGAATGTCATTAAGGGTGGGCTACTCATGTATCAAAAATGATGGGTAACAGATGAATAGCCTGAGTGATGCACTGATATCTACAAAATATAGAAAGAAAAAAAAAGCAAAACTCTGGACATCAGGCAGATCTTTTACAGGAAATTATTGACTTAATTATATAAACTACTAGCCTGGTGGTCTCCAAACATTTTTTTATCTTGTGTTCCCTTACTGCCAAAACATTTATGGAATTTAGTGCCTGTATGTTTATGTATTTATAAATGATACAATGCACTAGTATACTATATATATTATAAAACAAATAAAACTAGAAATGAAAAAGGATTATCTAAAGATGAAATATTTCAAAAATATTTTATTAATAGTACTTTTTTCTCTCAATAATAAAAGAAATATCTAGCACTGATATAGTAGTTTACATGTCATTTGTTCTTCACAACTGTCCTATTATTATCTTGATTTTTACAGCTGAGGAAACTGAGGCTGAGAACAATGAAGTGCCTTGCCCAGGGTCACACAACTAGTAAGTATCTGAGGTAAGATCTGAACTTAGCTCTTTCTGACTCCAACTCTATTGTTCTATCTACTACTTCACCAATTATATTTTAGTGAGATAAATTCAATTAAATATGTTTCACTTATTTTTCATTGATGTAAACAAAGTTCATTTATGTTATTTATTTTTCAAACTCTTGGTCTTACATCTTGTGATATGGTGATTTGGAGGTTTTGTTCTAAATACATTTCATTTTGATATGCACTTTTAATGGTTGTCATAGCTAAAGAAGATACCTCACAAACCTGTGTACATCCAAATGTTAGGAATGTATCCTTGGCTATATTTATTAAATCATGTAGTGAAGTTTGGATGAAGACCATCAGAGTTACACAGAATTAGCAATTAACCAATCTACTACTACTTACAAGAGGAAACAATTTTGGGGTGAGTGTAGCAGGTGGGAGAGTTTAGGGAAGAGCTTTGCCCTTGACTGAAGGGCAGCACCCAGTGGGATGTCTTGGGGACCATATAACAGTATTGCTACTACAGTTGAAGGTCTAGATCTCCTCAGGGCTCTAACTTCTGCTGAGTTTCAGAAAAAGAATTAGTATATTACTAGTAGGAGACTGCCCTGTTATCCACAGGGGAAGCTGATGATGTAGTTAGAACTAGTGGAATGAGAGTATATATTTTAAACTATTTAATAAGAAGTGGTGAATATGGGGAAAGGACGTAGGGAACTTACCCGTGCTACTATGTCATCTAGAAAGAGGCTGGGCCATGGGATGGGGAAGTAATGCCTAGTCTTGGTTTATCAGCCTTAGCACACATGTATGGTTGGGATCTGGGCCCATACCATTCAAACCAGTTTTCACTGGCTCACAAATCATCATGATCATTTTTAAACTCTGTCTATCAAAGACTTTTGTTGAAATATATCTAGTAAATTTCCATCTTCCTTGATGGCAATCAGTTATTCTTACAGACAAATCAGGTGTTACATTTTTATATTTTTAACAAAGTTCAAAATCCACCTAAATTTTTTTTTGGAAGATTGTAATACAGGTTAGAAATTGTTTCCATTTTAAAGAGTACAGATATGAAAGTCTTTACAGGTAATGTGCTTATATCATATTCAGTAACCCATATAGGAACAATTAAGTGTACAGGAGGAGAGGGTGGCCAGCAGTGAGGAAGGAGTCAAAGATAACAAGGGAGTTGGTAAGTGGAATTACTAAAAGAAATAATGTTTCCCTTGAAGAAATGGGAAGTTTAAAAGAAGGGTGGTTTAGGGAGAAAAATAATGTGATGAGAATCTGCCAAAAAGAAAAAAATCACAATCCATCCATGAATGTTCATCTGGTGCAGGTTACTCTGTCCCACCAAAAACAAAATGGGTGATGGGGGAGGGGGTGTACTCTTTCTCCTCAGCCACTGCTCTGGAGTACAGAGCAGTCTGTGTGTGTGTGTGTGTAAAGTTTTCCAAAGGCCAACTGTACAGCTGCTCTGGGTGGCCAGGTTGCAAAGCAAGTATAATGGGACAGTTTTGTAGCTTGCACAGTCAGCCCCAAGGGTAGCCAGCTGCTAGAAGAAGCAGAGCTGGGAAGTATTATAATAGGTAATGGGGATGGTATATGGTGTTGCAAACAAACCCAACAATTGGCTATTTTAAGAAGATAGGATGTGACACATCTTCCCATTATCTGATGATTTACCCTTTGGGGTCATGACATGGCACAGCAGGGATGGGGCCCACACTTTGGAGATCAATGATAGAGTCAATAAAATTAAATCCACTTCAAATAACTTAAGTAATTAAGAAGCCTCTCAAATTAATTTTATTTATATATAAGATTGTACATACATTATAGCCTCCATTAACTTTGAGCCTCAATTTTAAATTGTACAGAAAAATAGGACACATGCTTCTATACTTATAAATTATAACATGGTAGCAATCTAAAATGTAAAATCCTGCCATGTATCAAAAGTTTCCTTCTTATATGGAAAGAAATTGCATTATATACATGAAAGTCTATATAAAGTATAGCATACAAAAGCCTGCATTCAGGTACAATTATGACATGCAGATTGTGAGTGTGCATTATCCTCTCAGAAGAAGCATTGTGTAGTCATGGACCAGGCAAAGGACTTGGGAGTCAGGAAGGCTTGGATTCAAATTTACCTCAAACATTTACTAGTTGTGTGGTACTAGGCAAGTCATTTAACTTTTCTAGGCCATAGGAAATCTATGATTCTAAGCTCTATGCTCCTTCATAGAAACATCAAAATCATGGTGTTTATGGTCAATAGGACTTGTACTTTGAGTTATTTTGGTCATTTGGATGGAAGTCAGTTTACACATTCTAGCCTGGTCCCTCTAGCAATCAAACACAGGTAGACAATAAGCCCTCAGGGTCAGAGGTTCTGTCAGTATCTGTGAAACAGAACTAAGCAGTGACCCATAAACTGAGACTGAATTGCAATTATGCATAATTCATAGCCTCACGCTTCAATTAACTTACATAGGTTTATATGTACGTACAAACTAACTCAGTAATAATTTGTAAAAAAAACTCACTTGATAAAAAATATGCACACATTTGAAAAATGGAAACCTAAAAGTATTATCTTTCTGATTTGACCTAATAATCTAATATCCAAAGAAACTCCACTATGTCAAAATAAGATTTGTTACAAGAATGTTACAAAGAGTCTTTAGTGTTGAATTTTTTAGGGCATTAATCTGTGCTTACTGAGATCCTTAATCTGAATTTAAAATCAGATATTTCCTTTCCATAAGAATTTACAGTAAGTTTCAAGTGATAATAGAAACCATGAAACTGATTTGCAGATTTTAAAACTATTTTTTGAACTTATTATTTTACATTTTTCAATAACATTTTTTTTCTTCTTCTGACTGCTCCCTTCCCCCAGTTGGGGGTGGGGTGGGACAAGTAACATCTTTTTTAACAACCAAGCACTATCAAACATAATTGATTGGAAGCTAAGGGCTCAAGTGCAGATCTTGACTCTACTATTGTTAACTTCTTACTTCCCAGAGATTAATTTTTCAGAATGCAGAGTCCTAGACCCTTTGTTTTTCTAATTTCTACTTAGTCTTGCCTATCTTTTCTCCATTTCATTATTCATTAATCTTTACCTAGGGGAAGAAAAAGGTGAAACTCAAATTATTCCTCAACTTTGTGGAGCAAGGACTAAAATGAGATATAAAAATTGCCTATGCATCTAATTGTCTATACTATTCCACTTTCTTAATAAAAGAAATTGAACATTGATGGCATTTTCAGTAAAACTACAAGTTATTTGGTTAATTGTGTAAGCTGATTATTTATAACGCATAGTCACTCCTATATTCTTCCAAATTTTGGATGAGATCAGAAAGCAAAATCTAATACTTGTTGGCATAAGGTAATGTCTTGCCACTTATACTGGATGCAGCTGTAGCAATGCATCAGTAATTATGTCCATAGGGAAGATGTACAATTTGTATCCCATGTATTTGAGGTTGACAAGGTACTTAGTTTCTTATGAAGAAGTAAAAACAGTTGCAAATTCTGAAAAAATATTTTTAAAAAATGCATATTCTTCCAAAGGAAGATGGAGATATTACCTCAGATCACAGTCAAATTAGAATTTACATAACTATATGATTAAGACAGAGAGGTCCATGGGAGGCTATGTGTAAATGGAAAGGCAGAATTAAAGCAAAACCAACAGTTTCCATAGCCATTCTTTGTAAAAAACAGATTATATGAAAAAACTGGTATTGTTTAATTGTGGGTGCTGGATTTTAAGAAAGTCATAGACAAAGTGGAACAGATGTAAAGGAGGACAACTATGGCTCACAATGGCAATGATGAGGAATAGCAGAAGGAACTCCGCATGTTTAACCTAGAAAGAAAAGGCTTAGGGGGGATATGATTTTTGTTGTTCATGGATCTGATTTTATTGACAGAAAGAAATCCCAGTATGGAAACCAGCACCAATGTAGATTAGTAATCCCTCTGCAAATTATGTTACAGAGATGTCTGGAACACTGAGAGGTTAAATGATGACACAGTTAAAATGTGTCAGAAGAAAGACTTGAAGAAAGAATGTGTCAAAAGAAATACTCCAAGGCCAGCCCTCTATCTGATTTGGCTATTTTCAAATGAAGGGCTGTCATATAGGATTAGACTTAACTTTGTAGATACAGAATGAAGAACTGGGATCAATGAATGAGAGTTACGCTGAGTTCCACTCCATATAAGGAAAAATTTCACGTAGAGGCTAAATAACCACCTGTCAGTGTTGTAAAGTATATTCTTATATTGGAAAAGAGGTTGGATTAGATGACCTCAATGACCCATCTACTTCCCAAATTCTACTGTTTTATCATTGATTATTGGAAATAAGTATTCCAGATGTGTCAGATGTTATCATGTGGTTAAAATTAAGTTTTAGATTGTAAAATAACCAGTATTTTATTTGTAATAGTTTAACTGATTAATTTTGCTTGAAGAAATGTATTTAATTAAATTTACTTAATCATTCCAGAGTATTTAAATATGATATTGCTGCTGACTTTGCAAATATCTTCAAAGGGAAGCTGGGGGAAAAAAAAAATCTATATTTAAATTCTATTCTACAGTTTCCAACTTTTCAAAAAAAAATTCAATCCATAATGTAAGTACATTGCTATCAACAGTAGTTAAGAAAGTGTGACTCTATCAAGTTTTCTAGCCATTATCATCTGGAGGAAGAAAATAGCTTACTTAGTCCCACCTATAGATTTTACTTACCTTCAGTGGTAAAAATTTCTAGGTAATCTTCCTCTGAGGTGTCTTTGCCTCAGGTGAGAAATTTCTAGTTATATCTCTGGACACTATGTCATAATCTTTTCTTATGTCAGATTATTTAACTAGGGTTGGAAGTATCTGCCAGGGGAATATGCCATGAGATAAGGAATCCAATATAAGTATTACATCCAATTTGCCTTTAAATGACATTAAAAAGTAGCATACAATAAATCCTATATTCTAACTCAGAAAACTCCAAATATCAGACTTTTCTTTACTAAGAGTTTTGCTCAGATTTGGCACATATAAAGAACACATCACACAGCAATCAAATGCTTTGCATAAGCTTATGTGGTATAGTAAAAATACTAATTTTAATCAATAATTTCATTATGAGGCATACTTCTAAAGCGTGCTTACATTTTAAATACTTAAGCATTGAGTTCTTTTTCTAATTCAGAAAATAATATATAGTTTTCATCTAGTGCCAAATTAACATGCTTTGTATTCAGCATATTTACATCCACAAGATCATAAGGAGCATAGTTATATCTCAAGACATGAAACTTCTTACTAAAGTTCAAATTTGAGTATTTATAATTTTAAGAAATGCAAATCCATTAATGTCTTACTTATCCAGAAAGCAGACCTCATTCATGTGGGGAATAGGTGGGAAAATTACTTTAAAGGAAAATAACTATTATAAAACCATGCACTTTTCTTCACAGGAGAGGTATAGAACTATCCTTAGGTCAGAGGTAGCAGCTTAGAATTATATGCAAAATTAAATCAACTTTTGATAAGCTGGGGCGGCAGACTAGAAACTACAAGGGCATGGTGCTACTGGAAACTGAAGCACTGAAGAAACAGCTTAGCTAATAGCCAGGAAAGAGACAGAACCACTACATACATCACTAACCCATTCAGGTATCACTTGATTACAGCACAGTTCAGAATGATGACACTGAGTCAATAATGAAAAAAATTCACTTTTTTTGCAATTCATAATTTCACTGCATAGAAAATTTCCCAGGAAGGAAACTTCCTCTGCCAGTGTAGATCAACACCTGTTCTCCAAATTTTAGTCTATCTTAAGAGAGTTGTCTAGGGTATTCAGAGGTTAAGTGTTTTGCCAGGTATCACATAAACTAGCATGTCTGAAGACTGAATCCAAGTCATCCTGACTCCAATGCTGGTCCCCCGTGCCGTATGTCATGCCATCTCTTGGTGCATCAATAGGAGATTAAATTATATTCAGTATATTCAGAGCACAAGACAACATATATAAAAGCAAAGAAATATGTAATATACTTTAGAAAGATTTATATTAAGGTCAACATAAAAATAGTCTGGTGCTTAAAGGAATAAACTTCATTCATCCAGAAAACTTACTTATGAGAGACACCTGAAATGTTATTGATAAATGAGGTATATAGTATTGTCCTTCATTTTAAAAGATGTCTCCGCTTGATAAAGGTGGGAGGAGTGAGGGATTTCAGTTACTTTCTAAGTTACATTTGATATTTACTTCCCAACCAATGTTAAATATAGATAAATTTTCAATTTATCTCAACTTAGTGATAATTAAAATAAGCTCACCTAAGCTTTCCAGAGAAACTGGGTAAACAAAGAGCAATGTGTCTTAGTGAGTAAAGTACTAGATCTAGAAAAGGACTGAATCTCAATCCAAGAAGACCTGAGTTTGAAGCCAGTCTCTGACATTAGTAGCTGCATGAGATGGACAAGTCACTTAATCTTTCTGAACCTGTTTCCAGATTTGTCAAAAAGTATCTATCTATGCTACCTACCTTACACGGTTTCTGTCAGGCTCAGATGAGATGAAACACGTAAAGTCTTTGCAAACTTTAAAGCACTATGTAAAATCAATTATCAGTAGTAAACTAGAGCAACAAACTAGCATATTTTTGCTGTTCAGCTTTGCTCTGGTTCCTACACAAGAAGCAAAAAGGTTTAAAATTTGGGATCATCATATTTGGACAAATTTTAACAATCCATTGCAAAACATGCACTGTCAAATGCTGAGTGTATGAATAGCCCTAGCCCAGGAGGCTTTAGTTAATTAAGATTAGGAAAGATTACTGCAAAAATAGATAAAACCTCAAAATAACTCAGGGTTCTACAAAGTAATGAAATAGTTTTACTGCAGTACTTTACCAAATAATTTTGTAACTAAAAAAAGTGATGGGTAATGGAGGGTTAAATCATGTTAGGCCTGTATTGCAAAATGAACTCTTGAACAGCAACAACAAAAATGGAAGCTCACAGTTACAAATATGATCTGCTTTTGTGTTTTTCTTTGTATGTTGAAATGCTCACGTTAATCCATGTTTTAAGTTCATAGTTAAAAAAAAAAAGGGTAAGGTTTCACAAGTCAATGGCAAAATAATTACGAAATAAATTTCAATTAACCCCATATATGTGATCTTGGGCAAGTAACTTCCCTTTTCCGGGGCTCATCTATAAAATGAGGGAGCTGGACTAGATGGCTTCTAAGGTTCCTGCCAGCTCTGGATCTACGATGCTATGTACAAATCAAATGTGTAACAACCATGGAAACATGTGGATGTTAAAAAAAATCTTGGTTCCCAACAGTATTGTTAAATATACGTGTGTGTATAAAATCATGATCGCTGCAAATTAAAATGCTTTCATAATAAACATTCTTTTACCTGGTATTCTCATTCACTCATCAGATCTCTTTCTTTACTAGCTCTGATTAAGCCAGAGTTGGGGAAAAAGCATGATATGATAGTTCAAATAGTCTCCCATGGCAATAGCATTGGAGTAAAAAGAGGAATATAAATTGTTTCCTTATAAACGTCCAGAATAACTATTCTTCGCTTCCCCCACTTCCCTGGGAATTTATAGAACCTTCTTGCTTTTTTCTAAGGAAAAGAGAGGAATTTAAGAACTCCCAACTATTTCTGATTTCTTTTTTTACACATTACATAACAGATTATGATACGTTTTGCCTATTTTAAAAAAAAAATCTACATGGTCTATTTTCTTCTAATAGCCAAGGTCAATAAGCTTTGGTTATGTTACACTTTGAACAAAGTTCCACGGATTAAATCACCCAAGCTGAAGAGACTTTGGTATATATAAAAGTATTTCTAGCAAGTTTCTGTGACTCCTCAGAGTAAGCTTAAGTTGTCCTCAGCATTGTTTAAGTGTAATTTCAATACCTCAAGGATTTTTAATTTCCCTGAGTTGATCCTTCTTCTACCAATAGTTTGCCATACTGTTATAACAAAGTAGATTGTCTGTGGCCATGCCTGTTGTTTTGGTATTAAATGATATTTTTTTCTGTTTTCCACATTCTTAAAGAACTGGTAAGAGCATGTGCATATGCATATATGAATTATGTAGGTATACATTTACGTACAAATAACACATCTTTACGAATTTGTGGTAGTTCTCTGTTAACCATAGTTTTCCATTAGCAAGTACCAATCTTTTCCCAATCATGCCAGATTGCAGAGTTTATTATAAATGTCTTTTGGAATTGAAATAGTTCTAGAAAGACATTGATTCTACTACATGCTGTTAATATAAGTAAGTAGAAAACCAGGGGTCCCTGTATTTATTGAATTGAATCACTTGGCAGTAAAATTCAGTCAATGCCTTTGGCATTGGTGATACTTCTTCCCACTCAGACCTGTTACTATGGTAGACCTGCACTTCATCTGTGATTTCATCTGGAGCATAATCACCACCTAATATGTAAATCTTATCTTCAATTCCAACGGCACCAGCATTAAATCCTGCACATTCAAAAGATCCTTCTCCCTTCCAAACACAAGTGTCTGGGCAGAAACTATAAACCTTGTAGGTAGAAAGGTCACATATGTACAGGGTGGAATTTACTGGCACTGCCTTGATTAATGTTGCATGAAAAAACTGGCCAAATTCTGCTACTAGTTCAGACCACTGGTCAATTGTGGCATTATATTTAAAAAAGCAATCAAGAGACGGATTAAAAGCATCAGTAATCTCTACTTCAGATCCAAGAACATAAATCACATTTTGGCATGCACTTGCTTCTGGATAGTATATGCCTCTAGGCAACTGGCTTACAGAGAACCACTCTTTGGAAAGAGGGTTGTAAGAGTCAACATCCAACAGACTTCTAATGTCCTGAGCTCCTCTAGTCTTTCCACCTATAACAAATAATTTATTGAGAGCCACAACTGATGTGTGCATGGTTCTTGGTTTTTTCATTGCTGATACTAAGAAGAAGTCATTTTTGACTGGGCAGTAGCACCAGGTCTGATCAGTTGCATCATGATATGACTCAGCAATATGGAGTCGAACAGTTCTGCAACATTTCCCTTTGCAACCACCTGTCATGAATATTTTTTCTCCATAACTAGATAGACTAGACCCAGGCAAATCAATCATGTGAGTCTGTGGCAGCACTTTCCATTTATCCGTTTTAATATTATAGCAAAATGTGTGCTGGTTTTCTCCTGCTTCTTCAGTTTTGTGAACAAATATATATTTTTCAGTTGTGGATGGACGTGCATCTGGAAAGAGTCCACTGGAACGCTGCACACATTTAATTGCATCTCTGACTGCATCAAAGCACTTGGTGCTTTTGAGTAAATGATCTTCAGAGAGCAGGCAGTCCTGAAGAGTCTCCTCAGATAACTGATGTAAGCGTACCTTTTTCATCAAATGAGGCAGATGCTTTTGCCTTGACTCTAGGTTATGTTTGGTCCAATTAAGAACTGCTTTCAATACAGATTCTTCTTCAGGAACATTTAATTCATCTGCTTCCAAACATTTTTGCAATACTCCAAAATTAATCTCTAAAAAGTCTGTGGATTTAAGTAGTAGAGAAAAATGATGCTGTACAAATTGGAGCGCATGGTCAAACAAATGGGAAGCACCGTAGCTATCTGATAGTGATAACAATTGTAAACAATTGACAAGATCAATACTTTTTATTAAAAAATCACTGCAAGCTTTGGAAAGGAGGGAAACTTGAAGAAACGATGACAACTGGAAGAACATTTCCACATTGTCATCTGTTATTTCTGTTTTTCCAGTATAGGCATAATCAAGAAAAGCTTTCACTGCTTTGGGGGACAAATTACTAATGATAACACTCCCATCATCTCGTTCTTTCATGTTTACTTCAAACATAGCCCTGCAAAAACAAAAGTAAATAATATGAATGGTAAATAATATTTTCCACCTTTTTGCCTTTATACCGACCTAAAATTAAAGAGTTTTAATCATAAGGAATATATATGTAAACATACTGGTTACATGTAACACATAAGTAATTTGAATGCGCACAGTACCTGGTGCACAGTAGGTGTTTAATACATGTTTACTGGATGATTAAATTATTTGTCCAAATATATACACACACACACACACATACATATATATATATATATGTGTGTAGGTATGTATGTATGCATATGTGTGTGTGTGTGTGTGTGTGTTTGTGTGTGTGTGTGTGTAAGCCTGGTCCTCTGTGGATGAATTTTTTCAACTGCATCAACTCAGGACTATTTAGTAGGATGGATGGTATGTTGTGAAGCAGTGTAGTATAGGGGGGAAGACTGGATTTGGAATTATGACATCTGAATTTGACTTTTTGTTCTAATTCTAACTAATCTCCTCAGGTTTTCTCTACAGTTTTTATTTTCCCCAAGGACAACACATTGAAAAATGGGAGTAGAATTTGTCCATATTACTTGAATATATGTCCTAATGGATTGATGGCATTGTATTTCAGATTTTGTGCCATTCTATACCCAGACCAGATGTAAAATCCTTTCCATTAAGATTGTTCAGGGAGAAGATGGCGTTCTCTAAATACTATAAGGGGAATAATTGGAAACAGGAATCAGATTCAAAATGGCTACATGCACTTTTTACAATCCTCTCAATACTGTTACAGTTTAATCTAGTATCCTGCTTCCTTAATAAAATAAAGGTCATCCAATGAGAGATCCCTTGGATCTCCTCTTCCATCACTCATCTAACTCTTTGATCTTTTGTAGTTATCAACTTTGTACTTGGCATGGGGAATGGGAGAGATGTCTTTTCTCAAGGCTGGAAATGATCAATATGTAAAGTGGCCAAATAGTGTAAGGATAAAGACTTTTATAACTTAATGAAATACTAAGAAATTAGATTCTTGTTTCAATCTAATGTGGGTGAACCTGTTAGTTCTTTGATTTTCTTTAAAAAACATACTTGCACATTATCTGAGGGAATGAGAAGGTAAAGAAACATCAGTACACTAAAAAATTTAAAAATTAATAGGTATAGCAGGAAAAAATATCAGAAAGATAGTATGTAGAGGATGTGAATTGCTGTTTCAGAGGAAAATTTTGGGGGAAGATTTATTATTATTACTGGTGGGAAAATACAGAGGAACTACTCTCCATCAGACAGAGTGTGTGTGTGAGAGAGTGTGTGTGTGTGTGTGTGTGTGCGCGTGCTCACATGCAAGGATAGGACTGGTCGGGGTGGGGAACATGTGGCCTTGAGGCCACATGTATCCTTCTAGGTCCTTGGGTGCGGCCTTTTGACTGAGACCAAGTTTCACAGAACAAAATCTTTTATTAAGGTGATTTGTTCTGCGAAGTTTAGATTCAGGCAAAGGGCCAAACTTGAAGACCTAGAGAGCCACATGTGGCCTTGAGGCTGCAGCTTCCTCACCTCTGGGACAGGCCTTGAGAAGAAAGGTAGATGAGAAGTAGATTAAATAAATGAGAATTCAGGGTTACTTCCATATTGTGAGATATATAAATGATACAATATAATTTCAGTAGAATTCTATTTGTTATAGAAAAGGGATAAGCAACTGGATTGTGTGCTAAGTCTTCTGTTCATTTACCAAAGCCTGAGGAGAACCTACTTGTTAGATTTACATGCCCTCTAATAGCATCTATTGGCAACTGGTGGAATTTCAGATTTAGGAATTAGGAAGGCATAATCATCTTTAATAAATATGGTCCTGTACTTCCAACCTATTAAAGAAGGCAAATGTCACAATATTTAACCTGTGGGAAACAAATTATCAAGAAACACATCATCCTATGATGAATAGAAGATATATTTAAAACACTAAGAAATGTCAACTTCATAATATGAATTATCTACATTATCCAGAATTTGAAATTTGAATCACAAAGAAACTGTTTACCTGAAAAAATCACTGCATGCGGCTAATACACAACGATGGCATGGGATTATTTCATCTTTTACAATTATCTTAAAATCATAAAAGACATTCTTGTCTCTAAAATTCTGTAGTACATTTAAAATTTGCTGCCCATGTTCTTCAGCCACAAGAGAGTTGCTTTTCTTATCAGGTGGAATTCCATTACACATGGCCCATCTAAGAGAATCCTGTGAGCAGTCCATGGCTAATGTAAACTGTCCTTAGAACTAAAAAGGAAAAAAAAAGCTGATTAATTTTCATGATCAAATACCTCAGTTTTAAAAGTTGTTACTTATTTTCAATTGTATGAAAAGTGCTCCTTTAGTTAATGAGTATCTTACTAGTTAAAACATTTAATTGTAAAACTCTAGGATTTTTACATTATTTTTTCTAAAATATTAACATACCAATAAAAAAATTAATGTTCATATCCAATGTTATATCAAAGGACAAGTTTGCACAGATATATCATTTTAACATTATGATAGTAACGAAAATTGAACATGCAGAGATGGCAGAGCTTCCTCTTCTTGAAGGTTAGGAACATAAGTATATTCATCTTAAAGATGTAGTTTCAATATGTATAGAATGCACGTAGGAAACTAGGCAGCACAGTGGATAGAGTGCTGTACCTGGAGTCAGGATGACTGTCTGAACTCAAATCCGGTCCGTGATACTTTCTAGCTATATAATTAGTAAGGTTAAGTCGCTCAACTCCTACATCAGTTTCCTCATCTGTAAATTGGGAATATTACCTACCTTCCAGGATTATTGTAAAGATAAAATGAGATGTTTGGAAATCACTTTATAAACGCAAAAGCGCTATAAACATAACTGTTGTTATTCTACATTTCTTCTTCTCCTTTAAAACATGCCTTGATATCATCCTCCAGATGAAGGGGACCCTTCTTTTCTCAAAGGTCAGCCCTTCCACTTGTACCTTGATCCCATTCCCCCTTGGAGATGGCCCCAACAATCATCCGTGCTCTAATCTTCAGTGTCTATCTGTTGTCTCATTCATCACAAACAACAAACACCCTCAGGGTTTTTTTTTCCATCCTTAAAAACCCTCACTTTATGTTACCATTTCCAGAGTCTATCATCCTATTTCACAACCTCCTCTCTTTCACAACCAAACTTCTAGAAGGAGCTGTCTGGATTTGCCCTCATTTTGTCTTCTTTCATTCACTCCTTAAGCTTTTGCAGTTAGCTTCTGACTTCATCACTTAATTGAAACATCTCTCTCCAAATTCACCAATGATAACTTAATTGCCAAATATGATTACTTTTTATTCAATTCTTTTCTTTTAATCTCTGCAGTTGATGCTGCTGATCCTCACCTCTTCCTGGATGTTCTCTTTTCTGGGATTTTGTGACCCTGTGCTCTCATGGTTAACCACTCACCTTCTGACTGTTTCAGAATCATCATTCTATTATTCTTTTCAAACTGGATCTCTTGTAACTACCCCAAATTCAAGGTGTCTAAAACAGAACTTATGCTATGTCCCTGATAATTAACATTCCTTACAAAGTTCGATTCCTTACTCTCACTCACTAAATATGTACAATAAGTTGTCAAAGAACTGTCAATTCTCCCTCTCTTATATTTGTTTCCTTCTCTCTACTCTTCCATACACTGCCCTAGTTCAGGTCCGCAGCACCCCTTGACTGGACAATTGCAATAGTCTCCTAAATAATTTCCTTGCCTCATCTTTATTCACTATAACTTTGGTCATCTACACAAGCCTTGAAATAGTTTTCCAAAGACACAGGTTTGACCATATCATTTGCTCGCTTAAAAAAGTTACAGTGTTTCTTAATTATCTCTAAGCTCAAAAAGAGACTATTCTGTTTGGTATTCAAAACTCTTCACAAACTGGCTGCAACCCAACTTTTCAGGATTATAGACATTATGTCCTTTCATACACTCTATGGTCTAGCCAAACCAGTCTTCTGGTTAATTCCTCATACACGATATTTTGTCTACCATAGCTATACATTTATACAGACTGTACCTACTTGCAGGGATACTCTCTCTCATCCCCAACCCCTTAGAATCTTGAGATTCCTTTAAATCTCAGCTCAAATGACATTTCCTACATGAAGTCTTTTCTGAAAGTTTGTATCCCCACACTACCAACTGTCCCTCCCCCTTCAATGCAAAAAACAGAAAGAACCCACTGATCAACTCCTGAAAGAAACCCGTTGAGATCAGGAAAGCTCAAGAGGCAAGGTAAGATTTTGTCAGCAGTCACATAAGCTCTGCCTTGTTTGACTCTAGATTGTTTTTGTAGGCATTATTTGGAGATGAACTGTCCATTTGCCACTTCATTTCTTTTCTTCCATGTAGTGGAAAATTTAGAAGCTCTAACTCAAAAGCCCATGCTACCATGTCATTCATTTTACTGGGCTAGGGGTGGAAGTGCTTCTGAGAGACTTGGGAGCTGGTAGCTAGGCAAAGAACCCCTCAATTGTGGCTCTCTGTCAGTGCTGCCACTGTGTATTGAAGCAGGCACAGCAAAAAAGGAGCACTGAACCAGAAAGAGGAGACAAAGCAGTGTGGTAGAGACAAGATGACGGAAAGAATATGTGGAAGTGGCTGATGCAGGTGAAACATCTGTCGGGGTGAGACCAATGGTTTCTGAATCCCAGGGCTTCCCTCTTTTTCCTTTGAGTGATTATTGAGACAATCTTGGTGAGTTCTGAACCCAAGATCCTTTCCTTTCTTTTCTTCATTCTTCATACCTACCATCATTGAGATGGTGTGGGGGGGAATGGAAACAATGAGACAAAGCAGGCTTCCCCATTTCCCCAGTTTTGCTATAAAATTTTTTTCCTTATAATTTCCGCTGTGTTTCCTGTTATGACCTGTTATATTATTTCATGACCATAATACATTTGAACATGAAAAGGAAAATGATCTAAGTCTTATGAATGAGGTGGGTTGGTCATACTGGAATAGGAAATTTCTCAAATACAGGATGGAAACTAAAAGCAGAAATGAGAAGTTTTCTTCCTTTTACTAATTCTAGAATATATTCCAGGTCAAATGCTTAGATTTACATGATTACAGGATCATGAACACTGGAGCTCATAGATGGTAGTAGTTATAAGGGAGGCCCTCTGAGAAGCAGCTGGGATACAGTAGTCTGGAAAAGCTGTCAAAGGTAAACTATACTCTGACAAAGATCACTTGGCTCGTGGCCTGATCATAGTGCCACCTTGTGGCAAAAATATATACTGCACTTCCTAGCTGGTTAGTTAATAAATTGGTAACCTGCTTCTCTTTTAAGTGGTAGAAAGCAGGAGAATGAACCTGGTACAGGTGGATACCATCTGTATTCTGTAATACCATCAAATGTATACTTAGTCCACCTCATCCATCAGATGAAATTATTCTTTTTCTTGAAGAATCAACTAGACGGTGAAGTCATTTGAATACATTATATATCTATGCGAATATGTATGGATGTGTGATCTATATACTTTATTTTTGTTTGTTGCATTCTCTCTGCTGCCAAACTCCAAAGGATAGCAAGCACATTTAAGTTGGAACTAGGGTTGCTCCATACAGTACTCTTTTGGAATCAATTTCTTTTAATGCGTTAAATTTTGAAGACCCAGAAATGCAATTTAAATGAAATCTAAATTATCTTGAAATTTAAAAGTACTTTACACTTTGCTGCTTTAAGCTTGAACCCTGAATTCAAGGGCACTGACACATCAAGCATTAGTTTCACACTGACTTCATTCAATGAAATAGAAATAGAAATGTGAGCAGAGTAAAATAAGGCATATAAAGGCTGTTCATAATGGCAAGCATTCCAGGTATCTGGCAACAGAAAGACAGATTAGATGAACACGTTATCTTACAGGTACTTCATAGAAACAGAGAGCAAGTACCTCGGATGCTTACTTAAAGTAGTGTGTAGGGTGAGAAAAGAAGACCTCAGCTTAAGACACAGAGAGAAATATCAAGTCTAGTATAACAGATACACCACAAAAGTGTTTAACTTGAGGTTTATGATTTGTGTAAAAAATATTTTGATAGCTGTATTTGAATATAATTTGATAGTAATATTCCAAATAATGCAAATCTAGCAAGAAATTATAAATCACCTTTAAAATACTGTATTATTATTTTAACATGGTTATCTCTACTGTGAATGATTTTCTCTAGTGACAGGTAAGCCAGGGGATACTGCAGGCAGGAAAGTCAGAAGCACAGTTTCCTATAAGCTGTTGATCATCTAGGGCCAATTGTGTCTTAAATATCTCAAATAGTTTTTATTTTTCTATACAAAATTCAAAGAAAACTAGGCAGGACTAGGTACAATTAGGAAGTAAGCAAAAACAGCTTTCAGTACCTAGTTTCTCTTTCTCAGCCTTTTTCGAGGGGGGTGTGGTGAGGCTCGAACAAGACAATGGATGTAAAGCATTTTGCAAACCATAAAACACTATGTGAATTCCAGCTATTATGACTATGATTAACCCTTAGCCATAAGACACACGCGTCTGGGGATGCCTTGGCTCCCTGAGCTTTCTAGCGCACTCCCACCGAACTTAAGCAGGGCTTACAGAGTCACAGAGTGCGGTTACATTTAACCAGCTGGGCTCTAAAAGAAAAATGCAAACACAGATACTTTTAGGTTTAATCTGCATTGTTAACACTCTCTTATTAAGGCCAACAAAAACCAAAGGCCTCATTGGTAGTGATTGCTAATTTCTAAGCTATAAATACTCATACTGAAAAACTAACTATGGGCTTCCTCGAGTCTGTTGGAGCTGGCTGCAGCCCAGTTTACCTGTTCTTCACTGGGGACGCGGCCTGTCTACTGGAGATGAAAGGAAGGCAAAAAGTAAGAAGACTTCCCTAAATAAAAGAACTTGCACATTGGGTAGTGATGGTGCTGATGGTAGTGGAGGGGAGATACATGTTGAAGATGAGAGAATTTCAGAGAATTATAGAGGCTGGAAAACAGGAATAATAACAGTAATAATGATAATAGAATTTATTATTATTAGTATTATTATAGAACATCTACTATGTACCAGGAACTAGGCTAAGTAAGTAACAGATATATCATTCGAGCCTCACAATAAGGGAGGGAGGTGCTATTGTTATCCTCATTTTACAGCTGAGGAAATTGAATCAAATAGAATTTAAGTCTTTAAAGTCTGGCTCAAGGTCACACCACTAGTTCAGCGTCTGAGGCTAATTTGGAACTCAGGTCTTCCAGACTCCAGGCACACTCTCCACCCTCCTACCTTGCTGCCACAGGAAGTCCTATAGCAGAAGCAACCAGGGCAGGAGACAACTGTGTATGTAGATATTTGTATAAGCTGAGACAGAAGACCAAGAAACAGGAGAATCAGTGTCATAATAGAAAGAATGATGGGTTGACAGTGAGAAAATCTGGGTTCTCAGCAAAGTTCTGTCACTAGTTTAGTGTCTGGAAGAATCTTAATTGCTAAGGCATGGCAATCTCTTTGTCTATAGTTCTACTTACGATCTAAACCAAACTTTCCAAATGAAAATACTACATTCTGGCTATTCTTCTATGTATTGTCTACTTCTACTAGAGTCTAAGGTCTCTTCACAGGAAGTAAAATGGATAATTTTGATTACATGAAATTAAAAAAATTTTGCACAACCAAAACCAATATAGCCAAAATTAGAAGGAAATCAGGAGACTGGGGAAATATTTTAAAATAATTTTTTTCTGATAAAGGCTTCATTACTCAAATATATAGAGAAGTGAGCCAAATTTATTAAAAAAAAAAAAAAAAGAGCCATTCTCCAGTTGGTAAATGGTCAAATGATATGAACAAGCAGTTTTCAGATAAAGAAATGAAATCTTTCACTACTGACTAGAGAAACGTGTAGAGAACCTTGAGGGATTTGAAAGAGCCCCTGATCAAGAGTTCCCCTCCTTCAAGGGAGGAAGAGTAGCTGGCTTGAGAAGTTAAGTGATAATACCGTTCTCAGGTGGTCATCCTTGAATTCGGGTGTTGAAGTTCCAGGAATCAGGGCTCCTGCTATACAGGATAACATTCCGATGTAGAGACCTTGAAACCTCCCTTTCTACTTATCATCATCTGCTCTGTTTCATGCTTCAATCACTACCTTTACGGTTTTTTTACTATTTAAGCATCCTGATTCTCTGAATTATTGGCTCACTATGTCCAGAATAAACTTAACTTGTTCAGACTGCTGTGTTCCGCCTGTCTTTTCATCCTCACTCTGTGAGCCCGTAACCGACCTGGACCTGCTGGACTGTGCTGGCCGCAGCAGAAATACAAATTAAAACAACTTCGAGGCACTACCTATCAGGTTAGCTAGGATGACAGAAATGGAAAATGACAAATGCTAATAGAGAATTTGGAAAAATAGATAAATTAATGTATTGCTGGTGGAGTCGTGAATGAGTCCAAGTATTCTGGAGAACAACTTGGAACTGATGAGGTTCAGACTCTGGGAGCCTCCTTGAGCTCCCCTTGAATCTCCCCACTTAATCTGGCCTTTCTTACTCAAATCTAATCTTCCCATTTGTTCCGGCAGTCTCAGGAAGCCCAGGGGCTTTTCATTATCATTTCAGGTCTCTGTTGCTTTCCCCACCCTGGATCCCATCAAAACCCCTGTCCCAGGCTGCCCACCACTCCCTTCAGGATATGTATCCATTCTCATACTTCCCCTCTCAAGATCTATTGCCCCACCTGCTTCCCACCCAACCCCCTCCATGGTCTGATATCTCCTGCTAGCCTCCAGCTATTTCCAGCCTTTGACCCTCCTTGGATTCCCTCCTCGGACTGCTCCTCAAGACCCTCCCTGAACCCCTCCTCCCATCACCCTGGAATACCAGACCAACCCCCCCCCCCCCCCCCCACATTCCTCCTATACTCTTTTCTGTATTTAAGTTCCATCCTGCCTCCATGAAGGCGCTCAGATTCAATCCAGCTCAGACTCTAGCTGGGATTCTATCTGGCCCGCTTGTGCCATAAATGCTTAGGCTCCTTAAGAGGCAACCCAATTTGGCGAATCCTTAATAAACTTTGTTTTCTTTGGCTTTAAGAAGGCTTGAGTCGAATTCATTCGAGCACGACCTGGACTGTCCGTATTTTGGGGTCCTCCCTTCATCAAATAAACCTCATCAGAACTATGACCAAAAGGTTATAAAACTGTGTATACCCTTTGACTCAGCAATACCACCACTAGTTCTGTATTGCAAAGAGATTAAAAAAAAGTTTACAGATCCCAAGGTTAAGAAGCTGTGGTACAGAGCGTATCTGTGTCCTTTAGCCAATGGCTAAGCTCTGAGTCACAGCTTCCTCATCTGTAAAAAGGATACAACCATTCGCACCAGCGCATAAGGTCCATTGCGAGCATCGGTGAGATAATGTATAAGGTTATGGAACAAGATCAAGCACTTTTAAAAAGAAAGTGTTGCTATTGAGTCCCTCCTATTTTCTATCCCATTTGTACTCCATTTTCTCTCACTTTTTCTCCTTTCCCTTTTATACTCTTGTTTTTCTCCCCCCACCCTCAATTAACTATAACATATAACTAATGTTTAATGTGCTGTCTTTCCTGAATAAAGTGTTGAGGTGAATTAATTATATTTCTTCAACAAACAAAATTGTTTTTTTTTCATACAAGGTCCTAGATTGATGCTTTCTCTGCCTCTGTAGCCTTTGACAGAGAAATGGTTCCTGCCTTTTTGATCTAAACAATGGTTTTAAAAAAGTTTTAAAAGTGTGTCTGCTGTGCTCAAAGCACTAAAGGGACTAAAAGAAAAGTGGAAGACAATTCTTGATCTCATGGAGCTTACAGGAATCATATTGCTCAAAGTCTGTTTGCCCATGATAATTTTTATCTTGAACTACTGTTGCCCAGATGGAACTGGGAGACCGTTTTTTCTCTCTTGTTCCTTCTATTCTTTTGGGGAATCAAAGATGGAGATTTAAAGGATTATCTCTACCTAGAAGACAGAAGAACAATCCTAAAGACAACAAATATGGGAATATAAGGCAAAGATAGTTATGTCCTTATTGATTAATTTCTATTTTAAAAATATAAAAATATCTGAATTATGCCATGTGATTATTTTAAAATTAATTTAGGTTGTTGGAGAATTCTAACTTCTGAGTCACAGTAATTAAAGACAAAATTATTTTTGCCAAGTTTGTGCTCAGTGTAAGAAAGAGACATTTATTATGCCATGCATTGGGCAGATATGAGTAACCTCTACGAGACATACGGAAAACATTACTAAGGCTCCACATTTTTTCCTAAGAAAGCCAATTTATTTTAGGAACCTAATTCAAAACAGTAATAATCAGTGATTTTATCCGTGTGGGCAATCCCCTCTTCCCATCTCAATCCCTCTCTACCTTAGTAGGTGGCTACATCAGTTGCTATGGTTATAAAAATTTTCATCACCTTCTGGTGTACCTTGCGGTGATAGGATTCTCTGAACTTCATTAGGCTGGTCCTTGAATGGTAACCACTGAATTCTTTGATAGAACTGTACTTTAAGTCTTGAGGGCTTGCTAGAATCTGCCAGTTTTTGCTTCCTTATTATAATTTTTGAGAACTCAATATAGCATGTTTACATGACATAAGCAATCTAAGATCTGCATAAGCCAAATGGGGGTTCTCTTGGTTGAATAAGCATAATGGTCAATAACTATTTTATTTTTCTTTTCTTCCCTTAAGCTCTGGAACATCTCAGTAAAATTTTCGCTTCTATAAAGTAGTAATCATTCTTACTTGAAAGACTTTCATTCTAGATAGATCAGGCTTCTTTAATCTTTAAGAGATTCACATTGTCATCTGTAAAAATGACAGAATTGGACTAGCTAATCTCTAATGTTTCTTCTAGCTCTAACAGATTTTATTTTTCTGTAGTATCCAAATTAAATGAAAAATTTTATTTATTGAATATTTGGTACGTGAACAATCAGGTGGGAAAATATAAAGAAATATAAAAGAAATACAATTGAAAAGATCATTTCCCTCCTCCCAACAAATTTATATCATGATTGGAGCTCCCATTAAATAAATGATCAACTTCTCAGGAGATTTGAAATAAAAATTATTCCTTATAAAATAAAATTCAACATACTTTTTTAGTAAAGAAACTGAAAAGGTAAAGGAAGAAGGAAGAGTAATAAATTTCTGTATTAAAACTTGAATAACATAGTAGAACAATCCTTTTATAAAAACAGTACATCAATCAGCAAATATTTATTGACCCCCCCCCCCCTTCTAAGAGGGATGCAAAGCGATATAAGATGTGGTCCTGGTACTTAAGAAGCTTACAATTCAGATGGAGAAACAAGACATCAATTAATTGACTGACATGTATTCTTTAAGCACTACTATGTGCCAGGCACTGTGCCAGGCAGTGGGGATACAATTATAAAGAAAAAAATAATCTTTACTCATGAGGAACTTACATTCTAATACAAATGAAAAGTTAAACAATATAAAATTCATATGATAGTTCAAGATTAGCAATAGAAATGATGACACAATTATCAAATGACTGGTAAAGAAAATGTTAGAAGATTACTTTAGGCAAGGCTGGTTACGAAGACTTTGTAGAAGAGGCGGGGGCAGTCAGGGAAGAGAGGGCAGAATGATTTCAGTCTTATCTTGTACAATTTAAATTCTACTTTTCCTTTAAGGTCTAAATGAAAATTTTCTGTTACCATGAAGAGTATCCACTTGAACTAAGTGGATTTTTTAATAGGTTAGTTATCCAATACTATATAGTGGAAAGAATTTGGAGTCAGAGAACTGGGGTTTGAATCCCAGCTTAGGTCCTTATTACTTATGTGACTTTAGATAAAATCCAACTTCCTAGGATTTCAATTTCCTCATTTGTAAAAGAAAGAGATTGGACTAAATTATTTTCAAGGTTAATTACTGATCTAAATCCTATGATTCCTACAATTATCAGAGTTGGGCTTCAATCTAGGTCTGAACTTCAAATCAAGCACTCTTTCCACTATATACCAGTGTCTTGCACCAATAAGGTTATGATCTAGGGCAAGTGATAACCTCTTGGGACCTGAATTTTATTTGTAAAATGAGAAAGTTGAATTAGATGGTCACTATGGTGCCTTTTAACTACCAGTCATCAATGGATTGTATGTTAAGTTCTAGGGATACAAAATAAAAGTGGATCCATCCCTTCTATCGAGGAACAAAGAGTGTTCTTGGCCTTAGTGTCCATCTCTGTAAAATTAGGGGTTTGGGCTTAAGGGCTTTTGGATATCCTTCCGACTCCAAATGTATGATTTATTATATTAGAGGAGAGGATGCAACATTTTCACAGATGGTTAAATGCTGGCAATATATAAAATAAATATACAGAATTAATAAATATTCTAACAACTAAGGGAACCAGGAAAGACTTCTTGAAGAAGGTGGCATGTGAGTTAGGCCTTCAAAAAAACTAAAAATTACAAATGGATCTGATGAGGGAGAGCACTTCAGCCACGGAGGTTAGAGATGGAATAAAGAGTAGATCAGTTTTTCCAGAACCTAGAGTTTGTTAAGTGAAATAATGTATAATCAGCCAAAACAGATAGTCTGTGGACATATAGAAAAGGGTTTTTAAAATGCCAAACAAACAGAGCAGTTTTTACTTTATCCTACAGGCAATGGGGAGTCACTGAAGCTTCCTAAGCAGGGAAATGACATGGTCAGAACTGTACTACAGGAATATCACTTTGGCAGCTGTGTGGAGGATGGGTTACAGGAGAGGAAAGACTGGAGGTAGGGAGATGAAGAATTTAGGGGAAAAGCGATGCTAAGTTTGGACTGGAAAGATTTAGCAGAAATACAGAAAAAGGGATGAATGTGAAATGTGCTAAGGAGGTGAAATCTATAAAATTTGGTCACTGATAGGGTTAGAATGGTAAGAGAGCGTGAAGAATCAAAGATGACTTCCAGGCAAACTGACCCAAACTTGGGTGACTGAAAGAATGGTGATGCCATTAATAGAAATAGAGAAGTGTGGGGGATGATAGGTTTTGGGGAAAGATAAGCTCTCTTTTGGAAATCATTAGTTGCAGGCAGTTGGAAATGTGTGATTTGAGCTCAGAAGAAAAATGGGGGGCTTGATATACAAGAGATGATAATAAAGATGATAGAAAACTGTGGGGATGATAATAGATTCATGGAGGCTAATGAGATTCCTGAAATAACATACAGAAAGAGAAGACAAGAAGGTCCAGGACAAAGCCCTGATATTTGCTATAATGAGATACGGATAATGTATCTCAAAGGAAAACAAAGAAGTTGTCTGACAGGTCAGAAGAAAACTATGATAGAGAAGTGTCATGAAAATCCAGGGAGGAAAGTGTCTAGAAAGAAGCGTTCATTGTTGAACTCTGGAGAGGTCAAGAAGACTAATTTTTAAAAAGTAGAGGACTGATAAAAAGCAATTACATTTAGCAATGAGGAGAACACTGGTGACCTTTAAGAAAGCAATTTTAGTCAGGGAGTGGGGAAATAAGCAAGCCAGATTGCAAAAGGTTGATAAGTGAGTAGGAGGTGAGAAAGTGTAGGCAAACAGCTTTCCCCCAACCATAGGAATTTATTTATGAAAGGAAGGAGATAAGACTAGAGCTTGAGAGGAAAGCAGAATAAAGTGAAGGTTTCTTAAGGATGGGGAAAATTGGTATGTTTGTAAGTAAGAGGGAAAGAACCGGTAGGTAAGGAGAAGTTGAAAATTAGGGAGAAAGATGATGAAAGAGGGAAGTCCTTGGAGGAGATGGGAACAAGGTCCCCAGGAGAGGGGTTTGCACTGTCAAAGAGAAGGGCTAATTCATCTTCTCAGATTGGAGCAAAGAAGAAAATAAAGAAGATGCTGAAGTGATTCAAAGGATAAAATTGGGAAGAAAAGCCTCCCCAAAGGATGATCTGATGTTTTCAATGAATTATAAGGCAAGGTCCTCTGCTGAAAAGGGCAGAATTTGTACTGTGGGTGGCTTGAGGGGGAAAAAAAGAATGTTTGGAAAGATGTTGTGAAGAGTATGATAGAGAGCTGATTAGAGAAGCATTAAAGAAATTGTATGTGGCTGTGAGGTTATATAACATAAATATTGTTACATTTACATTACATAACAAATATTGTTACATTTACATTACATAGCATAAATATGTAATGGACCTAGTGATAGAACTTTTTCCAGTGGTGTTCATCAGCATATCAATAGGAAGACAGAAGGTGGTCTTAGAAGTAAATCAGAATTAGGATGTAGAAAGGGAGACGTGTAAAAGTACAAAGCACACCAAAGTATACCAGTGATATAGGCACACATGTGATCAAGGCAATTAGCACCTTTGGCACTGCAGGGTCCTGATTTCCTTCTCATCTTCTGATGCTTTTTCAAAGGTATGGTGATTTAGCTGAGTCAGTGACCTAGTTGGGCTCCCTGGTCTTGCACTTCTTGGAAGCTCAATTATTAAATGCCAGCATATTCTTGCATCTTTGACTAGCTCACTTCTTCACTGGCCCAGGCAAGGATCCAGACCTTGGATCCTCCTCCACTTGACTTTCTTTACTGGATATGGTATCTTCTACTAGAGGAGTGATTTCTCTGCTGCAATATGCCACTGAGGGGTTAGGTTAGGGGAAAGGAGAGAAATTCCCTCCTCAACCTAATTTACTTTTAGTGCAGACACAGGGGAGCATAATCCACAAAGAAACTCTTTGATTTAAATGCTCTGGGTCAAGTTAGCTTAGCCCAGGAGTGGGGAAATTTGCAGGCCTTGAGGCCATATGTTGC